>CM035787.1:43245701-43733201 GCA_020466265.1 Siphamia tubifer
TGATGATTACAACAGACCTCATGAGGCACGGAAACTAGTGTGTGTGTGTGTGTGTGTGTGTGTGAGTGTGAGTGAGACAGAGACAGCAGATGGTTGAGTGTTCTAACATCCCTGGGCAGGAGTGTGGTGCACATTGTTGACTCTTTGCTTGTAATAACTGTAGTTGTATGTCTTATAGCCACATATTGTGCTTTAGTCGATGGATGATGGACATTAGACGTGTGTGTGACTTTACATCTGCAGTGATGGTGCACATTAATCTGAATCTCATCCTATGGGGAGACAATTTTTCTACACTACATTTTTAAAGCAAGTTTGAAACTGTGGCCCCTGTATGTATCTGCCTCACATGCAAAGAAAAAAACTTGTGGAAGCAGTGACACAGCTGTGTGCTGCAGTCAGCTGCATGATATTGTCAAAAGGATGTCAAACAAACATGTCCGTCCGTTTGGAGTTCTGTTATTGAAGGTGTTGTGTGGTTTAGAGGTTACTATTATTATTATTATTATTATTGATAATAATAATAATAATAATAATAATAATAATAATAATAATAATAATAATAATAATAATAATAATAATAATAATAATAATAATAATAATAATAATAATAATAATAATAATAATAATAATAATAATAATAATAATAATAATAATAATAATAATGAGCAACAACCAAAAAATAATAATGATAATATAGTTTTAAAAGAACTTTCAATAAAGTAAATTTAGACAAATAAGACCTGCCAAGCAAGAAATACAGGAGAAGAAAATGTGAATGGAATATCACAAACACTGACAGCAGATCCACACTGCATCAACATCAACAATCAACATTTAAATATATTCCTTATGTATTCAGTCACCATGAAAAGAGGTTAGCAAATATTCACCTGATGGGAAAAAAAACACAAACTGCAGTAGTTGGAGTGTCAGATTAGGAAACTAAAACGGGGAGAATTTAGTGCAGGTGCATGGTCACAGGTGAATGATGTTAATGATGTGAACTATTGGAACATTAATGAACTAGTTCTGGTATTTGTAGGAAATAAAGAAGAACAAATTAAATGTTTTATGTCTTTATTTGACGGCTGTGGTGGTGATGATGGAGAATTAATGTGTAAGTGTTTCTGTCATATAGTGTCTGATATCCTCCTGCACACAGTGTTCTGCATCTACAACATTATACAAATAACTCCCATTTGCAAAGAAACACTGTGAACACACACACACACACACACACTATCTGCTGGGATGTGAGAGCATGAGTACGGTTAATGTTGTCAATGTAAAGACCAATTAGGTTGAATATGTAGATGATGAACTGGGAGTGAAACATTAACGCTCACACTGGGAAAAAAAAAAATCTAAATCTAATAATTTCTAGACTGAATATCTAATATTACTGAAAATAAGACAATCACCTAATAAGGAACTTTTCAGTGATGTGATAATGTCTTATTTTAAGAGTGATGACGATAATTGTCTGTAAATGTTAGAACATCTATATGGTCTAGGAAGCATCTACTGATGGATATTTAATTCTTTGAACTGTAATGCAGTACACTTCATCCATGTATATTGTAATCCAAAGGATATGGTAATGAAAACAGTTTCCACCTACTGTGTCTAAGGGATTTACAAAACAGACCTATGGACTGGTTTTTGCTTTAAATAAGAGAATTACTGACATATTTAAAACTCTCCTACTGACTGAAGAGATAAGGAAATTAAACCTCATATGTCTGAAAGTGGGCGGAGTCATAGAGGAATTCAGAGTAATAATAATAATAATAATAATAATAATAATAATAATAATAATAATAATAATAATAATAATAATAATAATAATAATAATAATAATAATAATAATAATAATAATAATAATAATAATAATAATAATAATTAGACTTCCCATCACGATAAATACAGATTTCAGTGTTAAACCCAAAGTATGAATTCAACATCAGTGGTAGCAAATTCTAAGCAGTCAATTTTCCTTCTTCTGTTTGTGATAATGAGAGCATGTGATTGGTCCAAAACATTTTCACATTTTCCATGAACACAACTCCAACCCTCTTCATATGATTAGAACATCTGCAGTTGAGGTTCAGTATTTTACTGAGAATCAGCCTCTTTCAGCTTCCACTGGGTCTGGACATTGTCACTGGATGGTAGGTTAACTGTCATTTTGAGCTTTCACGCTCTGCAGATCTCAGCACATCCTCAAACGAATTTTCGGGGATTCAATTTTTGGTTCCACCACTGCCGCCAGATGTTCTTTATGTTAATAATAACTTTTTGAAAGATGTTCATTTTTTTTTTTTTAATAAATCCATGTTTTCCATATCAATGAACATCATGGAGAGGAAAAACTGATTTGATTTTGGACGATTTACCATTTCTAATTTTCCATTTTAAATGACAAAGTGTGGCACTATGTGTGAAAACATGCATTAGAATAGTTGTTCCCCCCTTTAGTTTAATAAGAAGTAGCCTAAGTAAAACTACTGTTCTTATGTGTTCTGTTATATGTTTTAAATGCTGTATTTAATTTCACCAGCAGAGGACGCTTGAAGCTGACTACAGTACTGATATTGTCGCCAAATCCGCTCTGGTTAATAACTGTATTTTGTGTTTTGCAGGTAAACTGGTTCAAGTTAACAGACAGATAACAATAGTCATGCTTTTTAACTAACTGATACCTTTTGTGAGTAAGCAGTGTCACGCTAGAGGTAAAGTAAAATTAATAAAAGTATTAGCTTGTGAGTTGGTTAGTATGGTTAGGGTTAGAGTTAACACTAGTTAATGCTTTGTGTTAGAGTAAAATGCAGAGTGAATTTTGCATGCGAATGTTTCATGTGAATTAACCAGTACTAGTAATAAGTTGTGTTAAACACTACATGGTTATGCAAAAATTTAAGGCCTTTGCAAACAAAATAAAATATGTTGCACACAGAATGAGTTGGCCCATCATTCCTATATGTGTAACAAAAGCAAAGTATACTTTGTATTGTTTAGTAGTACTACCATAATTGAATTATTGTGTAGAAGTTTGGGGTAACTCCTACAAAACCACAATACAATCATTATGCACACTGGAGAAAAAAAAGGCCATACGACTAAAAAGTATTTTGTCATTTACGAAACTGTATAAAAAAGTAATTTTTCCTGAATATACTGGAACCAAAATGAAACATTGGTAGAAAGTAAAATGTTTGTCAGGGCACTTATGAATAATTACTTAATCATGTTTATATAAGGAAAAATGTGGATAGGACTAGATAAGCATTGCTTCATCGTATTCCATTTGGAACATAAGTTCTTTTGTAAATGAGCTTCATTCGTACTCATTAGGATTATTTATGGACAGTCAAAACAGTGAAATCTATACTTAATTTGTGGAACAGTTCAGTTTAATGTCTATTATGGTCTGTTTTGACACAATCTCCAAATTATTTTCTGCTGTATTGTTCATTTTATTTTATTCTAAATGTTTGAAATAAAGTAAAATAAATAATAATAATAATAATAATAATAATAATAATAATAATAATAATAATAATAATAATAATAATAATAATAATAATAATAATAATAATAATAATAATAATAATAATAATAATAATAATAATCACTAAACACTCTTTTGATCATATTGTATCTGGACTATTTGATCTGACTTCAAATTAAGTCCAAATGAAAGGTCATGACCTGAGGATACCTCACATCTATATGTGTCATTTACTGTGTTTAGTGACGTGACACTGTTTTCTATGATTTACCATAAACACAATGTTAACCCCACAAATGTAATAACCCACAAATCTAACAAACCCACAAACACAATAACTTTCCAACAAACATAAATAGCAGTTGTCTATAATTTTATTACATTTGTGCTAAGTTATAATAATAATAATAATAATAATAATAATAATAATAATAATAATAATAATAATAATAATAATAATAATAATAATAATAATACATTTTATTTAATAGCGCCTTTCACAACACTCAAGGACACTTTACAAATATAAAAACACAATACAAATAAGTAAAAACAGCAATAACAAAAAGCACAGCAAAGTAAAAAATGGAGCAGTTATTACACTTTTGGAAGGAAAGGATTTTTGCCATCTCACAAATATAATGAATTGGTTGGCAACTGCTAATATGTTTGTGAGGGTAATGTGTATGATTATTACATTAAAAGTTGCAGACTTTTATTACATGTGCAGATTATTATGTTTGTGAGCACAACACAACCCTGGGTTTTGCTTTTGGTGAACATCAGATGTCATGAATGTTATAGTGAACCTCAGGTCTGGGTTTTGTTAAATCGAATTTACAGCCATGATCCTCTGGAGGTGGTTGATGATTTAACAAAATGGAAATCATTTTATGTTTCTGACATTCTGTATGAGATATTACAAGATGGATTTATGTGAAACCAAACATGAAATTGGTCTTCAGGGGTTAGTGTGAAGTTGTAAATAAACCTTCAGCCACATCAAACAGATTGCCTTTAAATGTAAAGAGTCTCCTACGATCTGGTTTACATCAGCCATGTTTTTCCTTTTTCTTACTTCTCTTCTGCATCTACTTCTGCTGCTGCTTTTCAGAGAAAGACTGGTGATTTTTTACTGAGATATGCCATGTGGTTCTGGCACCGGCAGAGTCTAGGATTTAGTCCAAATCAGTGGCTCCAGATGGTTCAGGGTCATTTGATTGCTCTTCATTTGTCTTTTACAACAGTTTCCTTCCATCAACCCTGAGACTTTGACATTTCCACAGATTTCCATTCATGAATATAAACATTTAGGATTAGTTACTACATCAATATTCAGCTTTCCATCATTTCTGAACATGTTTTAACAGAATCTTCACTGTCAGAGAATAAACTCTACATCTTCTACTGGACAAATATCATCAGTCAGTTTAGTACTTCTTTCCTGTAGTATTTTATACAGTAACATATAAGACATCTGTACTGATGTCAGAGGTGGGTAACCAGCTTCAAAGAGTAAAAGTTCTGTCATGTATTGGTTCTTCCTGTTCACTTCATACAGGTGATTCTACCTGGATAGGGAGTTATGCTCATCAAAACGGGCTGATTCAGTGAACAATGGAACAAATACATGGCAGGACTTTTACTCTTTGGAGCTGGGATTATGTACCTCTGCTGATGATCAATAATCTAATCCAATTTATTAATTTATTAGTAGATATGGATAAAATGTTTCAGACATGACAGATCTATCTTCATCATCTCCATTCAAACAGAATGAGTCTCATGGATGAGATCAGTCACATTTAATATTAATAATGTGTTTTATCTTAATTTATGGAAATGTCGATAATGTTATGGATAGGCCTGTGAAATTATTACAAGTTTTAATCAGGTTAAGCACAGAGCTTAATGAATTTTTAATCTATATTCATTATTTCATTTTGCATGAGCACGCAGACTAAAAAAAGAAGTGAATATATCTGCACTTAGAGTCGTAAGATGGGCGATGCATTTGTTGAACTGTTTGCCGAATCCCTGACTAATGTATGCTTCACGTTAATGTAGTGTTTTAAGATGGAAGTGAAGAGAAAAGTCCATCAAAACACTTTTGTTGGTCAGCTGTTCTGTGTTGGTGTTGGGTTTTTTGTCCTCAATTTTCCCACAAAATACATGAAGAAACACAAAAAATGTGGAGAAAAAAAATATACAAATGTACTAAAATTGACAAAATAAACCTATAAATTTAAAAGCGGTGGAAAATCCCAAACATATTCAAAAATATAAATATATATGCGACAATTAACAAGTTTATTCAACGCCTTCAGCAGTTTCAACAAAACAACTTGAGACAGAACAACTGTAAACATCTGTTCCATTTAATTGCGTTAACATTTTTAATCAGATTTATCATGACGGTGGATTAATCCACATTAATGGGTTAATTTTGACGGCCCTGGTTATGGATCATCTACGAATTAACAAAGACATTAACATCAAGTCAACAAACCAAGACCTGGTCCTGGTGTAGATGTAAGGTGAAGTCTACTCCTCCCATGTTTTAATGTGGAAATGAGGAACAACAGGACCATCTCCATCTCAAATCTCAGTCATGTGGGTGATCCAACCCAGTCATCATCATCATCATCATCATCATCATCATCATCATCATCATCATCATCATCATCATCATCATCATCATCATCATCATCATCATCATCAGCAGCAGCAGCAGCAGCAGCAGCAGCAGCAGCAGCAGCAGCAGCAGCAGCAGCAGCAGCAGCAGCAGCAGCAGCAGCAGCAGCAGCAGCAGCAGCAGCATTATGACCAAGTTCTATAAATAATGCATCTGTTTTGTTCGGAGAAATTAACCTGTATTTTTGTCATAGGTGGTAGTTTTTGTTACATTTCTTCTCTTTATATATCTGTGTTTTAAACATTGCAGCATTATAATGTCTCATATTTTCCTCTCAACTAAATACAGACCTTCCTCTTGACTCAGAACAAACCCAACCACCATTCACATGTTAAATTATTTAGTCGATGGAACCAACGTCAATTTAACCAATCTCAAACATCAAACACATATAAGTATTAAAACTGGACTGACTGACTGAAGGAAGGAAGGAGATGAAAAAGGACAAATATAATGGAATAAACATAGGGTTTGAACACAAATCTATCATTTTACTGAAACTGGAGGAAAATAACGGCTGATGGTTTTGGACGAGTTTAAACTGACCGACCACTAATGCAACACATGAACAAAAGGAATGTGGTTTACTTCAGCTGCACATTGTGGAACAACTCTGCTTGGTTGACATGTTCTGAAAACAGCAGAAAAGGTGGTTTACTGGTTAGTACTGATGGTCTGTTTCAATTAGCAGGTTTAATAAAAACTCTGAGTTTATCAATCCCGAAATGATGAAAACCCTGAGTGTTTGGTCTCAAAAAGGGATGTACAGTATTTGGGATGAATGTAATGTGAAAGTGTATGTGATATTAATATATGTGATGTAAAGACACAAGCAATGTAAACATTTGTCTTTCTTGCCGTTTAGACAAAGTGGCGACACGGTGCATCTTTTATCTTCAGATCGTATTTTGTTGCAATCATCCTCATATAAATGGCTCCTAAGTTCATGAACCCTTAAGTTCTTCTCTGGCCCCGCCTACTTTCAGAGACACATGGGGTATGATTTCCTCATGCATTCAGTCAGTCGGAGAGTTTTAGTGTAACATACTTCTGTAATTCGGTTATTTAAAACTAAAATCAGTCCATAGGTCTGTTTTTTAAGTCCATGAGACACAGTAGGTGGAAACTATGTTCACTAACAGGTCCTTTGGACATCGATATACATGGACAAAGATGTAGCATTGCAGCATAGAGAACTAAATATCCTTCAGTAGATGGTTCTTAGACCACATAGATGTTCTGACAGTTACAGACACTTATCTTTTTGCAAAAATCGGATTTTTTCATTTCATTTCAAACAACAGCTGTATATATGTGTGATACCAAAATATGGATCTCTCTCTCTCTGAGCGAGAATCACGTTGGGGGAAGGAAAAAAAAGCTATTTATGGCACTCGGTTTTCATTCCGTGGCACTGCACCACAAATTGCTCTATGTATGAGAAACACTGCAATTTGTTTCGTTATTAACATGAAATGAGATGAGAAGTCATTCCATCACCATAGCGTAAATATCATGTTTTACAGATATATTTATTATTATTATTAATATGTTCCACTCTATTCTGAAGTAAATAAAAAAAATAATATTCAGTTCCCTGGTGTGTCCACATGTTTCTCTGTTTGTTTGTCTTATTTAATTCAGTTGACAAAACATTTTTTTTCGATTGGAGCTGTAACATACCATTTGGGCTATGTCTGAAAAATTTAGCATTTAAAAAACTGTTCATCAAAAAACTCAGGTTTTGTCAAAATTGTCATTTTTCCCTTAGGTACATTTTTATACAGAAGTTGTACAGTTTGAGGGTCAATGGAAAGCAACTAATGACGAAAATATGATTATTCTGTGATGTGATTTAACTTGTGGTTGTTTCATGTTCACACACTGATGCAGATACAACATCTACTAATGAACATTTACAGTAACTGTTCTGATAAAAATACAAGTGTAATTGGGTTTATGTCAAATATCCAGCTTTAGAAATGATGTGTGTATAGACTATGGAACCAGAACCAGAGTCATATGGACTAGATTTCATCCATCGGCAGATTCATGTTCCTTTAATATAAAACTTCACACAATCAGAGTTGAACACAAACCACAGGAAACTAATCATACTGTAATCTTATTGATCATATCATATCATATGATGACTGATCACGTCTCCATCCCTAGTCCTGATCCTAGTCTTGGTCTCACTTCACACGGTCTGTAAGTGTTTTCCTGACAGTAGGCTGTGGTTGTCACTGTTAGTTTATGTCAAAGATATTTATATTGTTTCAGTTGACTTCATCCAATCTTGGTTCTAGTCCCAATCCTGATCCTGTGTTTATTTGTGGAAATCCTGCTGTTTTCTGTGTTGGTATATTATGGGAAATGCAGACTTTACTCTGATCCACATCCAGTTTTTTATAACACTCACGTCCTGATCTGGCCGGAGGTCTGGAACTCAACTGCATCTTAACAGGATCTAACCTCTGGCTTAAAGTCCTCAGAACGTGCTGTTGACCGTCTTGGAGGAATGTGACGTTCCAAGTGTTCTTGACGTCCCAGGCCCTGTTCCAACAACCCCCCAAAGCACCAGCAACGGCAGTTCAGGGAGACACCACCGTGTGGGAAAAAACACCATCAGCCTGCCATGAATCATCATCAACCAGCTGTTGAGCAAACCAAGTCATATGTCGAGGACCCAAGGTAACCCAGGCAACTGAGGTAACCAAGGTAACTGACAAAAGCACAAATAAAGATATTCAGTGGATAAACAGACCTGAGGTCACAGTGAACCATAATGTTAATAGAGTTTTCAGACAGACTGATGCCTTCACGCAATAAAGTTTCATATAAATATCGACACATTCTGCCCAATATAGTTTCAACAGCTTTATTTTCATCCTTCAACTTCATAGTTTCAGTTTCATGAATGTTTTACCTGCGTGGAAGTGGCTCCACAGGAGTACCAGATAATATTCCTGCAGACTATTTGACCCCCAAGAACAGGAATGTCTGAACCTCCTCCACTGACCACAGTGTAGTTTTGCGGGCTGCCATCATTTGGATAAATGTACTGGTACATTTACTATAAACTTCCAAATCATTTTTTTTAATGGCAGATTGCACATTGCTGAAGCACAAACAACTCTCTGACCAATCACACGGGTCTACAATTGTTTAGAAAGTAGCTGCTTCAGACATTAAATATGTTAAATAAAATAACATAAAAAAGTTACATACTTTAATAAGATAAATCAGGAAAAAATGACAAAAGTGCTGGTTAGCTCATGTTTGATGGTACTATTCCACATATACGGTGGTTTATGTACATGTACACAATGGATTTGTAAATATTCCACTTGAAAGAACCTGTAAAGTCCTCTTCTGTCCTCCTCTGGTTGTTTGGTATTAGACTCTTGACATGTAATTATTCATAGAACTGCAGGAGGGCACCACTGAGCCCATTAAAAAAGGCAAAGATTTGAAGTCATTATTTAAAGGCACAATATAATTTATTTATTTTTATTCTGTTATTAATTGACTGTACTAGATCATATTGGCCTGGGGAACTTTAACTACAATGAATTCCACAGCTTTAACTGTGGAATTTTTGCACTGTGCAAATTCACCCCATGGACCAGGTTGGAACCGCAATTGGTCCCCGGGGCCACATGTTTAAGACCCCTGATTTATATTCTTTTTTGTCATTTGTCAGTAGTATAAATTGATATGAGAAGGTTTGATGAACTCTTGTTTTTCATGTTTGTGATGAGTCCGTGTGGAGCATTTTTGTTGTGGTATGATAAGTTTGGCCAGTATAAACAGACTCTGCAGGCTAATAAAAATTTTCTCATAAAGCTACTGGGATGAGCTGGTTCTGGATCAGCTTTTAAAGATGGTCTTTACAGGCTGTCTTGACTGCTCCTAAATCCAGTCCCCCATGGGTTCAATCAAAAACACTTCAGAACCATGTGATTAGCACTGTTAGCATGAAGAGCTCTGTGTTTCAGCCCCTTTCAGCCCCTGTTTATGTTGTCATTTGGTGGTTCCATTGATGCCAGATGAGTTCGATGCGGGTTTAGTTTTGAAACCGTGTCTAAAATATATTATGTAAAAATGGAACTGTTTCATTAAAAATCCACGTCAGCATGGGGGCGAAACACTTACTGAAAACGATGCAATTCACATCACACCAGATACAAGAGAACAACAGAAGAAGTAGTGTGCATGCGCCCATATCCCTTTTACTACTGGCACGACACACACAACAATAATAACACTGCTAATACCCTAACCCATTCACCACTGCTACTCTGTTGTTCACCACTGTCGCTGTCTTGTGAGGAGAATGAATGCTGCGGGTGCAAGGCTGCGGGTTTTTTTTTCATGTGGTCATGACGTGGGTGTGAACACACACGTATACTCATCAGGATGGATATGGAAACGGCACCGTATCCAGATCTTCCCACTCTGAGACCTGTTTTCCAAAGAGTTCGTTTTGGGGTATCAGCGAGACCGGTCCTATTTTAATGAAAGGCCAATCTCCTTAAGAAAGTATGTCGGTTTCACACAAACTCATTTCCGTGCAGACGGGGTCTGAGTCAGTAGTGTTTGTTCATCCAGGTTGCCAGTTTTTATTGTTGAGCTGCATCTGGAACATTTCTGATCACAAATGTTTGACATTGTTAAACCTAAAAAGCCTCTTGTTATTCACAAAAACAAGGATATATTCAGGAGATGCTTTTGAAACATGGAGATGGTGAAAAGCAGAGAAAAATGTGAAGACCAATGCTGGCTTTCAGTGGCTCTGGTCGAGTTGTGAGACAGCTCGGGCCGGGAAGCGGTGTTTTGTCCCAAACAGAGGTGCAGAGTGAACCGGGGCTTCAGCCATGGACCCACAGCTGGAGCCAGACAGTGTAAATACTGTAACAGCATACAACTCATTTATTGCTATTGTAGCTCTGTGTGGTAGACTGGATCTGCCAACCCTTAGTCTGGGGGAGGCAGAGGGGATGCCATACTACAGTATTGTGGATGTGGTTGCAGTACCAGTTTTGGCCACAATCCTACATGCATGACCTTTAATATTTTATCCAAAATAGATGTAATAATACTTACCTCTGCCAAGGAGGTTATGTTTTGGCCGTCGTTGGTTTGTTTGTTGGTTTGTATACAACATACCTCGAAAATGTATGGATGGATTTTGATGAAATGATCAGGATACAGTATGCTGGTCATGGGGGGGGGTCTGTCTTGGCAGAGGTCTGTGCTCGAAGCATGCTTTTGTAGTTACTGCATGTAATTAACATAAGTATTTACAAGATGTAAATATTAGAAGCAATTAAATGATGTAATTGCCAGATTTAATTAGCAGATGTAACTACTGGGTAGCGTTACCACATGTAACAGATGCAATTATCAGAATTCATTATGGGATGCAACTATTGCGTGCAGTTACCAAATATATTTACTGATTACTAAATATTTACTTTAATTACTAAATTTAATCATCGGTGTAATTACCATGTGTAGTTACCAGATCCTTCATCAACCACTAACTAATAAAGTTTAGTGGAACGTCTTAAGTACATGTACACTAGGACACACAGCTGAGATATGATTAATGGTGGAAGCCTCTAGTGCTGGACAAGATTGGTGGTTAAAGGGTCCAAGAAAAACCAACACAACCAGACTGAGTCCTGGACAAATGTCAGTAAGTCCGTTTTTCTATGATTATAACCCTGCAGTGGCCATCAGCCCTGCAGTAGGAAGAGTTTAATTCCAACATAAAGAGAAAAATAAAGAGGATTTGTGTGTGGGTTGAAAGTTGTGTGTGTGTGTGTTTTATGTGTTTTGTATATCTTGTGTGTGTGTGTTCTGTAAATTGAAAATGTCCTGTGGACCTAATAAACTTACTTAACGCCTACGTTCTCTGTTTGACTGGTAAATGAGTTTAACACGTCACTGTGGTATTTTGGCATCCATAGTGTGTAAAGAGGGGGGTAATCCTAAAAACAGACCCTGAACAGATGACAATTTTTGGTGTGTGTGTGTGTGTGTATGTATCCTTCTACTGGACAGTGTTGCCATATGGCAACATATCATTTTGGGGGAAATTTCTGGACATGTAAACGTGGAATCTGGAACGTGGAACCCTTATGCAGCAAATGAAATGCTTTGACAACATCACAGCACCTCCCTCTATCGATCACTGTCATTCCTTCCCCCACTGGTCATGGTATCAGTCTCTGTCAGAAATGCTCCTGATTTCATGAAGAATGTTTCCTCAAAGTGAACATTATTTCAAAATATAAAAATATCTGCAGAAGGTGGGATACGCTCTAGCCTTTTTTCTGTAATATGCATATAATTTGATATATTATTTACCTTTTTATTCAACAAAATAGGTTTGTTGCCATCTGGGAACATTGTGCGGAAATGGAAGAACATTTGCTAATACTTCTGCAGTTGTTGAGAGTGTGCTTTACACATGTATTTATGCATTTGTCATATTTAAAAATGAATGCAGCGGTTTTTTAAGGGAATGCCAGGAAAAGAGAGGTCATCTCCTGGGTACAGGTAGCAATTCCTGATCCAAAAAGTGAGGATAAGTTAGGGATGAATTAATGAGGAGTTTGAAGTGCAGGTAGAATTAGGTTCAGTTGAATTGAATTGAATTGAATTGAACAGACACTCAGGTATTTAGAACATGCATAATGAACACGTTGTAATATTGTATCTCAGCAAAGTGGTTGATGTGTTTTATATCTTAACAAAACAAGGCATACATTGCAAACAAACACACACACACGCCCATACATGCACATAGACAGGCATATGCATGCAAGCTTGCACACACACGTAACATGCACACACACACACACACACACACACACACACACACACATACACACACACATACACACAAGCACACACATAGTGTAGTCATAAAATAGTAAAATACAGCTAATTTAAAAACTGTTTATGAAGAACAGGTCTCTAATCATTCATGAATTTAGTGTATATTTGGAAATAATGTTCCGTTATTGCACAATGTTGCCATATGGCAACAAACTCTAAATATGATTAATATATATATTAAAAATGAATGATATTTAATCCTGATTAATTGAATTAATCCACAACAACCCTATAATTAATCTAATTAAAAAATTTAAATATTTGACAGCACCAATATCGATGTAATATGAGGAATATTTAACCCTTTAACCTCCATGTTCATCATACCTGTATACCACCAGGTGTTGCTGTGGGCCTTTGCAATCTTGTCCTCTCTTCTCTTCATTGTCCACAGATTTAATTTACCATGGTTGGTCCAGTATGTACCACAACCAGAACACAGAACCCCAGAAATTGGTTGGAGTTATTTGGACCTTGCAGTTGGAGATAATTCAACACCATATATCACCTGAAAGTACGGCCACTGTTGAGGTCAGTGAGTTCAGCGGTCGTCCATGTGTGCCTGACTGAAATGGTGACAGCGAGTCCATGCCCACTGGAATGACCTGCCCCCCCTCGGTCCACTCCTGCCAGTTTCAACCTCCCCCACCACCACCATCCACATAATGGTGCTTTGTCCACCAGTGAGCAGTGGGGGCCGGTGGGGACTTTGGGAACACTGTGGGACCAGCTTTGGACCAGTCTGAACCCAATCTGAGGTGGAAGTGCTGAAAATCTACAAGTTTTCTTCAGTGGTGGACATTGGAACCAGAGCAGTGAGTCCAGAATGTCTCTTTATCTCTGTAGTTCTGGTTTTGTTCCTGTTGCTGCAGGTCCAGGAATTGGTTCAGGTTGAAGGTTCAGTTCAATGATCTGCTGATGAGGTGGTTTCTCTGGTTCTCGATGAAAACCAGGCCTCAGGTTAGATTTACTGTATTTCATATCAGTATGTGTGTTTGTAGGGGGGGGGGGTAATCTCCTGTGGAATTTATTTCACTCTGGTCATTGCAGGTTTAAGTCAGTGTTGCTCAATTTGATTAGGGGAGACTGGGGTTGTCATGTGTAACATGAAGGTTGGGTTCAGATGATCCGTCCATGAACTTCGCTCTACTGGTTCAACGGGTCTTTGTGAACAAATAAATAAATATTTGGAAATTTGAAACCTGATGTTATACCAAGCCGGTGTGAGTAATAACTCTATGTACTAGGCTCTATGTTAAAACTCTATAACATTTAATGGCTTTAATGTTCATCATCATATGTTCACATTTTGTTCATCTTATGTTTGGTCATTTTAATGAAATAATGCAACTAAATGAAGGAGTCCATTAGGACAAATGAAACAATAGATTTCACTATGAACTCGTCTTTTTTTCAATGCACATTTTAAGACAGAGATGTTTTGTATTTTACTTTTAAAACCAATGAAAGTTATATTCTTTGACCACTGTTTGTTTGACATAATGAAAAACAAACGCTATAATTCAGTCATTTATTTGTAAACAAGTTGAACCATATATGACATATTAGCTAAATAGTAACCCTAAAAGAACACAACTCCACAAAACACTCATGACTTTACACAGTTAAAGTAATATCCAGTTTATATTGGGAATAAACTATATGTTAAATGAGGCAAATTATACTCATGTATAATGTATTTAGTGAATTAGAATCATCTTTATGTAGTGTTGAATGATGAATATCAGACAAAGAGTAATCCGACACTGTATTCACTTCCCAGCAGCCCTTCTTACCCTATATTCCCCTACACTTGAATATTAGCAATGCATGTGTTTTCAATTTAAACAGTTTTCACTGAACTGTTAAAATGTCGATTATGTACAAGACAAGGATCCTCTGTGGGATCTGTTGTGTTTCTTAAACATTGATGTGAATGAATAGGTCAGGGTCACTGTTCACACTGGGCCGTGAACTTTTATAGTAAACATTCCTCCTGTGTTCTGAACAAATGCCAACAGTGATCCTTCAGCTCTAATCAGGCCTCAGCCCTGAACAAACCAATCCTTCTGCTGAGTAAACATTCATGATGAATGGCTCAAACATCATCATTCCACCACTAACATGACAACTTAAGGACACCGAGAAGGAACGGATCTTGTTCTGATGGTTTCAGTCCATCTTCTGATGGTTCCAGTCCATTTTCACACAGTTCCAGTCCAGGTTCTGATGGTTCCAGGCCATCTTCTGATGGTTCCAGTCCAGGTTCTGATCCAATGCCTTCAGCTGACACATGAATCTGACCAGTGAACCATTCATCAACATCTGTACAAACAAACCTGAAACTGAACTAAGCCCAGACTATCCTGAGACTTTGTCTCCTTGGTTCCTGAGTGTTGATAGCATGTAATAAAATCTGAAGGAACTAAAAGAAAGTGTTCAGGTGTTTTCAGGTTCAACATTTATATTCTTTGAAGACAACAAACACAAATCTACTTTTTAATCTATTTTCTTCTTCAATATCCTTAAGTTATAAATGGCTAAACTGACAAACAAAACATGTCTGTGAGGGGTTGGTGCTAGACCCCAGGAGGAAGTCTAGCACCAACTCTCTCTCTCTCTCTCTCTCTCTCTCGTCTCTCTCTCTTCTCTCTCCCTCTCTCTCTCACCGTAGACATAATAGACAGGGTCAGTGATTTTAAGTTCCTGGGAACATACATTTCACAGGTGACCAACACCAATGCTCTTGTGAAAATAGCACAGGAATGAATGTACTTTTTAAAGATACTGAGAAAGATCAATCTGTCCCAGGAACTTTTGTTGTCCTTCTATAGATGTTCTGTAGAGAGCATCCTGACCCACAACATCCTGGTGTGGTGCTGGAGTAGCTCAAAGGCTGACAAGAAGGAAAGAGTCAGGAAGTCAGTCCAGAGCATCATAGGAGCAAAGGTGCCCTCTCTGTCAGACATGACATCAGATGTCTGCGTAGGGTCACAAGCATCACTTCTGACGGTTCACACCCTGGACACAGCCTGTTGTCACCTGTACCTCCAGATTTCAAAACATATGATGTATTATATATATATATATATATATATATATATATATATATATATATATATATATATATATATATATATATATATATATATATATAAATAAAAATGTTCATCTCGCCCCACCTGGGTGGTGTCTCCTTCAGACTTGGGTCCTCTACCAGAGGCCTGGGAGCCTGAGGGTTCTGCACAGAATTCTAGCTGTTCCGAGAAATGCACTCTTTTGGACAGAGATCTCTGATGTTGTTCCTGGTATCTGCTGGAGACATTCTCCCAGCTCAGGGGTCACTGCCCCTAATGCCCCGATCCCTACTGGTACCTCTGCTGCCTTCATACTCGTCTTTCAGCCCTTGTTATTTCTCAGGCGTCTCCTGTTCTTTCTTTCTGATGTTGCTATCACTGGGGATTGCTACAGCTATCACCACCACTGTCTTCTCATGTTTATCCACCACCACTATGTCAGGCTGATTGGCCATCAACATCTTGTCGGTCTGGATGTGGAAGTCCCACTGTGAATAGTTTCTTAAACCAGTAGGTATGAATCACGTCGAACCCTGGTGCTGTCCAGCACTTCATTTTGGACACTCTGGTTTGGATGTCTACTGATGACTACCTGCTCTTTGGGTCTTGTTCTTGGAGTTGGCTATGCTCTGCCTGTAAGTTTGTCAGTCATTGGGCATTGGTGTTATGTGTTGCCTCCTTGTCCCAGATGCTCTTCCACTGTCAGCCCTAGGTGGGTCCATTGTTCGTTATCACACACACACACACACACACACACACACACACACACACACATATATATATATATATTAAAAGTTGTCATAAGAACAGACTAGACCTTATGAGTCAATAGAAGATAAACAGTAGGCAAAAAATTGTGAAGATAAAATACAAATGACACAGCAGTATAACTAGCTTCATCAACTGCTGTTTTCTCCTGAGCTAATATTAATAGCTGTTTGCTCATTTAACTTTTGAAAAAATACTTATACAATCAGAACAGTTTACATTTCACCACTTCAGTAAAAGTAGAACTGTGGACAGGAAGTGTAATTTTCAGATGTTCGTAGAACATCAGAATGTTGGTGCAGGTCTGGTGGCACTGCATTATTTCTTCTTTATGGTTTTGGTCTGTCTCTGGTGTGTCTTCATTCTTCTTCTGCTTCTGAATGTCCAGGTTTTGTCGGTGTTTGACAATGTCTCCATGGTTTCACGTGGCAGCATTGGCCTTTGTCCTAGTTTTCCTGGGGCCCAACCTCTCCAACCCAGCCCCTCTCACTGATCCAGATGATGAGGCCTTTGATCTTGAGAGTTATGACCTGAATGGCGAAACAGAGTGGGACAACATGGACAACCTGGACATTTATAGAGACAACTACGACTATGATGACCTGGACTCAGAGGTGAGGAGGACCAGGGTCCATCAGAGTCATAGGTGTTGAATCAGGGTACAGGTCTGCACAGTACTGAATTTTCAGTCCTGTTCCCTCAACATTCTGTCCCACTCCTGCCTGCACCCGCAAAGATTTTTTTTTTGTCCCACTCCCACCCACACCTACACCATTATGGCCCCAAAAATCCTGCTAGAACATGTTTTATTATTATTATTATTATTATTATTATTATTATTATTATTATTATTATTATTATTATTATTATTATTATTATTATTATTATTATTATTATTGTAATTATTATTATTATTATTATTATTATTATTATTATTATTATTATTATTATTATTATTATTGTAATTATTGTAATTATTGTAATTATTATTATTATTATTATTATTATTATTATTATTATTATTATTATTATTATTATTATTATTATTATTATTATTATTATTATTATTATTATTATTATTATTATTATTATTATAGGCTGTAGGTTAGGACACTTTGGCATTTGTCACATGCAGCGTATGTCAAGTGACTTCCCTTGTCATCATACACAATAGAGAAAGAGTGACAAATGTCTGATTTGATGTTGTGAAGTTTTTTAGCCAGAAATGTGATGTTTTTCAGGGTATCCCTAATGTCACAAATTGAGCTACTTTCCTCCATGGTGCTTTCGATTTATGAAATCATTGTGCACATGCAGTTGGCAATGTCAACATCTGCTGGATTTGGACAGATTTTGTTTTCATTTCTTGTTTCATAATTGACTCCTGACCACAACCATAAATATGTACAAGAACGGATTTTACATCATTTCATTTTTATTTAAAATTCACGACACCAGCTGGTTGTCTCCCTCAAAAGTATTGCTTCACTTCCACCAGCACCTGCACACCCATGGGTCTTGCAGGATTCCTACTGGGGAGCAGACCTCTAAATCAGGGTAAAAACACACCACAAAAGTGTAGCAGTTTAACGAAAGAAACATAAATGTACATATTTACTTCCGATATAACTTAATCATTTGATCACCTGCTTTTCTTTAAAATACAGTTGTTGCATCTGTTTATAGCACAATCGATGACTGCTGATGACATAACAGGTCTGGAAGGGATGAACCATTTCATAGTGGACTGTTTGAAGGCCAACCTCCTCCTTTTCAAGGAGTAGAACCTAGCTCGATGGGGAGGGGTAGATGGATAAAGATATAGATGTGGTTGGGGAAGAGAATAATAGATGAGGATATGGATGAGAATGATGGATGATCAATGAGGATGATGGATGAAGATATGGATGAAAATGATGGATGAGGGTGAGAATATAGATGAAGATGATGGATTGAATGTTTGAGTCCATATATTTCTGCACTTTTATCACCATTTCATCACCAAATGTAATAGTATCTATATAAACTACATGTATGAACCACTGTTATTTGTTTTTCACAAAGTCGTCATTTCTGAACTGTTGATTCGACTCCTCCAGCTTGAGCCTTTCTCTGTGGGGGGTTTCTGGGGGATCAGATCGAGGTGGGCACTACATCACCAGCCGTGCTCCCACCATCCAGCCAATCATCAGCGGAGGAAGAGCTGACCCCGCCTCCAGTGGCTCTGTTACCGGTGACCCTGGACTTCAGGGGCCCTGGTCTGTTTGGTCCGGAGACAGGTCTGGGTAAGTCTCAGCTTCTTCATGTTTCCTGTTCCTCTGGTTCTTTGAGCTGATGGGGGTGGGTGTGGTTTACAGGTATGCCCACCTGTCTGCTGTGTGTCTGCCTGAGTGGGAGTGTCTACTGTGATGATACTGGCCTGGACCAGATCCCACCACTGCCCAAAGACACCACCCACTTCTATGGACGTTTCAACCGCATCAGACACATGAAGAACACAGACTTCATGAACCTGAGTGAGGAACCCGTCCAGTCTTCATCCATGGATGAACCCATCATCCAGTCCCGACCTTCCAATGATGTTCAAATGTCACCCACAGATCAGCTTCGTTCCATCGACCTGACGGGTAACCAGATTTCAGAGATGGACGAGGATGCGTTCTTGTCTCTGCCTCGGTTACAGGACCTGCTGTTGGCAGACAATGAGCTGCAGATCATCCCAGAACTCCCCAACTCCATAAAACGCATCGATCTACGCAACAACAGAGTGATCAGCCGAGGGCTGCATTCAGAAGCCTTTAAGGTTAGGAGACAATAACAGGCTCAGATCAGTGATGTTCCTGCAGACAGTCCCAGAATCTTCATATATCTACTAAGAACCAGACCTATGTTCTATAGTTTGGACATAAGGCAGTGATGTCCAGTAATGGTTGGATGAGAATCACACAATTTTTCATTAATTATTAACATATAATAAATCTGGACAATGGAAATTTGTTTCAACTTTTGCTCAAAGTTAAGACCCTAATGTTCATAAAACTACATATAAAGTGTATTTTAGTGATAAAAGTCACCTTTAAACATGATCTTTAATGTGTGTGTGGTGAAATATAAGTTATTTTTTATCGTCGATACGCGCAATTAATTTATCTATATCTTGTTCTGGTGAGCGATAAGGCAGCCATGTTTGTAGGCGTTTGAAAGAGGAGATTCTCTTGAATCCATTGACACCTCACATTCCATGAACTACATTTCCTTCTGGACAGGAAATGCATGCGTGGGGTAGACACGCTGCAGCAGAGTAGAGCAGAGTACTGCACATCGGTGTGCCGGTTATAGTTATATTTCCCGACTATACTCTTAGTTTTAAGTCATTTTAGAGAGTTTTAGTGAGTAACAGTGAGTGACAGTGTATTTTCCTGAATGTTATTGACTGTGGTAAGCTTTGTGAAGTGTTAGCTCTTAGCCGCGTGCTAGCATGTAAACAACAGAGACACTACAGAGAAGCAGCTGAATGTTCAACATCTGACTGAGATCTGACTGTGGATATGAACTCAAAACAGGATGAACATCTACCCAGTAAGTTGTATCTTACTGATATCTGTTTTACAAACTAATAGTAATAATAATAACAATAATACTACATTTTATACTATACACATGCAAACACTGTTGACTATAGTAGTATTTTTTCAGTCTCATTTCTCATTTTATTGTTATTTCTACTCATAAGTAGATAAGTTTATAATTAATCAATGGTTGTTTGAGGATTTATTCACTTTCTCTGTCAAAAATAAATAACATTCTAACATTCTATCATTTCATGAGAAAGAAAAAGTCTCAAATCATGATTGTCTTCATTTTTCCTAGGTAGGAGGATTACAGCCTTATTTGACACAAATAAAACTGCTTTTTGGAGAAACACATGGACCAGTTCCGTCTGCTGCCAGCCCCCCCAACCTAATGATAAACCAGCCCCCACCTGATGATAACACATGGACATTTTTGGACTTTATTGCAATTGTTTGTGTTTTGAATGTTTGTATTAGTTATTTTGTTTAGTACATTTGCACTAATTTTGATATTTATATTTATTCTAATTGAATTTATCACATATTATTACACATTTGTTCAACTTTATATTTGGTTTTTACTAAAGTGTATTATTATTATTGATATATTATTATATTGTTTTGAGTCAGTTCTTAATATGTAGATGTGTGTCATGTCCCTGGTGTTTAAAGGTTGAAAGTAGATATTTCTGAAGTTAATGTTGGAGTTAGTTTTGTTCTATTCTATAACTCTGGTCTTCATTACCGACTTCCATCATTGAAATTTACTCTTCTACTCATGTCCTGACCCTAGAAAACCCTTTAGCAGATGCTGATGTTCCTTTGCTGACTGGAAAGATCATCTGTTTTATTGAGTTCATGGAATCCTCTGAACTCCTGCAGTTTTAGACAAATTCAAATCATGTCATTTAATTTGTTTTAAAAACCAAGTGAATTTATCTGTTGTTAATGTGTTTGCTGGTTGACCTTTGACCTGTGTCAGGTCTTTAATTGATGACAGTGTGTTTTTATATGTGTATCTGATCTAACCTGTGCTGACGATACAAACCCAACAGTGTCTCAGTCCATGTAAAGGTCGTACCATTGGAGACAAAAGAGTGGTTTACTGGTTTTATTTGTTCATATTTACTGGTTTATTGTGGACATGTGTACACAACTGGTGTTTGAAAAACGTGTATTTGATGAATGAACAGATCAGACTGTCTTGTAAATGTGTTTTATATTAAAATGATGATGAACAGTGTATTGATAATCATCTACAGCTTTGGATAAAACATTCATACCTGTTAAACATATTTGTTGTGTGTATTCAAGCAGTTGAATGGGTTTCAGATGAGGAGGATGTTCTGAGGTGGAAGTGGAGCTCCATCTTGTGGTTATTGTGGCATATCACATTTTTCTTTCCTGTTGTAGGACATGAATGGACTGGAGTTCCTCTACCTCTCGGACAATAACCTGGATTCTATTCCAACACCACTGCCACTGAGCCTCAGAGTTTTACACCTACAGGTAAAATAACATTTATGATACAAAACCCAAATTATCCTTGAAATATTCATTAACTTCTGTTATTAATGGATGCAGACATTGAATGGTGGCAGTTGTATAGTGGTCCCCTAGAGAAGTGGGTATACTGTGCTCTCGTTTTTTGGCTTTTAGGTAGATTATTGTTTTTGTTTCTTTGTTTGTTGGTCTGTTCGTTTGTCTGTCAATAACTTTACACAAAAACTACCAGACCAATTACCATGAAATTTTCAGGAAAGGTGTGAGGTGGTCCAGAATATATCCCATTGCAGTTTGTTGACTGTAGGTCTAAGGTCAAAGTCACAGTCATAAACTAGAAAAGCACACTGAGAGTGCAAACCTCCGCCAAGGCAGACCTCCCCTCTTTGAATGAAGAGAGGTCCGCTAAGGATCTTATGTTTTTGCCAGTTTGTCTGTCTGTCTGTCTGTTAGCAGGATACCGCAAAAACTTATGGACGGATCTTGATTTAATTTACAGGGCAGGTTGGTAATGGGGACATCTGGAAATTATTAGATTTTGGTGGTGATCTGGGGGCATCAAGATAACTCAATAACGTATAGATGGATTTTGATGAAATTTTCAAGATGTGTTGTTTTGGAAGTGTCACAAGGAGCAAATGATTAAATATTGGTGGTTATTCAGAAGAGATCCTGGATTCTGGATCACTTGGAAATGTATTTTCCAATGTAACATTTCAAAATGATCCAGGATCTCTACCGGATCACCACTAAAATGTTATAATTGGTTCCACACATCCTGAAAATTTCATCAAAATCCGCCCATAGATTTTTGAGTTGCCCCACTTACTGTTGAATAGAAAATCCTCCGTATTCTAGATTACACCTCTGGATGACAAGCAACTCACTCAAACTCTATCAGCCTATATCAGTTAAACCAGTAATGACCTTTGACCCTGAATGAGTCAGATATTACAATATGTGATTTGTCTCATTTTCAGAACAACAACATCCAGACTCTACATGATGATTCCTTCTGTCACCGCCACGACCGTAACTTCATCCGTCGTAACCTAGAGGATATCCGCCTGGATGGAAACCCTGTCAACATCCACCTGTTCCCCCAGGCCTATGTCTGTCTGCCTCGACTGCCGGTGGGGAGGCCCTGACGCTGTGGGAGGGGCCCAGAAGCAGTGGGAGGGGCTATAACCTTTCCCCCCCCGCTACAAAATCACGAACAACACTCTTACATGTTGGAATAGAACTGATCCAGATATTTGGTATTGAACCTGACACTGAAAATAAATGCACTGTGATCATTATAGAGAATATTATACACCTTCTGCTCATATATACTGTATGTTAGGGCTGTGAGTCTTTCACTCACAAAATTATCTGATTCATAGACTACGATCCAATTCAGAGATGATTCAGAAAAATTTGTAGATGATTCAGTACGATTTGATACAATTCGATATGATTGGAACCGTTTTGGTTCAGTTTGATTCAATACAAATGAACAATTTAACCGCAAGGACTTATTTTACTTCATGTCACTGAGAAGAAAAAGAGAAACACAAATATAATTTAAAAACTGTATCCCTTTGTTTATTTAGTGGCCAAGAGACAATAGAGCAGGCCTACTGAACATACATTCAGAAAACATAAACGGAAGTCTTTACAATATGCCAGGTAACTAATATTACTGAAATGCAAAACTGCCAATCTGGTGTGTCTAATGTAACAGGTGTGCAAAACTCTGCTCATATTTAAAATACCCTCAAGGAACAAAAAATAAAAGATAAAAATGGCATAAAGTTTAAATGTGCTGAACATAGTTTAAAGTTTTTGTGAATAACAGCGACAGCTTTGATGGGAATCATAATGTCATAACTGAACCTGATATAGAGCAGATCTTTTACCCATATTTGAAGATGATCCAAAATGACCCTTTTGGTGCTTTACCATTTGAACACCAGGGGACGCTGATCAGTTTTGAAAAAAAGGCTCAAAACACATTGAAATACATTGAAACACTCCTGGAAACATGTAGGTGGGCATTAATTATTATTCAAAGCACTTTTTAACTAGATTTGAAGATGGTCCAAAATACTCTTTTGGAGCACAGACTATAGCTTTACCATTTGGACACCAGGGGGCGCTGATGAGTTTTGGTAAAAAGGCTCAAAACACCTTGAAACATGTAGATGGGCATAAATGATTTAAAACACTTTTTATCCAGATTTGAAGATGATCCAAAATTACCCTTTTGGAGCAAATACCATTTGAATACCCAGAGACACTGATCAGTTTTGGAAAAAATGCTCAAAACACCTTGAAATACCTTGAAACACTCCTGGAAACATGTAAGTGGGCTTACATAATTACTGAAAGGATTTTTTTAACCAGATTTGAAGATGGTCCATACAACATACTATATCAGTACTGTTCCCATTTGGGAGCTTCAATTCATACCTATCTGGCTAATGTTACATTTACTGCTGATTTATGTTAGTTATGTTACACCCGAATATTGCTAACATGACTAGCTTAGCTTTAGCTTCATTTCCTGTACTTGAGCTCAGACTGAGAATGTACAAATTATACAGGAGGGGTATAAACAGAGGGGAGAGGGACAAATGACAGTTTAGTTTGACATATCACTGTTTAGTCACTTCATAGAGTCAAACAGACAGGGTTTATGTGCTACATAGCTGCAGTATTTAGCTGAAGTTGCCTTAACTGCTCCGTCTGTGCAACATCACTGAGAGAAAATCAACAGAGAGCTGGAGGGGATAGAGTTTTATTCTGCAACAACAGACTCGTGGTTATTATTTTATTATTATTCTCAGTATTATTATTATTATTTTCTTATTTCAATATATTTTTTTCAATTAAAGAAAAAAATTGAAAAAGTGCCAATGGAAAAAGTGAAAATTATCTTGCTAAGATTTATCTGTAAATCAGTCCTTATTTCTCACTGAAACATTTCTTTGTAGGTGATACTCTCTCATATTAAGTGTGATGAGATATTTGGATTAGAAATGAGAAAAATAATATTGTGTATATTTTATTTTTGAAACCAAATAACAGCTGACACTTTCATTCGAGGGGGGAAACGGTATTACTTTTGTTACGGTTTTAATATGATGAAAGCAAAATGTGTTTTGAGCTTTCTCTGTCATTTGTATTCATTGTTTGATTTAAAAACTAAAAACTGTAAATTGAATTAAAAAATAAATAAAAATACAATGAAATACAAAAATTTTAAAAAGCCCATATAGCCCTAATATATGTCAGTGGAGAGAAAAAACATTTCATTTTAAAATTTTTACTGTTTATTTGTTGTTATTTCTTCTTCCATGTGTTTTATTTTCCACAGTTTGTCCAAACCTTTGTCATATTCAGTTACTCAACATTAATATTTTCTTAAAGATTTTGTATAAATATTTCATCCATTTATGAGTTGGTAGATGTAGCTTCTACAGCCTTTATTGTGTAACATAAAACAGGCTTCCATCTTTTCATGTTTCTTTTTGTTGATTCTTTTCTCATCTCACCTTGAACCTGGTTTGTTTTTAACTCAAGGTGGACGATACAAACCTCATCTCTAATGATCTGATGATAAAAGTCTGGATTTTAAATGGGCCTTATAATACATCCCTGGTGTAAATTGAGGTCAAACAGTTGATGCTATTAATCTTCTATTGCAGTTTTAGTCAAAACTGTAACCATGGCAATATATGCATAATGATGTATCTGACAACTGTTGTGGCGACTTAAAGCAAAACCACTGAAGAAAAAGAACATAAGCAGTTTTTATGACACTGAGACTGACAACAGTTCACAGCAGCATCTTTAGGGGGTAAAGTGTGACCTCCTGACCTCCATCCAGTCATGGATTTCAAATAAAATAATTAAGGACAAGGTGTATCAATGTCAGATTATTCAGCTCTGTATTGGATCAAACTACATGTAAATAATAAGACAAAGTAAACAGTGGGGATGCTGTGAATGTGAGTGTACATCTTCTATCAAAAAGGAAAAAGTCACAGAAATAATCCATAAACTAGGATCAATAAAACTTTGACTACTGAGGTGGTTTAAAGACAGTAAAACCAGGTTTAAAGATAGTAAAACAAGGTTTACTGACAGGAAAACAAGGTTTAATGACAGTAAAACGAGGTTTAATGACAGTAAAGCCAGGTTTAAAGATAGTAAAACAAGGTTTACTGACAGGAAAACGAGGTTTACTGACAGGAAAACGGGGTTTAATGACAGTAAAACCAGGTTTAATGACAGTAAAGCCAGATTTAAAGATAATAAAATCAGGTTTAAAGACAGTAAAACCAGGTTAAAGACAGTAAAAACAGGTTTAAAGACAGTCAAGAACCTGAACATTCACGATGATCTGCTGCTTCTCTTCCTGGTCAACCCCTGCTTCCACCTGTTTCTATGACGATGTGCTTCTGAAAGAGGGCAGTGTTGCTCCACATCAAACACCCACACTGTAAAGTGGAACCAAACCTAGAAGAGTGGATTTGTGGGTCAAGATGGTCAGACCCAGGCCAGTATGTGGTTCTGGACACTCAGAGCCTCAGGTTCTGTTGGATCAGATGCAGATGTTTTCCTCAGACATTTACATTTGTTTCTTTTTAAACTTTCACACACACATATTCATCATATCTGAGTCTGTCAAATAGATGCTTCTCTGAAACTGAGGTTCTATTTAAATCAGATATAGACTAATGTTATATGAAGCAAGTTTAGAAACATTTGCATCTCTTTTAAAAATACATATTTACTGAGATAAAAGAGAAACTATTCTTCAGATCAAACATGTTTTTGTTTGACACGGTAAAAAGGACATGAAAATTACACTTTTTTTTTAATATGCTTTTTTTCTGGGAAGTTAAGTAGATATGTAAGGCAAAGTGTTTCACAAAAATGACACCTGTTACAAAATCACCAGCCATTGTTTTGAATTTATAAATGGGCAGACACAATGGGTGAAAAAGGTTTAGAAAAACCCACTACGATCCTCACATTTAAAACAGTGTCTTTAATGACTGTATAGAGGCACATAAGACAATTTACAGACACATTTTCCAGATCAGATGCACCCTCCACACACGCATACATTTGATCTGGGTTCCTAGACACAGTACACCAAGCCTATAGTTAATGATCTGGGGGTAAAAGTGGACGTGAGTTTTAAATGTGACACCCAGATTAAAGCTGTGGTGAAATCAGGTTTCTTCCAGTTAAGGAAAAAATTAAAGCATTTCTACAAAGACAGCACTTTGAAACTGTAATCCACGCCTTTGTGACCACTCGGCCGGATTACTGCAGTGCAATTTTTATGGGGGTCAGTGGGTCCTCTACCACACGTCTTCTACTGGTTCAGAATGTAGCTGCTGGTTTTTTAACTGGCACAAGAAAATTTGAGGACTTTTCACCAATTTTAGCTTTACTTTCCATGCTTTTTAGAATTATTAAAAAAAATATATGTTTTATCTACTTTTAATTGCATGCATGCATGTGTGTGTAATTTGCTGGGTTGGTGGGGGGGGTTTGGGGGGGCAAAAGAGGAACTTGGTAAATATCTGCTAGTCCAGTGATAAAGATCAGCAGAGGGACAGTTGCATTCTGGGAGCTTCTTTACCATTAATTGGGGAAAATCAAAGCAGGGTCAGTTTTTCATCAGTGATTTTGCTGCGTTACGTGTGTGATGGTACGGATGGCGTGTGCCTGGGGTCGGTTTGTTGGCGTTCGGTTCGGTTCTCTCTCTGGTCGATGTCAGGTCAAACTGAGCATGTGAGACACGTCCCCAGATGGTCTACGATAGGAAGGGGGTACCGGGGACCGTGCCGGTGGGAGTCGAGTCGGTTTACTCACAAATGAATAAGCCATTGGTTAACAGAAGCAGTTGAAACGCATATCAATAATTTAAAACATTTATTATGAGGTACAACATGTGTGTGATTCAGAGCACATGACAAACCAGATACGATTTTATCATTTTATTTCAAATCCATTTCAGTTCAAATGGAAATTTTTCCATTTGAACTGCACAAACCTGATTTTTTCCAACTCATGCAACTTTAATATGTGGTCCAAACTCTGATACATATCTGATATTTTGTAATGGACCTTCAGTCTGAACAGCCAGGTCACATTTATTCAATTGTTACGTCACTGAAATGTGAGAAACATCACAATTCTGCATCTCATGAGGAGGAGCGGCGGGTAGCACTGTGTCTGCCCACCTGGTCACATCTCATACCAAGGGAATCTTTTATGCATGTGGGTCACTTCAGGGTCACATTCACTTCATACTCAAAACTGATGGAATGTGCATTTAATGTGTAATATGAACGAACACATAAAAAAAAATCATCATTCATTTTGGAACCTGCTTTATCCTCACTAGCGTGTTAGGAGTTTCATGTTCATTGAAAGACAAGTTCAAGATACAGTTTGTCTCTGTTCAATAACTTATTCAAGTTACATGTAAAATACAAAAGCCAGCCCTGGTCTCTGTGGACTACTGTCCCCGCAGGGCTCAAGTCCAAAAAGCCCCCTTTTTTTTTTTTTTTGGTTTCCCTGTTTCCAGTGGTTCTGTTACAGCAGCACTCAGTTTGGTAGAAGAACATGTCATTTGCCTTATTTGTTCCCTAACATGGAACCATTAGAATGATGGTGGATTTGTGTTAAAGTGCAGTGTTGATGATGGAATGAACGCCTGTTGACCTTTGACCTTTTGGAAGAATGGAGGCACAACATGTCACACATTTCAATGGAGGAAAGAATCTCCTGGAAGAATGGATCCTATCTGTGATCAGTGCAGCCAAAGGTCGCTGAATTCAAATGAGGTTAAAATGAGACGTTGCTCTGAAATGTTGAGAAGCAGCAGCTGCTTTGACTTTTCAGTTTTTCTTTGTGTTCGTTGAGTGTCAGAGCTGACAGAGCTGAAACACAAGGAAAGTTCCACCTCTGAATCCTAATGACACTGGACCCACACCGCTGGACTTTAGACCATCTATATACAGTAGCACTTAACCTGGACTGCACCTGGGCCACATATGAGCTGGATTTCAACCAGACCTGGTCCAAGAGGAGATCTAACCTGAACCAGACCTGAATCAGCTATGAACTGGAACTTGACTCAGTCTGGACTGGATTAGGGCCAGATATAGGCCAGACCTGGGTATGGACCAGTTGTGGATGGCTGAGATGTTGCTGGTCCTGGTTCCATCATGTGATTTATGTGATTTTTAGGCCAGATATTTTTCCATGTGGACCATGTTCTGTACATTTTAGTAACACTGTCACACAAAATACTTAAACATCTCTGTACTAGAAAGAAAACATAATGATGAACAAGTTGTTTTTGTTCAGTTGATTAAAATTGACATGTTGTTTCTATGTTTGAAACAACTGTTAACTTTGAGAAATTTAATCAAGTCCAATGAAGAAATTAAGTAAATATCAAATCTAACTCAATCTGTTTGATTTAGAGCAAGAAAATAATGTTCATAAAATAAAAGCTCTGTTAAAGAATGGATAGATTCACTCCACTGACACAGAACATCATCACAGTGTTGGTCTAATCCAGGTTCTGGATAAAACTATTTCTATTCATTAAACAAAGCAGATCCTATGATAATGGTTGATCTTAGTCTGACCTTATTGTTGTGTACTTTTGCACTTGAGGAGGTTTTCATACTGGGTGCATTTTGTTCATTGTGGTCTTGTCGTTTGGATGGTCCAAGTTTAAGTCCAGTTGATCCCAGTCTGGTTGTGTTACTGAAGACACGGAGTGGATGAAAGGAGGCTTTAAAAGGTTTTACTCTGAGGTTGTAACAGGTCCAGGAGGAGGTTTTCCATCCCTGTGGAATCAGCTGAGTCTGGTTTATGTGACCCAGAGACAACATGGTCCATGGTTTTACTGGAATGAACCAGTAGCTTCACATCCTGGTTGCAAATCATCCCCTGACATATTACAAGGCCAAATAAAAAATTCTGAATGAATGATTTCATGTGGAATTTTACTTCCAAGTGGATGACATTTTAATTAGCTCATTCAGTACAGAATCTGTGAGTATGGAAATAATGTTTCTCTCCACAGGAAACAGTTTTCTACTCAAAATCACCTTCATTCCTGGATCTGACCCCATCTGGTGAGTTCTGTTCTGGACTTCAACATTTTATGGGGTTTTCTTCCTTTTTCTAGAGCATTGACGTGTTAACTTTACTTCAACAGTTTGACAAAAAGAAAAGCTGACATTATTTTGGTAGAACAACACATCATATAACCTCAGTTGTATCCATATTTTCACTATATCTGCATCAAAACAACCAACAATTGAAAAACCAGCAATGGATCATTAATAATCTAAACATTTACTGCTCTTCTGGGATTCCTTGACACCATTTTCTCATTCGTTTGTTTGCTGTTTTGTCCACAGCAGTGGAATCTGAATTGTAAAGGGACAGAGAACATGGTCTTGATCCGATCCTGGTGTCAGATCCTCAGATCTGTACTATGCCATATGTGACCCTGATTGGCTGATGATGTTTTATTTGATCACAGATGTGCTCAATACATTTTATGGCTGCAATGCAGATGATGGTGTCATTTTCAGAAACACAGTGAAGTGAATAAGTGCCTTTTTTGATAATGTCTATTTTTATGAGTTGCTGTGGTTAAACAGCTCCATCTGGAGCCCAAGCTGCTCCTCCCACCAACCAGGGGTAGTGTGTGTGTGTGTGTGTGTGTGTGTGTGGTGGGGGGGTTATTAGCACCTTTTAGACAAGTCCTGCCACACCGACAGAGAAAAGGAAGACCGGCCCACCTACCCCATCTGCCTGGTGCCGTTTCATTCAGATGCCAAGCTGAAAGTGGACTGAATGATTCCTATAATTCAAACAGAGTTCAAGTAGTTTGTGAAAGTTTCGTTCCAGGTGGATCTGACCCAAGATCTGCACTTGAAGCAGCTCCTCATCAAAAGCACCTCTGACTGCACAGGTGTTAAAGAACAACCAACACCTTTTTTTCAGATTGTTTTTGTGTTTTAAACCTACACTTATCTTGGTGGTGTTGTTTCTGTAGCCCAGTTGTGCCATCTGTTGCTGCTGTCATCGCTGTTATTCAGTCCCAGTTCACTTTATTCACCTCAAAGTCGACGTTCGCCTCAGACAACACAGCAGTTCAACAGAGGAAACCTCCATGTGTGCCCTCAAATTCACACCACATACTCCTCTGATGATGCCACAACTCAGTCGAGTCTCAAGTTTATGTTCAGTTTAGTCTCAGCTCTTTGTTCATTCTAGTCTCAGGTATATGGTTAGTCTAGTCCAGAGGTGTCTGATCCTGGTCCTGGTCTACATGTTGTAGATCAGAGGTCTTCAACCAGGTCCTCAGGGCCCACTGTCCTGCATGTTTTAGATGTCACCCTGCTCCAACACAGCTGATTCAAAACAATGGGTTGTTATCAGGCTTCAGCAGAACTTAATAACGAGTTGAACATTTGAATCAGGTGTGCTGGAGCAGGGTGACATCTAAGGCTACGTCCGCACGAGTTTGATACAGGTTTCGTTTTGAAACTGTGTCAAAAAGATATTACATAAAAATGGAATTGTTTCAGTAAAAACCCGCATCAGCATTGGGTTGAGTCGCTTGCTGAAAACGATGCAATTCACATGCCACATTACTATGTGCGCTGTAAGCCAGTCCCACCGGATGCAAGAGAACAATAGAAGAAGAAGTGCGCATGCGCCCACATCCCTTTTTCTACCTGTGTGCCATGCACACCAGACACAAACAACAATAATAACACTGCAAACACCCTAACCCATTCACCACCACTACTCTGTTGGTCGACATTGTTGCTGTCTTGTCGCTGTCCTGTGAGGAGAATGAATGCTGCTTCCCACTCTGGGACCCGTTTTCCAAAGAGGTTGTTTTGGGGTATCCGCAAGACCGGTCCCATTTTGACGAAAGGCCAATCCGTTAAGAAAGTATGTCGGTTTCACGTGAACTCGTCTCTGTACAGACGGGGTCTAAAACATCCAGGACCATGGGCCCTGAGGACCAGAATTGAAGACCTCTGTGTTAGATGTATCCCTCTTCCAGAACACCTGATTCAAATGATCAACTTATTATCAAGCTCTGCAGAAACCTGATTATGATTGTCAGGTGTAAACATGTAAAACATGCAGGATAGTAGCTCTTGAGGACCAGGATTTGACACCCCTGGTCTAGTCAATGGTCTAAGGTTATATTTTCACTCTTTGTTCTGATGATGTTTTGAAGGTGAAAAAAGAAACTGAAACAATCCTATAGTGAAAATATAATGTGTACAAATTACAGACACTAAAACAGAGTAGAAGTCAAACCTAATGAGGTACAAGTATTGGAAAACTCCTCCCACCTCCAACATGAGCTCCCCCTCCTGTGGCCAAGGACCACATGTTGTGAAGTCCTACATTAAACCTCAGTTAAATCGGCTGCAATTGGCAAACACAGACACCCATAAAAAGAAGTATAGAAGAAGCCATTGCCAGAGGGCCATGAAGCCCCCCCCCGGTGTCAGAATCAATATTGTCCTGTATGACAAAGACTGAGGGTCTCCAAAGAACACCGCTAGATTGAATATGGTGCTGGAAATGACAAGTGACAAGCGAGGCAGCGTCTGAGTCTGACAGACGAGCTAACGACCAGAGACCTCCATGACAGATGCTCTCCAGAACGTCAAAGAAAGAGAGGACACCAGGGACCGCCATGACAGTGTCCAGGAACGGCCGCCAGGGACCGCCATGACAACGTCTACCACCAATCTCATTCAGCTCAAAAGTAAGGCCCTGGACTTGGAAGAGAATCTAGGTTCTACTGGGACCAGCTCCCCTCAGTCCACATGTCCAACACTGAACTCCCTGTCCTCAATCCATATGTCCAACACTGGACCAGTTCACCTCAGTCTACATGTCCAACACTGGACTCCCTGTCCTTAGTCCACATGTCCAACCCTGGATCATCTGTGCTCAGTCCACATGTCCAACCCTGGACCATGTTCATATGTCTCCAGTATTTGTTTTGTTTTTTTGTGTTGTATTTTCTTTTGAAGTTCAGTGTAAATCTATGGAGGCAGTGTCCTCTAGTGGCTGTCACTGATATTACACTTAAACATACGAAAGTTTTAGCTTCTCTTTGGAGCTGTATATGTTTCTTGTTGGTGTCATCTTTGTTCTAGTCATATTTTCTAGTTATTTTTTCCCAGTTTTAATGTAAATGTCTGATGTTTCTTTTCAGTAATGCACAATGAGATGAGTCCTGATTAAAACCACACAACGCATATTTAAAAACCTCCACACTGTCATTGTAAACTGTCAACAGACAAGAGGCCTAGAAATGGTTTACTAGTCACTAGATAAATTAGATTTGTGTCATCAGACAGTGTGTAAATGGAAGTAGAATATGTCTACTGAGTTCAGATGAGATTCGCTGAGTGAAGAATGTTATGTTCACCTCACAAATATTAGTATTTTCATTAAATATGTCTAAATGTTGGATTATTCACAGATCAAATCCACTAGAAACATCAGGTGAGCAAGTATCATAGAGCTGAGGAAAATCAGAGAAGTCTGTTGTCATTGCAAAAGACGTCTCTTCTGTCCTCTCTGCTCCTGCTCCTTTCTTACTTTGTATTATATAGTTACATACAGAAGGTTGTGGTTTATACTATTGGTACTAACAGTTGCAGTAGTAGTATATACACTGTTAGTACTTATATTTGTACTTGGATTGTTACTCTGCCCCCTGAATGGGAGAGGGGTAATATTTTTAAGTTGGTTTGTTTGTCGGTTTTTCCGCAGCTTTATGCAAAAACTACTGATCCAATTTCCATGAAAGGTTTAAGGTAGTCCACAATAGATCCTATAAAATCTTGGTGAACGTAGGTCCAATGTCACAGTCACCAAAATGTGTTTTTTGTAACAAGAGATAGGGCAAATCAGGAAAAATGTGTGTGAAGGGGGTTGGGGTTTGTTGTGCCAGGCACTACTGGTGTTTGTAATAGTTTGGTATTTCAATAGCTTTTAAGTTTGTTGGGGTTTGGTTTCTCTGTGTCAGTAATGTGGAATGTGTGTCTGTAAAAATATATATAATTGTGGTGTTTTTTGTTTTTTCATATTCAGACTCATTGACATTATCTTTTCAGAATGAGAATCTTTATTTGGACTGTTTGGAACACACTGGAAAAACTTACTAAATGTATATTACTAAAAAGTTTTACTGAATGTATTTTTTGTCATTTCTAGTCCAAATATCTCATCACCTAAAGAGTAACTTTTCAGTAAGAAATAAATAATTTATTTATGGAATAAAAATGTATTTAATAGACATGGAAAAACTTATTTTAAAAAATTATACCAAGATCATTTTAATTTGTCTCATTGGCAGCCCCCCCCCCTCTTATTCAATAGTTTTATTTATTTATTTAGCTTAGTACAAAAAAGGCCAATTTAACAAGTGAAAATGATCTTGGTAAAATTTCTTGGAATAAGATTTTGAAGATTTGAAGAGACTCTTGTATAAAATAAGTTCTTTACAGTATATCTCATTGAAAAGTTATTCTTTTGGGGATTATGTCTGATTTTAGGTCTGAAGAGATATTTTGACTAGAAATGAGAAAAATATACTTGGTAGGATTTTGATTTTACCAATGCACTTCTATTATCCTTGTACTGCCCCCCCCCCCCCCCCCCCCCCCCTCACACACACACACACACAAACACACATCCCTGTTCAGTGACTTTTAATTGGATGGTCTCAGGCCGGCCTGCATTGAGGAGCTGCTAAACCCTTTAAATGAAATGTCTGCACACAGAAGTGTGGAGTGGCAATCATATCCAACTCACTAAATCGTCTTCAACCTCAGAAAAGCTTGATTTCCATCCAACTCCCAATTGGCAGCACAGCAATTTCAGCTGAAGGAGGACTATTTTATCTTAAGTGGGTGCGTTAGAGGAAGCCCAGCCAGCGCTGTGTTGATAATTCTGCAGATGTACAAGAATATTCAATATTTTATGATGTGCATTTGTTCTGAATATATTCATGGTGAGGTAAAAAAAAAAAAAAAAGAAAACCATCAGCCTCATGTTAGTCTGAACATAAAGGACCAAAGAACAGAAATGTCATCAGAATATCATAGTGAGGATAGGGTTAATGACAAAGGATCTATTGATACAGGGTTTTAAAGGCAGATGTCGATTTTTTTCCATCACCATTGGCCGATAAGGTCTGCCATTTTCCTTAAAGTTTCATTCCATGAATGGCTGGCGATTGTTATTGAATACATTGTGTGTTGGTTTGCTTTGTTTCCAGCTGTTTGTGGCAAAACCACAACCACATCGGCCCATACCGTTAAACTTAAAAAAAAATAATAAATCTAATTACAGCCCAATATATCGGTCAGCCGATGTATCAGTCGACCCTTATTAATGACCATATTGTTATTCCATAAAGGAATATACTGAGTGGACAGATGTGCCAACAATACTCCACCACTTAAGAAATCTTTAAGTCCATGTGAGAAAAAAAGTTATCTGTCTGGCACTAAATAGAAACACATGATGGTCTTATAATGCATCTGTCATTGTGCATTGGGTTCATGAGTTTCTTTAACATCATCTGTCACTTTTACTCTGGAACCACATATTGCTGAAAAGATGCAGAAATAAAGGCGTAAATGGAAGGCTGTTAAGGTCACCGTTTGCGTCCGCTGTTCGCTTGCCTTCATACCGCTGGGAAAACCATGACGCCTGATTACAAGGGTTAGATTGGCTGCTTGAAGCCTGAGTGTTGACTCTCAGGCTGTTTCACATCCATCTGAATGGCAGCAAACACTAATGCAGAAGGAGCCTGATGGCACTTAAAGGTGGATATTTGGGTGTTTAATGGTTAAAGGTGGATGTTTGGGTGTTTAATGGTTAAAGGTTGATGTTTGGGTCTTTAATGGTTAAAGGTGGATGTTTGGGTGTTTAATGGTTAAAGGTGGATGTTTGGGTGTTTAATGGTTAAAGGTTGATGTTTGGGTCTTTAATGGTTAAAGGTGGATGTTTGGGTATTTAATGGTTAAAAGTGGATGTTTGGGTCTTTAATGGTTAAAAGTGGATGTTTGGGTCTTTAATGGTTAACGGTGGATGTTTGGGTCTTTAATGGTTAAAGGTGGATGTTTGGGTGTTTAATGGTTAAAAGTGGATATTTGGGTCTTTAATGGTTAACGTTGGAAGTTTGGGTCTTTAATGGTTAAAAGTGGATGTTTGGGTCTTTAATAGTTAAAGGTGGATGTTTGGGTCTTTAATGGTTAAAGGTGGATGTTTGGGTCTTTAATGGTTAAAGGTTGATGCTTGGGTCTTTAATGGTTAATGGTGGATGTTTGGGTCTTTAATGGTTAAAGGTGGATGTTTGGGTCTTTAATGGTTAAAGGTGGATGTTTGGGTCTTTAATGGTTAATGGTGGATGTTTGGGTCTTTAATGGTTAAAAGTGGATGTTTGGGTCTTTAATAGTTAAAGGTGGATGTTTGGGTCTTTAATGGTTAAAGGTGGATGTTTGGGTCTTTAATGGTTAAAGGTTGATGCTTGGGTCTTTAATGGTTAATGGTGGATGTTTGGGTCTTTAATGGTTAAAGGTTGATGCTTGGGTCTTTAATGGTTAATGGTGGATGTTTGGGTCTTTAATGGTTAAAGGTGGATGTTTGGGTGTTTAATGGTTAAAGGTGGATGTTTGGGTCTTTAATGGTTAATGGTGGATGTTTGGGTCTTTAATGGTTAAAGGTGGATGTTTGGGTGTTTAATGGTTAATGGTGGATGTTTGGGTCTTTAATGGTTAAAGGAGGATGTTTGGGTGTTTAATGGTTAAAGGTGGATGTTTGGGTCTTTAATGGTTAAAGGTGGATGTTTGGGTCTTTAATGGTTAAAGGTGGATTTTGGGTCTTTAATGGTTAAAGGTTGATGTTTGGGTCTTTAATGGTTAAAGGTGGATGTTTGGGTCTTTAATGGTTAAAGGTTGATGTTTGGGTCTTTAATGGTTAATGTGTAATGAAGGTTTAAACCTGGCTTTAACTGTTTCGTTTAGTTAAACTGGACAATATGAACCAACATTAATTAGAGGATGAACTGCAGTCTTTCTACCTTAAAATTTTTGTGCTCTGTAAATCCTGAGTATTTCTGTTGTTTTTGTAGCTGCTGCCTGTATTTGTACTTGAGTAGAGTTGGTGCTTTTGCCTCCTGTGATAAAGACGGAGCAGGAGCTGATTCTTGGCATCTTGGAGGCAGGATTTCAGAGCGAATGAAGCCAAGTCAGTCTGAATAATATTTGGAACGGTAGGATAACCAGGTCTGGAGAACGTCCAAGAAACACCAGGTCTGCACCGCCAAACTCTGAAAAACATAAAAAACCCACTGCGATAGTCAGCGGTGCATTTCAGTATGCAATTAGGCCAAGACACACTCATCTAATTAAACACATTTACCAGCATTAATTGAAGACTATCATTATAGTCTGTTCAAGAATCTGTGTAAAACCTTCTACAGTGAATCCGACAAACCATCCTCTGAGGTTGACCCATTTTCAACCTTCGTCCTGATGTGCAGTTCTTCATCATGTCACGATATCGTGGTTAGCACTCGTGCCTCACAGCAGGAAGGACCCTGGTTCGATTCCAGCACTAGACCTTTCTGTGTGGAGTTTGCATGTTCTCTGCTTGTCTGTGTGGGTTTTCTCCAGGTACTCCAGTTTCCTCCCACCATCCAAACACATGCACTGATAGGTTAATTAGTTAATCTAAATTACCCATAGATGTGAATGTGAGAGTGATTGTTTGTCTATATATGTTCAGCCCTGAGATGAACTGGAGACTCATACAGGGAGTACCCCACCTTCACCCATTGTAGCTGGATTAGGCCCCCACAGACCCCTGTGAACTTAGTGAGGATAAAGTGGGTTCAGATGATGAGTTCACTGAAGCATTGAAATAATCTGTTGAAGTATCATCCAAATGATGATCAAAGAAGAACCATACCAGACTGGATCCAACAGGCACATGTGGCTCCTGGAAAGCTTCATCTGTGGGTATGCTCAGGTCTCATTCTCAGCCATATGTCTCAGACTCACATTAATCGCTGTTGTTTTTAAGTAGTCGAATGTTTTCTTCTTTGTTTTTTGAAGGAAATCATAGTACATTTAAATCCCAGACTCTGGTGTAAAGTCTGGGTTCTGCTTCTTCTTCTCTATTTTTAATTAAACAATCCCACAGTCTGGACTCAGAGGTCGGACTCTGCAGGGAATGATACTGTTTCAACACAAACACTGTGATTCCACTAGTTTCATTAAACCGGAGAAAACCAGCAGTAAACCACCATTTGGAACCAATTCAAAAGTTGCCTAAATGAATTAATGTGATACTGAACATCCCAATCAGAAGCCGATGGTGAATTCTCTGACGGCTTTAACAAAGTGAACAAACAGAAACAATGAACCTAACAGCGACTGGATTGACCACATGTTAATGGATGGAAACTAATAAAATAAAAATGACCAGAGTTTGTATTATAATCAATTATGTTTTTCTGGGGCTTTTCTGGCCTTTAGAAAACTTTTTGATGAATAAAAAGTCCATGACATAAAAATATTGAATATACAGAATAGTAATTAGCAGGTGTTACAGCTGGAGGTGTCCTGTGAACAGTTTTTCAGGTTTCTCTTTTACTATTGTGCTTTATGGGAAAATTCCTTTTTGGGCCGCATGGGACTTTTCGTTGCAGTACCACATGTGGCCACTGGGAAAAATCGACATATCTGCTGAGGAGCAGTGCCGTATCCAATCCTTATAATACATCAATCCTTTTTTCCAAAATACATTTACTCATTCATCCTCATGTACATCTTATGCATCCTCCCCTTTGACCTTACATGTGATCGGCTTATCTCAAATTATACAGAAAAGAAATACAGTGAAAAACAAACAGACTTTTTTTCATATACTTCCATGCAAAATTAAGCGTTTTAACAAATATCCACACATAGGAAATGTTACAAAATTAACAACAGGACATATTAAAAAAACATGCATATTACCCAGCATCCATTTCTCAACATAGCCAAAATGACCTCATTGCTGGTCAATGAATTTGAACCTTCTTTAACTTTATACTATTTATTGTCATGAACTGGAATACCTTTTAGGCTATATAGAACTTTATGCAATTTTATTCAGATACCTTTAAATTCTTAACGATGAATTCCAACAGGGTTACACAAACATCTGAAAAAAAACAGGAATCTCTAATAGTAATGTCTTTTTTGTATAGAAACATTTTTATTTAAAATGTATTTAAACATGTTTTCATAGACTCAAACATGCTAGTTTCACTGAAGATAGTTTTTGTTTGTTTCTGTCATCCTCCTAAATTTTCTAAAAGAGGACAACACTACACTAGCCTATTTTTATTTTTTTTACATTAAACATCTGTCTTGATTTGAAACTGAATAATGCAATTTTTTAAAGATGCTTTTCAAAATTATTTTTAATAAATGTTTTAATGCAATGTCCTTTTCCATGGACATCATTTTTCAAGTAAAACTGTCACGCTTTTGTCCTCTACAGAGGACAAAAATACAGTGCTGGGTGTTAGGAGGCTAATGTACAAATATACACACCTAATGGGAACCAATCAGTCATCAGATCTGACCTGTTGGACCCTCCAGTCCTTCTACTGTTCATTTACCATCACATTTCTAATACTGGTTCATTTCTTCACTTCCTCTAAATCCTGTGAATTTTTTTTGGTTCTAATGAAGCTTCAGTATTTTTTTGTAGAGACCAGAGATGTAATGAAGGGAAGAAAAGGCTTATTTTCATCATCTTCTTGTCGTGGATGAAGAATTCCATTAATCAGGCCATGGCACGCACTTTATTCTCATTAAACCTGAGGAGGAATAATGTTAGTTTAGTAACAGACCTGAAGGTCATGGTTTAACACTATAGAAACTTACCTTTCAGATGTGAACTTGCAAGTGACGACCATCGATCAAATGTCACCTACAAGTTTACGATCAAGATGGCAGTCTGAAGAGGAAAAGCCCTGGAATGAATGCCTGGTAGACCCCATGGGGTCTTGTGCCAAATCGTTTCACATTTGGTACAATTTAGATCAATGTTTCTCAGTGGGAGGGTCATTGGTATACAATGGGGAGGGGGGTTAAGAATGTTATGTGCCCCCCCCATTATCTTTGGTAAAAACAACACCAGGAGATTTAGTCTTCATTGGTCGATGTAAAACTCAGACAAGACATTACGAAATGAGCGGGTATATCAATAACTGCCTGAACGGATGACGCAGACGCATGTGCCACATTAGTACTACCCTGTAATGGAAATGATACTTCACAGATTTCACTTACTGTGGGTCATTTTTTAAATGTAACCCCACAATAAACATGGGACCACTTTATAAGGTGTATCAGTAGTGTGAGGAATTACATTACAAAGTAACAGAGTTAGTAAATCTGCATTTCCACTACAGTACACGGTATTGGCCCACCTCGACTATATTTGATTCCACTCGGATACCAGTAGAGCATTTCTATACAGATACTATCGTACCTGGCTGTCATCACAGGGCGCCATCAAGCTTGTGCTGATTATTTTCCTCAGCCACCAAAGACAAAAATGTCTCAACCTCCACAACCAACCATGGTGTAGTTTTACAGAATACCATCATTGTGTTGCAGACTAAATTTAATTTACCACTCTGTTTACTTTAACTCCAAATCTATTTTTTGTTTTTAAAGTGGTGAGCCGAACTTTGACAATGCATTGACGCAGACACAACTCCACCAACCAGTGTTTACACTGCTGACACAACATGTCATTGGATTGCTTGGAACCTCAGCAGAGTAGATACCAAAAATCTAGGACCAGGTACTATGGGACCGATTCCTTTTTCATAGTGGAAAGGGATACTAATGGAAACACAAATTAATACCATTATTTTTTCAGTAATGCATAATCTAATTAATTACTATTTGACCATTACCATTACCGGCAGTGAAATGTGGTGCATTAGGATCTAACAGTTTTTTTCTATCCTGGCTCACTCAGCCGTGCACCGGAGATCTGACATTCACGGATGAGTCGAGGCTTTTGAACAATTTATTTTTGATAAGATAAGAGCCAATTCATTGTGAGAAGTTGTTATATTAATGACCCACGCTGCCTTCATGCTTCACCTGTGTGTCCATGAGTCTACAGTAGGTGTCCACGCTGCTTTCACGTGAATGACATAAATGAATTTAAATTGTCCGCAGTCACCCTGTTCACTTGAACACAGCTGTATGTGCAGGGAATAATAGCATAATAGCATCCCAATGTTCCAAAACTCCCTCCTGGGGCTACGCCTATCTGAGGGTTGCTTTGCCATTGATCGGTACACCACCGCCCCCATGGGGCTGTCGCAGGTGGGCTGTCTTCGGGCAGTATGCCTCGTCCCTGTAAGTGCAGACAGACTGTCGGACGGAGTCTGTTTCCATTTCCCTTCAGCGTCAATGGTCCCAGGCGGTTTGCTTGATGTCGGAACATTGGGATGTTGGAATATCGAGTAGACCCCATATACAGTTAATTTAGGGGCAGAGTTATGAGTTGGATTCACTCACATTCATAGAGGTATAGGGAGGGTATAAGGGAGGAGCAACTGAAAAAAGTGGATTGTAGGGTTAACTGGAAGCACATCTTCTATAAACACAGACCAGCCGGTCTTTGTAGTGGAAAAGCTGGGCCTGCTGTAGAAGCTACATTTGTGGGAACATCGGTTCAGACTATTTTCTCACTGGATAAAAAGCAGAGGCAGTGGAACCCACAAAGGATGAAATTGCTTTATTATTTCAAGGAGAATGTCTTTGCTTGTGTTCACACCTTTAAAAATTAAATTAAATGAATTACCTGTCTATGCTGTTCTACAGATTATTGTAATTGATAGTCTTTATTATATTGTTGCATGGATGATAATTGTAGAAGTTTCTATTATTGGTACTAACAGCTGAGTCACTCACCCCCTTTAACCCTTTAACTCGTCATGTCAGTGGTCTATCCTCTAGAGTCGGGGTCAACTTCAAGTTTTTATCTGTTAAAGGCGTTTTTTTCCTTCCACTGTCACACAGTGTTTATCCCTGGAGGATTCTGTTGGTGTCTGTCAGTTAGTTCAAGACTCTGGTTTAGACCTGCTCTAAATGGAAACAGTCAATGTTAGTTATAATGTGGTGCTATATAAATAAAATGTGATTGATGTAATTCATATGGATGTTTTGTGTAGACCTTCCAAAAGTGGAAATTCAGCATAAAATACAATAAGACTCCAGATAAAAGACCTACATTGGTTGCTGTGTGTGCTTTAACCATGGCGTCCAAATCGCCACCTCTGGGTTTGGATATCGACATCTGACTGCACACACAATTGACTCGTAACTCAGAGCTGAAACACAGCAAAGAAGTGGAAACAAAGCCCCGTTAAACATACGAGAAGGAGAACAGACAGGAAATCTATGACCAGTAAAGTTAAGAAATCAATGTGTAAAACAAACCACTAAGGCTTCAACTGACTGTTCATGAATCCCATTAACAACAGATGCTCTAACTGAAACAACTGGAGTTAAAATAAGTAATTTCCTGTAAGGAATCAATAAAATATCTATCAATCAATTATCAATCAAAAAAGAACCAGGAATGTCACTGACACGGTTACAACATCGATTAAACCAGCGATTATTAAATGAGTGTTTATTAAACCATTCATTTTCTTAACTAACATCAGAGAGAGATCTTCATCATCCTCATCCTGGTAAATTGTGTGTGTGTGTGTGTGTGTGTGTGTGTGTGTGTGTCAACGATAGTTGAAGTTGAGTATGTGAGTCAAATAGTCGGGGCCTCATGAAAGCATATATTTTCAGATTCTGATGGGTTTTTTGCAGTTTTATTGGGTTTGGGTGGAGGTGTAAAACATCCTGCAGTAGTGCAGATGTCACAGTTACACTTTCTACTAAATATGTCTGAAATCTGCTGTAGTTTTAAAGTTACTGATGCCATAAAACTAGAAGGGACCAAAGATATAGGTCTGCTGTTCAAAACGGACCTGTTGGACTGGATGTGGTCTGGACATAGACGAACAGTGGATAGGGCATGGTCTGGAGGCGGTCTGGACATGGGCTGCATGTGGCCTGTACGTGGTGTAGATGGGGTCTGTCTAGGACTGAGGTAAAGGTTAAAGGGTTAAAGTTCAGGTCTCCAGTGGTTCCTGGTCTGATGGATCCATAATGGTCCTTGTGAGCCCAGGTGGCAGAAGCAACTCACTTCAGACCATTGGGAGAAGTCATTAACATTTACAGATCATTAACCCATCAGGCAAAGGCTGAATAAGTAACAGAAACATTGTAAACCATTATCATAGATCACACACAGCGTGGAGTCTGGGCTGCACCGGGAGAACCTCCATTAAGACCCACAGAGGTTTGAAACTAGCCTACAAAGGGGACTGAAAATCAGCATATCTGTTGTCGGCTTCATTCCAGTGATATTAGAACGGCCTTGGAAATGACTTGGATCCTCAGGGAGATCTAAAGAATCAGCAGCAGCATGTGAGAGGTTCTGCTGGGAGCGCTGAGACCCACAGGAACCGTAAACCCAGGCCATCATTAACGTTCAGATCCACATAATGGGTCTCATCATCAGGGGCTACATGATCCCACCCAGAGTATCCTGGGATGTGACGCCAGCGGACTGAATGAAGCCCAGCAGATATACAGCACTGCAGCTCGCAGACGAGCCCTATACCAAAACCAGAACCGCCACTGAGCAGGTGGGGACTACATCCCTGTAGAGCAAGGGTCTAGTTGTGGCCTGCAGGGTGATATTTTGTGGCCCCCCTACTTGACATCAATGTTTAGTGTTAATGCAGCCCACACTGTTTGTCTGTCTGACTGTCTGCAGGATTACACAAAAAGTTCTGAATGGACTTTGATTAAACTTTCAGGAATTATAGATAATGGGTCAAGGAAGAACCCATTTGATTTTAAGCAATGAAGGTAAATGGTCAAGGTCATACGAAAGGTCAACATCTAAAACACGTAAGTGGAAATATCTCAGGATAGAATCTGGTGGATTTTTGCATTCACATGATCTGACCTTTGGACTTTAGATGGGTCAACACCTATGGCTCCATCACGTCATGTTTTCACGTCATATGATGTCAAGCCAATGGTGTATTTGCAAACTTTGTGACCTTGACGTTAAATCTTATTGATACATTTTATCAAATCCAACAATAGACTGAGCTTCAGATTAGATATCTGATCAAATGGTTGCTCAATATGGTTGGATCAATATGGTTGCTACGGTTGCTACGCGATGTTGCATGGAATACTGAATGTGGCCCCTGAGACAACATCCTCTGGAGAGGAACTTCTAAACTCCAGTTCACACTGATGTTTCTCCAGATTCACAGGAATCTGGAAACACAAAGGACCAAGGTTGTTTCTGTTGTAGTTTTCCTCTAGTTGTTCAGGATGTCTTTAATGTTTTTCTTCATTGTCCATGCTGTCTTTAACAATTAGAAACTCAAACTTACAGCACATGTAATCCAGAGTACAAGTGAATATGCCTTTTTGCTCATTAACAGAAATAATCATGATGTACCGTGTGATCACAACAATTCATTAGTACTCACTAATCACTGGTTTGTCTGCCCAATTGAATAATGTCAGCAGAATGTGGTGCTGCAGTTTCAGTTTTCCATGTGACCGGACCAAACATGGTTTACATCGGTGAAGATGATACCAACAGATGATGAGCCTGTTAAATGTTCTCCACATCATAACATATGCATTTCCCTTTGTGTTGGAAAATTACAATAATATCAGAGATATAAATGTTAATGCATACATGTAGTTTTTGGAGTTTAAAGGTGACTGTAAGAAGTGATCACAGTGAAGCAATTTACATGGCAGGCATGCAGGTCGCCACAATTTGGGATGGCCCTCGGCCCAGTGGGGGTTGAGGTGATTAGGATAGGAACAAACAATAGGAGCTTCCAGGAGAACCGACACCCTACAACTCTTCAGGAATCTGACCAATGATCCTTCAGGAGCTAAAGACAGATAACATCTGAACAAGGAGTGGTCGACTAAGGTGTTAAAGCTGTGTGTCCCATTTTTTCCCCCTTAGTGCTATGTGGTCATTCAGGCCATGTACACTTAACAACCACACTCAGACTGGACTTTTCTGACAAGTGACTTTGTAATCTTAAAAGTAATCTTATGCTGAAATATTTCGTAATACTGTAACTGATTGTAAACTATGATTGTGATATTAAATTAATGAAAAGACAATGAGAAGACTCTAAGAGGTTGATCTTAACCAACCCCTTAGGCTATAAATAGAATTTGAATAAAGTTAAATATGCTTACTTAATAATTATATGAAAGTATTAGTTAATACATTTTTTTACCAATACACCTTTAAAACAGATTTACATGAAAAAACTAAATAAAAACATGAATGTAACATTCAGGAGATTTCATAGAAACATAATATGTCCTAAAGAAAAAAAAACTGACATTACACCAGAATAATGATCAAACATGTACTGTAATTAAAATGCTGTGTGCGATGAGGGGTCCAGACTAAACCCTAGAAAATCCATGGCTTCTTGCAGATGCTGCTCTTGCTTTGTCTCATTCTGCTGTTTATTTCACATGTTTTGGCAGTAAATAGATGAAGTTTCTGGATACATGTGGAGCACTATTCTGCACCTCTATTACCCATTCACAGAAATATGGATGCTTGGGGACAAAGAAGCAGAAGAGTAAGAATCCTCCTGTGAATAAGTCGAGCATGAGTATGTGTCAGCGCTGATGCAGTGTTTGTCTGTGGAACACACTCACATCCTGAGCAGGAGGAGGATGACGACCAGGCAGTGGCACAACAAACACACACACATGCACGCGCACACACACACACAGACAATAGACACACAACAGACATATAACGCACAGACACACAACCAATGAACAACAGACACATAACACACACACAGAGGTACACAACATTCAGACAATGGACACACAACACACAGACATGTCTTCTTTTTTCCAGAACAGATTTCTGTCCTTGACTTTTTAGGACTCCACTCACTCATTCATTCATTTATTCGTTCATCCTACCATCCTTTCTTCCCTCTTCCCTCTTTCTTTCTTTCTTTCTTTCTTTCTTTCTTTCTTTCTTTCTTTCTTTCTTTCTTTCTTTCTTTCTTTCTTTCTCTCTCTCTCTCTCTCTCTCTCTCTCTCCCCCCCCCCTATCCATCCATCCATTCCATGAATGAATGAATGTTGGACATCACATTAACCTGTCCACTGTCACATCCACAAAGCTCTAGCTTTAGCCGCTGCTCATCTTCCTCCTCCATGACTGAGTTCAGAGCTTCATGATCCAAGTCCTTCTTGGTTTTTTCTTCCTTCTGATCTTTGACATCATTCATCATTATAAAGTTCATTATCCAGATGTTTTCCTTGGATGTCATTAGTCGGGGATAACTCCAGGTGATTGATGTGTCCCGCCACTGATGAAACTGCAGTTTGATCCCTGTCATTAATCTGGATTTTACATGGTGTCATCCTGCCGCCTCTCTCCTCCACCGCCGGCGTCTCCAAACCAGGTTAGAGCTGTGGCCGTCACCCAGATTAAGATAAATATGATTTTAGCTCGTAAAGGAGTTTTCCTGGAACTTATTTGTGTGTAAGTTACATTAGTCATTCTCTACGTCCACTAACTGTGTACAAAAGGAACGAAAACACTGAGTCGGTACCTTTGGACTGAACTAGTGTATTAGTGTCGCTGTCTCAACTGAGATGGATGTTTTTTGCATTTGATTTGGCTGGTAATGAACTGTGAAGGTGTCTGCCAGACAAAACCCACAGTTTAAAGGGGGATCCTGATCTGCAATGCAAATTCCAAAGTTTACCAATTTTAAGCATAGCTCCAAGGAGATATTAATCAAGGTCGGCTCCCAGGAGCATTAATTCTTGTCTCATTTTCCTTCAATAAAGCACCACAGAAGAAGAAGAAGAAGAGTCTATTGTAGGAGATTAAATCTGCCATCCGTTGGTTTTATGCATCTTTGAGGGAATAAACATCGTTGCTTGGGGAAGTAGCCTCAGTTTGTCATTTCCTACCTATACAATGAAATACTAATTCAACTCCGGTAGACCATCCATCTCTGGGTTTCTCATGCAGAAAAATGCAATTTCCTGCCCCTGATTCTTCTCCCTTGCACCAGTCGATACAATTACATTATACAGTTGTTAAAAGAGGAAGTCACACTTATGAGCAGAGCTTCATTTACAAGCAGATGCATCTGTTTCTGGATCTCACACTCATTTTTAGCTCTACATTATATTGGTTTTCAGCAGTTATTGCTTATTTATCTCATGGTGGAAACAAACCTCTGTCTTACCTAAACATCAGATCAGACCTGGTGAAGCCCCTCCCTATCTGAACATCCTTTCCTTCCCTGAATGGCCCCTCCCTCCTGATGGAAGCCTATTGAAAGGGATAGCCTGATTGTGGACCATCATTATCTGGTGATCCGGTCTATCTTGGTCTACCCTCATACAGTACATTGTCTTCCACCGTAAAAGAGTGGCAGTCAGTGGAAGTATGTTCCACTGTAGAAGACACTGCCTATAACCTGAAGCAGAGGTTTTCATTTCAGATGGAAATATGTCATCAATGAATTTTTTTCAAGGCTATTTTCTTTCCTTGAGTAGGTGCTTTCTGTAACAAATATAATAAATTATAAAGGTAAATAGAAGTAAATGCTTCTGGAATAAAACTAATAAAATTTGACCACATGTGTTACTGATAAAGAAAATTCAAGGTTTTTCTCCAAAGGAATATTGGTCTAAGATCTACCAGATCTACCAGATTTACTTCAAAACACTGTCTGTACATTATGATCCATTCACTTTACAGGTTCTTTCTAGTGGAATATTTACAAATCCATTGTATACATGTACATAAACCACCATATATGTAATAACACCATATATATTAAAAACATGATATAAATTGATAACATGATATAAACATGATATAACATCATATATATTAAAAACATGAACTAACTTATTAAAGTATGTAAAATTGATCACATTTAATGTCTGAGACAGATAATTTCTTTTCTTTTCTTTTCTTTTCTTTTCTTTTCTTTTCTTTTCTTTTCTTTTCTTTTCTTTTCTTTTCTTTTCTTTTCTTTTCTTTTCTTTTCTTTTCTTTTCTTTTCTTTTCTTTTCTTTTCTTTTCTTTTCTTTTCTATCAATGCCAGTATTTTTTTTCTGTTAATGTTGAACCAGACTAGAACCATTAAATGGGACAGGAACCATTCAACAAACCTCCAAAGGCCTCCGACTGTCTCAAACAGTTTCCAGTAGCCTCCAATTCTCTCCAAACGTCTACAATAGCTCCCAATAGCCTTCAACTGTCCCCAACGGTCTACAATAGCCTCCAATGGTGTCCAACACCTCCTAACTGTTTTTAATGACCTTTCCCTGGCTCCAACAGTCTCCAATGGTCGACAATAGTCTTCAACAGGCTGCTCTGTTACTGACATTAGTTTATCAGCTTCATGAAAATCTGATATGTTTGCAAATTTCCGGCCACATGAGGAAACTTATAACAGCTTCATAGATGTTAATTTCCTTTTCAATTTTCAATTTAAAACCGAACTTTTAAACACTTTGTGTAAAGTTAATGACGAGACTCTGGTGAAGGTTTTCTTCCTGGTCTTTTTCATTTGAGGAGATTTTTAAGTACCTGAACATTGGATCTCACTATTAAATATAATGATCATAGACTCTGTAAATGAAACCAACAGGTAAAAGTGAAGACTGTGCTGGGGTTGAACCAGAATTAACGGGTATTGAGCTACAGGCGTGTGTTTGGTCATTATTCATATAATGTCATGTTTATGTAGTTGTTGTATAATGATGATTGTGGTTTGATTCCATTAACTCCGGAGATGTGCAGACAAGCCTCCAGCTTTATGAAGCCATGATGATGTACAACAACCCTCAGGTCACACTCACATTACAGCTTTATGTTCATAATGAGCCATTAACCAGCGGCGCCATAGCAACACTTTAACCCAGAAGTCCACGGGGGGTCAACAGAAAATGTCTGGACCATGGGGGGGTCTTCAGACGAATTGAATATCAGGAGACAAAACCCAGTCATGAGCATTTCATTTTGGAGAAATCTGACCAATGTGGGGTCAGTGTAGGAAAATGTCACATGACCAGGTCTCAGGCCAATTAGCACTCATAACAAACACTGTGGAGATTGTTCTTGGTGAAGTTGAGGTTTTCATGTGGATTATTCTGTCCTGTTCTGTCAATTCTGTTCAACAAATTTAAGCTACATTTAAACAGTGATGATGAAAACAGAAGACGCAAAAGTGGCATCTTGTCTTCAATTTTTTCATCTGCATTTAGACAAGCGTTTTCAGGAGGAAATCTTTGTTAATATGAAGACACAACAGTGGGTGAAATTCAATTGGATATGCATGCCAGGCCAATGTAGGTAATTGTAAACCTGTCTGTTGAGCTATGATATAAGTATAAATGATGTACAATTGTTGAAATGGCTCCTGTACGTTTACTGAAGCTGCTAGAGCAGATTGAAGATCTGTACGATCCAGGTAGTCTGACAAGTTTGTTGTTTTACCAGCTTGGTGCAATGAGTGCGATGTAATGGTGTATGTGACGTGAACATGTTATGCGTTTCTTGCCATTGAGATGGAAACACGGTCCAGCTCGTCTTAAAACTCCCCAATGTGGAAGGGGTCTTCAGATTTTTGTGTTTTCAGATCCGAACGGCGCAGTTGCTGTATAAACGAATGGCACTTCCGATAAAATATTTTGTCATTTTTAGCTGCAATCGTCTTTGTGTAAATGACCCCTCAGTGCTGATGTCTTCTCCTTATTGAACTTGTCAAAGACAATAGCTTTTATGTCAAGAAGTCAGTTGTTCAGTGACGATGAAGAACCATTAGGTGACATTCTGGAAACCAGAAGTCAGACCATGGATTACTCGGTTTATCTGGACACTTCGGGCCTGATTTATTAAAGGTTTGCGTATGTAAAACATGTTGAAGCTTATCTACTATCAGGACACACAGAGGGTTGCGTCTCAAATGAGCAAAACAGCTTGTACAACCCATTCAGTATGTTTGCCTTGATGAATATACACTATGAGCATTTCTGCCAGAAAGAGCAAAATTATTGAGAGTAAATGCAAATATATATTTAGTGCATGGAATGTAATCTACCAAATCGGAAACTGATTAAGGTGGTTGATTTTATGTCTATATTTAGTATATCTGAAAGGAAGGTTTTAACTGGCACAGCTTCACACAAAACTGGCTGCAGTTGTTGTGGTGAGGAGGAGGCATAGGCCCAACCAAAGGCAATGCAGAGAACCAATCTGTTATGCTCACATACACATTTTTGGAATGATGTAAGAATACCTAATATAGACATATCGCCTAACCAGCAATGTAATTTTACAACTTCTTGATGAACTAGGAAATGATTTTGGGGCCAGTCAGAAGGAAGAGTCATGCAATACCTTCTGTGTCAAAACTCTTCCAATGTTACATTTCTTTTCATCTGGATCATTCCAGTGTATTGTTTCTATTCGTGTTGGCAAATCACAGAGCAGTATTTCCAGCGTAATGTCTCCATGCCAACAACCAGTAGTGCACATAATTTAAATAGGGAATTATCCAAAATGTAACACTTGTTGTCATTTGTGCAGGAAATTGTAGTTGAACACCTGTGAAATACAAATCAATAACACAAGCAGCGTGAGCAATAAAATTAGCGTACGTTATTTATTATCTTAGTAAAACAAGCCCTAAGTGATTTAATTGTTAATTTTTACATCAGAAGAAAACATTATCACAGCGTTCATGTTTATATACAGAATAAGCACCATTCTGTTCAGCAGTGATGTCAAAGACACAATCAAACATCAACCATGGACATGAACTATGGACACCAATTGTCCCATTAACCAATGAGTAAAACTAAAACCATCTTGATCTTAAGATAGGCCTTCATATTCAGATTCTAGTTTAGTCCAATAAACTGAGCTTTTGACCTCAGGTGAATGGACTAATCTGTTAACCAGAACAGGTGGATATTTATGAAACTCCACTCACATCCACCTCCGCTACACACACTCAGTCATTTACTCTTATAATTGATTCTTGTACACATATTAAATCCACCATAAACATAACTTTGAATCACATATTGGTTTGTTTTGTACGTTTTAACATATTGTTGTTGGATTGTAGATGCGATTTTTGTATTTTTTTATGAAGGGTATTTTTTTATTGACATCCATCATCCACAGAATTATGGGCTCCTTTGTTTCCTTCCTCGTCTCCTTTGTTTCCTTTTTCCTTTTTTCCTTTGTTTCCTTTCTCATCTCCTTTGTTTCCTTACTTGTCTCCTTTGTTTCCTTCCTCATTACTTTTGTTTCCTATCTTGTCTCCATTGTTTTATTCCTCATCTGGTTTGTTTCCTTCCTCATCTCTTGTTTCCTACATCGACTCTTTTGTTTGCTTCCTCTTCACCTTTGTTTCCTTCATCATCTCTTTTGTTTCCTTCCTCATTACTTTTGTTTCCTATATTGTCTCCTTTGTTTGCTTCCTCTTCACCTTTGTTTCCTACCTCATTTCCTTTGTTTCTTTCCTCATCTTTTTTTTCTCCCCATATCTTATTTCCTTTTTTTGTCTCCTTGGGTTTCCTTCCTGGCCTACTTTGGTTTCCTTTCTCATCCCCTTTGCCTCATTCTCCATCTCCTGTGGTCTGATGGGAACACAGGACACATGTGGGGGGGAGGTTTAGTTGAATGTTTTGTTTCTTTCCTCATCAACCAACGACCAACTTTAATACTAACTTTAATACTGTTCTTCTTAACGCTGCCTGACAAGCCAGTTGACATCTGAGAGAGTTCCTTAATATATTCTTAAACCTTCTTTTTTTTCCCTGCCTCCAAATCTCATGAATTAAGCATCGGCTCAGTCAGCAAGTGAGTATCAGGGGTGGGGGTGGAGGGGCAAGCGGCGAACCCCATCCATCACTGTCACAGACCAGTCCACACATATACAAAGAGCACAGATCAAGGTGGAGATGGGTGGGTGGGGGTAGGGTGGGGTGGGGGGTGGTTGGGACAGGTCTTGAACTGGCCTGATGAAGTCCAGAACAGGACAATGTTCCTCTAAAGTCCATCATCTTGTCTCCTCAGAATGTCCATCGGACTGAAGAGGATGAACTTTGAACACTTGAACACAGGGTCACACCATTAAAAATAATTAAAAATAGTAGTGTAGAAATAATGTCAACTTAAAAATTTTCACCAGGTTTTAAAGTGAACCCCCCCCTCCCCCCTTAAAAAATAAAATAACATTTTGAAAATTTTTGACATCCAACAAACTATTCTTTTAAAAAAATGTAATAACATGAACAAACTCAAATAAGTGTAATTTTAAGTATATTCTGCCTGAATTTCTGATTTGCACAGTGACAGTCAGATTAGGCTCATACTGTCTCTTATCCAGATTTCCAAAACATGTCAAAGTAAAATAAGCAACAATTTTTCCATCTGTCTGACAAATAAGAACAGGAAATCATTTAAACTGAGAGATCAGATTTTACAACCGACAGAATATTGGTACAATATAGAAACATTTCAGGTTGTCGTTATTTGTTGGCAGCACGGTGGTGGAGTGGTTTGTGCTCTTACCTCACAGCAAGAAGTAGATGGGTTTCCTCTGGGTACTCTGGTTTCTCCCATGTCTAATACTAACTCCAATACTAACTCTAATACTAATATTAATACTAATATTAACCCCAACCCAAATCCTAACTCTATGACATGATCCTAATCATAAACACATCAACACATTAAGGATCATGTTGAATATTAATATTCATACAAGTGGACAGAAATCAGGTCTGTGTAATTAGACTTGAATGGATTTTTTTGTCCTGAATCTGGTCTACTTCTGGTTCAGAAGTGTCTGATTCTGTCCTTATGCCCCTGAACTACTCAAATCCTGGAGTTTAAGTCTATTTGTAAATTACACAGTAAAACTAAACTTATATTTGCAGTAAAGTCACATGTTAGAGGATTAATGCCATGTTTGAATCTGTTTTATAGATTAAACCTTAAGCTCTGATGTGAATATTAACAGTGACTTCAGTGTCTGTCCATTGTTGCTTTTATGTTCATCTGATCTTTTCTCCTTTTCTACAATTGTGTGTGTGTTTTTGCATCATCTGTTGTTAAGTGTGTGTGTGTGTGTGTGTGTGTTTTTAACTCTCCTATGTCTGACACTGTTTGTCCTGTTTCAGCTCAAACCAAACATGGACTGACAGGATCTGAGTCCACGTCCCTCCAGACCCGACCCAGTGGTTCTGGCTCTGTAGACTGTGAGCCAGATCAATGCAAATGCCTCCGAATGAGCTCATTGGCTGCTGAGCTGCCACTGGGACCGCCCACTGTTCTGTGTTGGCATGCCAACCACTTCCAGGTGTGTTGAGGACAACACAGCAAGTGGAGAATCACACCTGAAGACTCAAAGGAGGAAAATACAAAGACTCCATGCACTGGGGCCTCATCCACAACAGTTAGTTTTCATGGCAATATTTACTTTTTGACTTTGACAGAACAGCTTAGTGTGATTTTCAAACAGGGGACAAATGCATCTGTGGAATTAAATGAAGACAATTAACTTTGATCTGCTGCCAAAGGGACAACGGTGCCCTCTGGAGATAATGCATCCATCAACACGGTGGATGTCAAACCAAGATCCACCATCCACTACATCCACCATCATCCACCACCATCATCCACCACCATTCACGATAATCCACTACATCCACCATCATCCACCACCATTCACAATAATCCACTACAACCACCATCATCCACCACCATCTACCATCATCCAACATCATCCACCATTATTCACCATATCCACCATTATCCACTATCCATTATCCATAATCATTTTCTACAACGACTTCATCAACCTGCACTCACTATCAACTACATCCACTACATCCACCCTTATTCACAATCATTCACAATCATCCACTACATCCACACCATCATCCACCATCTACCATTATTCTAATAAATATGGACTTTCAAATATTCACACAGCAAGAACGACACTTTCATTCACTATTTTCCTTGTAAGATAATTGACCCCCTCTCTGATGTAAAGGTCAACGAGAATCAATGAAGGTATGAAATATTAATCAGAGTTTTCCATTTGTTTAAAAGAGAATGAAATGACCTTTAGGCAACATCAAACTGATTATCACCCAGGCCTGAGCCCCCAGTGGGTTAGATTAGAAGAAGATGAATATGTATGTGTGTATGTGTGGGCGGGGGGGTGGGGTTCTAAACTATCCTTAGTCATGGTGGGTGAATAAAGTGTCTGATCCCTGAAAGGAAGTGGTCGAACCAGGAGGGAAACAACAACTTCATTAAGACCCAATTAAAATCATAGACTCAGATACATCTATTTCTATTTCTGTATTTGGATGGATCCAGCTTCACCATGTACTTCTGAGTTCAGTTTGGGGGGTTGACTGGGGTGGGCAGTATAACAACATGATGAGAATCCTGAACCAGTTGCCTCAAAAACAAAAGGATTAGAGATTGACTCAGTCGGGAATAAAGGAAAGAAGAACCTGGACCGAGAACTACAGACATGGTACCACAGACTTGGTATCAAGGACCTGGTACCATGGGCCTGGCATCATGGATATTGTAACATTGGTACAGTAGGGCGGCTGCGGCTCAGTTGGTAGAGTGGGTCGCACAATGGTTGGCAGTCCGTGTCTCGGCTCTGGCTGTCCACATGTCGAAGTGTCCTTGGGCAAGACACTGAACCCTGACTTAGGCCCCCAGTAGGACTGACCTTAGACCTTAGAAACCTACTGGTGTGTGTGTGTGAATGTGAAGCTAATGTAAAGTGCTTTGAGCACCATGAAGGTAGAAAAGCGCTATATAAATGCAGACCATTTTACCACGGTCATAGACATGAACCTGGTACCTGGACCTTGTTTGTGGACTTGTTTTCTTTATTGCCCGTCTATGGACTGGTCCATCTTTTGTTTGTCTATAGCCCATGTGTTGTCCATCTGTTGACAGGAGCTGCTATGGGTCAGTAGCTTCTACTATTGTTTTGTACTGTTTATCCTATAGGATTTGGACATTTCCCGATTACATGAACAGTGACAGTGGCATTGGAATTACACTTGTGCTAATACAAATGGTTTTCTCGGCGATTGAGTAATGAGGAATGAGTTTCTTCTGTGAAAAACCAGACATTTTTGCTACTTTCTAAAAACTACCCAGACACTTCATTTCCATGTAAAAGAGGACAGTTGGTCACCCTAATATTATCATGTCTAGACATTTTAACTGTTGAGCATTTGTAAGAATCTTTAAAAGACATCATACATTCCGGACAATCACTACAGATACATCAGGAGTTAAAGGGTTATATAAGGTAATACAATTTATAAGGTAATATAATAAAAATAACTAATTAGTTTGTCCTTCTAAGATAGTAGTACTGTGAACCCTGGTGGTCTGATATATTACCCCTTGACAGATGAATCCGCAAAAAGAAAGGTGAGTCATATTGTCCTATGTCCTGTTATTGAAGCCTGAATTCAAAGTCACAATATGACGTAATGTGACGTGGAGTTGCTAGTTTTTAATGCTTTAATCCATGCTCAGAGTCTCATACAAACAGTCATATTCAAACGGAATAATTTAACTTTTGTCTTTTGTCTGAATCAATTGAATGGATGAAAATCATGGTCTGTGGAATAACAAAGTCTCACTTCTAGGAATGAGATGATTAAAAAAAACAGATTTATTCACTTTAAACAACCTAGACATTTAGTTAATTTCCCTTTTGAAGCAGATGACATTTAATTTCAATTCTGTTAGTGGTTAATTAGAAGTCAGATATTAGAGAATGTCCATGTGCGATATTGGAATTGTCATTATTTAAGCGTTCCGTCTCCACTGGTTTCTACTGGTGTTCATGAAAGACAAAGACCTTGACATTGACCTTTGATCTACATTCACTAAAATTTAATGGGATCTATTCTGGATCACTTTTCACCTTTCTGAAATTGGTCCAGGGGTTTTTGCATAAAGTCGCTGACGAACAGCGACCAAAAAAAAAACCTCAGGAAAAATGAAAAAAAATATTGCTGTTGTCTAAAAAAAGCATGTAGTCACATCCAAACACATTTTAGGATGAATTTAAACAAAGTAAATGATGTTAGTGAGATACTGATTCACTCAGTTTTTGTGTTTTGTGATTTGGTTGTTGAGTTAGTTGTGTTGTGTTGCTGATATTTAACTCTCTATGTGATGAAAGCAAAGACAACTGATGATAAAACTTCATAATAAATACACAAACTCATGTGCACATCATCCGTGTGTGAAGTTTGCAGAGTTCGTGTTGCCTGATCCTTCACACTGAAATCCCTCCCATATTGCATTGTGTGTGTTGTTAATTAAACAACAACACAAACCTCAGTAATTCCTTCAACTGGTCACCGACACTGAGATGATTCAAAACAAACACGCCCCTGTTCAGGGTGGGGTCAATGCCCCCCCCCCTTCATTCCAGACCATGCACTGACGAATATGACAACACAATATTTATGTTTATCTGTTAATGTTGAGAAGAATGAACTCATGTGACACATGAAGCAGAGAAAAAACAACTGAGGGTGTTGACGCGGTTCAATGGCCACATAAAATAATCAACATCTGCTTCATCACCATGACAACACATGCACATTTATCTAGGGGCTTGTGATGTTTCCAAACCTTCATTAGAAACTTCAGTCACTCCATCTGAGTGTCCGCAAATTCACTGGTTTCGGCTTTTTGTGTAAAAATGTAAGTGAAATTTGTCCCTCATTCAGGTCCATTCTCATCAATTCAGAAGTAAAATCAATGTTGATCTTTAGGTTTTTCATCTGTTTTCATGAACCTGAATGATCTCTGCCCATCCACTCACGGTTTCACACTCTTTCAACCAGGTTCATTAACAGAATAATAGAGTAATTTTAATATGTAAAACAGAGCTGAAGTAAGTCTACATTTTGGATGGACCTGGACAGGTGCTGTGGTGTGTGTATATGTGGGTAGGGGGAGACAGGATAAATGGGATATTGTACAGTTTTGATGGGGCAGTGATGGGACAATTATAGTACATGTTTATCTGGTCCACTTAATATACTAAGTCACTTTATTTTACTATACCCCCCTGCCACCCAAACATGTTAGGATGCATGTTAGCATGTTGGTGTGTGAGTGGTATGTGTGATCCCAGTGGACTGGTGTTAAAACTCTGCCCACGGCATCAGATCTGACAGTGAGGCACATGTCCATGAATACTAATGTCCCCCTGAGTGTCCACGTCCACACTGGAAACACATCATTGTCACTGATCTCAGACCACCGGGCTTTTATTAACCCATCTGATCTACTGTTCATTTTGCAGTCATCAATCACTTATTATTCAATTTTATTTGAACCGATGATGCCTTGTTTGGAACAAGTATAATCATTATTCTTCTACAAGAACAAAATGAACATCACATGTATGAAGCACTTCACCTGAAGCAGTATTAACACAGAAAAATGATGGGTAAGATAGAAGTGTGTCCCAATTTGTACAGCCTGGTTAGTTCAGGTTGACCAGGATCATCTTGGTTCCAGACTGGATCCAGGCTAGACTGAACCAAACCCAGATTAAGACAGACTGGACTGAACTGAGATCAGATTAAGACAGACTGGACTGAACCAAATTTAGACTATGACAGACTGGACTGAACCAAACTCAGACCAAGACAGACTGGATTGAACCGAGATAGACTGGACTGAATTGAGCTCAGATTAAGACAGACTGGACTGAACCAAAACCAGATTAAAACAGATCTGATCTGAGATTAAGAAAGAATGGATTTAGCCGATGGATGCATTGAACTGAGCTCAGACTAAAACAGACTGGACTGAACCAAGCCCAGAACCATGTTACAAACCTCCTTCAAAAACTTGTCACCAGACTTCTGCCAATTAGCTTGATGGAGAGGTGCCTGGGAAAGGCCTGACTGCTTTAGGCTGAGGATTAAGAGCTTTTCCAATCCCAGCTGCCATCACTGTCTTTTTTTCCTCAGAGGGCTGTGATGAGGTGGGGGCGGAGGGTTTTGGGCTTATGAACCTCTCCCTCTCAGACTCACTGTCCTGGACTTCAGCCTTGACTTTGTGCCTTTTCTAAGACTGTCCTCTGTGGTTCTGGCTCCGATCAGCCTCATCAGTCCTGGCTGGATCAGTGTCGCAGACAAATGGCTTCTGGAACAAACTGTAAAATGGACAGTAAGTTGGAGAGGGTCGCCGTGGTAACAAGGCATAAGAGACTCATGCAGTGTAGTTGACAGATGGGAGTTTGCCCTCTGCCAACATCCACAGCCGTAAACGCACCACCTGTAAAAATACAACCTTGTAAAGAGAATGCCGTTAGCAACCCTAACCTAACCTAATGTAACCTAACTTAACCTAATGTAGCCTAACCTAACCTAACCTAACCTAACCTAATTTAACCTAAACTAACTTAATCTAATTTAACCTAAACTAACCTAACTTAATCTAACTTAACCTAACCTAAACTAACTTAACCTAACCTAACCTAAACTAACTTAATCTAACTTAACCTGACCTAACCTAACCTAACCTAACCTAACCTAACCTAACCTAACCTAATGTAATTTAACCTAACCTAACCTAACCTAAACTAACTTAATCTAATCCTACCTAACCTAACCTAACCTAACCTAACCTAACCCAATTAACCCCAACCTAACCTAATTTAACAAACCCTAAGTTAACCTTACCTAATGCACCATGATCAAACCCCACCTAAACAAAGCTAACCAAAGTAACCTAATTTAAGATAACCTAACCTAACCTAACTTAACCTACCCTAACCTAATCTAACCTAACCTAACTTAATCTAACCTAACCTAACCTAATTTAACCTAACCTAACTTAATCTAACCTAACCTAACCTAACCTAACCTAACCTAACCTAACCTAACCTAACCTAACCTAACCTATACCTGTAAAGTTAGGTCATTTTTTAACAGACTGGTGCAGTGTTTGTTTGCCTGCTTGACTAGTTTCAGCTACTTCCTGTAGTCTTCATCAGAAGTGCTTTCCCACAGAGTAGTTCTAGGATCTTAGTTCTCGGAATGAAATACTTCTCCGAACTATATATTTCATCGGGAACCTTTGGATTTGCATTCCAACAGGGCAATAGGGACTATGGGAGGGGTCAATGTGATACTAACGTCTGTGACAGTGATGTATTCTTTAAGCAATAAGTTCAACAATCACACAAGGAAGTAGAAGAAAGAGCTACTATGAGATAGAATAGAGAATGAGGAGGACACAGCATTTATGTTCTGTATCATGGGAACTTTAATTGTGATTAAATATAGCATCTCATGTCAAGATTGGAGGAGTTTACAGAGAGAGTTAGGAGACGAAGAATCCAGTGGCAGTTCATACTACGATGTATGTTAATTTCATAGCTTTAACCAACACCCCTATTAACCCAAAAACAAAACCGCATCATCAGTCTGTTTATTTGTTACTTTCTCCACAAACAGTTTTAAAGATAGTGGAACTGCAAGATGTGGAAATAGGCGTGCTCTCGGCTCTACCAATTTTATTTTTCATTTCATTTCAATTTTATTTATAAAGCCCCAAATCATAACAAAGTTGTCTCACAGGGCTTTACAGAAACACAATCAACTACAGAAATAGTCAATCACCACACCTATGTCATATAGCTCCGAGAGAACTAAAAAAGAACTTGCTGTGTTCCAAGAGTCATACTGTCATGACTACACTTACACAGAGTATAATTTCTGTACTTACATTTTTTCAGTGGGTAGGTGCTGTTCCAATTCCAATACTGGATATGATTCTGCCTGCCGCACTTACCAGAAATTTTGTGAGAAACCGTGAAAAATAGTTTTTCTTACCAAAGTAGAAATTATTATAAATGTATTATTATTATTATAAATGTATTATTATTGTTATTATTATTATTATTATTATTATTATTATTATTATTATTATTATTATTATTATTATTATTATTATTATTATTATTATTATTATTATTATTATTATTATTATTATTATCATTATTATTATTATTAAAACATAGACATGCTCACCCCCTTTTTACAAACTAATAATTAAATCAATTATGCTTCCTATGTTTTCTATCTACTATAAACACAGAGCATCAATACAAACCATTTATATACACATTGTTTTGTAAGCAGGCAAACAAATGATGCAACTGTCTGAATCAAACTATACAGTATAGCATATTAAGTTTATTTTAAATTCACATTCTCACTTGGTAGCTCCAGTAAGGGGGGAGTTTACCTTGGACTCCAAAAATTAGTTTTTGTGGAATTCAGAGTGTATGTTGTAATAACTGGTATATCAGCCACACAGGAAACCAATTCAAAATAGTGAAGTAGCAGCTATATTATATATATAATCCCAAAAACTCAAGAGCCATGTATGCATATTTCAGGGTCCATGGTGTACAGAAATTCAAAATGTCAGGCCTTGAACAAGGTGGTAGGTGGATCAGGAAACAGTGCCTCTGGGAGAAAACATGGATTAACTAATTTAATACAGTGATACTTTTGGGATTAAATGACATGAACTAATTACATGAATACTTACTGTTGATCAGTTGTGGATTAAATACCCTTACCCAAACCCGACCCATTTTAACCACAATTTGAGTAATTTTAAATACATTTTACCTACTTCTTGATTGTTTTTAGAGACGTTAAGATAACTTATTTTTTCATTATTATTTATTTTCATTCTTTGATCTTGAATTATGCAGGAAGACAATTGAAATGGGATTTATGAACTCATGCATTGAAACTAAAAGATTCCCCTAACACAACTCCATCCCTTAACAATAACCCCAAACCCAACCTCTTGCTCAAAACCCACAACCCATGATTTTGCTCTACTGACAGAACTAACCCGATACTGATTTAAAAGGTTAATGTTTCATATGGATCATTTCATCACATGTGGTTCTTTTTGCACAGCATTCGTTTTTTTCACATCATGTGTAATGCATCGTCTCTTAGCTGTATAAATGCTGTCTTGTGCAGAGATCACCTTTCTTAAACCAAACTATAGATGAACAGAATTGTGGACTCAGTGGGACCTTTCAGAGCGCTGCATCCTGGGCTTTTCTGGGGCAGTCGACTGAACAGCTCTTTCAACACACTCTCCTCAAACTGGACCAGGGAATATCAGGCAGGGGAGAGAAAGAAATTGCAGTTGATTAACCCCTCGTGACCCCATTTTCTCCAGTGGAGACTGGGTGTTGGATGCCAACCCTGGACATGGGACAGGACATACTTTCATTACACAGTGACCCCTGGGGTCACCCAGAGGTCGTTCTGACCTCGGCACTGTTGCAGCGGAACTGGAGCTAATGGTCCATCCTGTCATAGACTGGGAACCAATAGCAGCCCAGACCTGGACCCTCTGATCTTGAATGACAACTCAGTGGGTCCAGACCGCCAGCCTGTCCTGGTTCTGAACCTCAGAAATATCAGCCAGGTGTGTATGAATGGAAACTATGAGCAGAAATGTATATGAAGTCAATATATCTATATTATAAAAACCAAGTGACCTCTGCATGTATCAGCTTTATAAGTGACAAACTGGACAGGGTTAGCCTGTGCCTTTTGGAGTACTTAAGCATGTTTTTTTTAAATTACAGTGGGTTTACAGGCAGCCTGCCCATGAGTCCATTCACAGCTGCTGACAGGGGAGCTGGATCTGGATCAACGGAAACACCAGGACACACAGGAGAACCGGATCTGGCTATCACACTAACAAGGTCAGTCTGGTTCTTGCTGTGGCTAGGTTCCACTCTAGCGGTCCGCAGCCTGTTAATGACCCCCTGCGTACCAGGACTCCAGGATATTTGTAAATGTTCCAGTGAATAGAACCTGTAAAGTCCATGTATTCTAATTAATAGTCTGGCTTTTCCTTTGGACTCAAATCCATTTAAAGGAAGTACCGGTAAACTCTGTTGTTCACCCTCAAGTAATTTTTCTACCCTCCAAAATCAAAACAATTTAAATAGAATCAACACATAATGCATTCAGTAACAATAGTGAACACAGCAATATTAATGAAATAATGATTGAATGACACCTTACATATCCATGACGCAGTAATGAGGCATCTCTGATTGGCTCCAAGAATTAATGCATGAACCCCCCCCCGCTCTGTGTGTGTTTACCATCCCAGAGTAGCATTGAGCTAAGTTTTGTGTCATCACTTGTTTTGAAAACTTGCAGAAAAAAAATTATGCTTTATTTCCACAGAGAGCACATGAACGAGTTTGCTCCGCCATGTTTTTCAAATTTGTGCAACAGCTACTGTGGCACCGTCTTCTCTTGTAAATGCTAATGCTACTTCAGGTTCGCTGTAATGTGGGACAGGCTCGAGGGGAGTGTCACCTGCATTCCATGGGCAGGCTTAACCCCATGTGGATAACGCCAATGTCCGCATGACACAAGGTGGACAGGCTTTTTGTGAGTCAGTCATTTCTCTGTGTTGTTTTCTATGAATGGTAAATACAGCCAGTGGAGGGGACACAACATGCAGCAAACACAGCATGTGTTGGTAACTCCCAGTGACCCATCAGATTCCAAAAGGAGGATGTAAAAGTGGTTTTCAGCGGAATGACACCTTTAAACATAGACTGAATCTGTGAAACTAGAGATAAACAGCATTTGGACTGAATTTATATTCATTACAGACACTTAAACTGTTGTTTGTTTGTTTTTTTTAACTTCCAAACCAGTGTTTCAGTACTTCAGCTTCAGCCTGTCCTGTCCTTATTTCACTGTTCACAACATGAACCAACTATGTTTGGAAACTCAACCATTAAATCCTTAATATGAAACTGAACATCAGTTCTTTTTGCCTTTGTACATATTTGACTTGAACTCTTATTAGAGGTTCCATCACAATCCTGATGAAACAAATAAGAGTTTCATGCTCTTTTTCCGCAGTTCAATTAAAAACCATCAAACAGAATTAAAAACTATCAGCACTTTGATGAACTCATGTCTGAGTGAATATGAGACGATTTGATGAAGAGAACTCGAAATCACAACCGGAACAGAATCCACATGTCCAACAGGATGAAGACAGAACCCAAAGAAGGTTAAGATGAAGACAGTGCTGGAAAAAGTCTTTAGTTGAAATAATCACTGACGGTTCTATTTAATATAGAATGAGTTTGACTGTTCCATTAAAATACATCATAGTTAAACCTGATCTCCTCCATTATCATCACATTCACATTGATCCTGTTCTTCTGTTACGAATGTTTTAATCCTTTCATTCACATCCATGAAATCTGAATCCACTGGTGGAAACAGGAAGTGATGTCACTTCCTGGAGTCATGTGATTTCACTACTGTAGACTTGCTCTGTAATGGGAGGATGTTCAAGAAGCTGGCAGGTCAGGACCAGGACCAGGACCAGGACCAGGACCAGGACCAGGACCAGGACCAGGACCAGGACCAGGACCAGGACCAGGACCAGGACCCCCAGGCCAGGAGGAGAACACAATCTCCAGAGCAGAACCAAGACCTCCAAAACATGACCAGGACTGCTAGAGGGGGACTAGGATCCTCCAAGCCAGGATCAAGATCTCCAGACTACGACCTGGATCTGGACCATGATCATTATCAGGCCCAAGACCAGGGTCTCTAGGAGCAAGAGCTCCAAATCAGAACCAAGACCAGAAACAGGATGAAGACCAATGGCACATGAAAACTGATATATGAGTTTAAGGTGGATTCCTACCATGATATGCTTGAATACCCTCCACGACAGCAGTGGAGTAAACAGCAGATGTATGAACAGATGAGGCGTTTTTCCCAGAGTGGATGAGATAGTGGGTGGATCCACAGTCACCGCTGCCTTTTTCTGATGGTTCTAATGGATAATGATCTCCACCAGGAGAACAAAGACTCTTCCAAATGAGTGACATCTGATCAGGAGGGATTTGATCAGATCTGAGGAACATCTATAATCCATCAACACAAACAGCAGCTTCTGCCTCTGAGAATTAAAAACAACAATGTCTCCTGATAAAAACTGTGTCACTACAAAATGCAGCATCTGATGTTCTCACCTCTGATCATCCTGATGGTTTGACCTTCACCATCAAATCTGAACATCTGGATCAAAATGATATAAATACTCAGCACTGAGATGAGGAAAAATATCTGTAGAAACTTTACAGATGTTGCATCTTCTACGATGAACCAAGGAGATTAAAGAGCAGAGACTGGACTGTCAAACCATCCTTGAACCTGCCCATCAACCGAGTTCCAGAACTGTCAGAATTAATTTATTTGTATCTTTAAAAAATAATTGCAATTTTTCAATAATAAAGGACTAGGACTTTGACCAGGACCAGTGGACTGGACCAGAGGACAGGACCAGGACCCGGTGTTTAAGGTGGTTGATTCCATGGCGTTTGGAGGTGTTTGTTTGTGGGCGTGACCTCTGAAAACTCTGACCTCTGAGTAGCTTCCCATTGCTGGCTACTGATCCATAGGTTTTGTGCCAGGCTGATGGTTGGACCTGGCAGTCAGACCTGGCTTTGGGCTGGACCTGGCTCCAGACCGGACCACACCGAGTCTGTACAGCTGAACATGTGTGTTCGTTAATTACCGAACAGCTGCCAAACGCTCACATAGGACGAGGACGGATCAGTTTCCACTGACAACCATGGTTTTACAACAATGTCTGAGTTGTAGTTGATTCTGATTCACAGCAGTTTTGAAGAAATGACAGAAAAATATAGAGCTTTACCAGGAATTAATGCTACTGTGTTCAAAGGTCATCAGATACAGTCTGTAGATGTCATTGATTGACAGGTGTGATTAACATCCTGTTTGTTTGATAACAGTTATTTGTGAATAGCAGCTACACTGTAGTTGTCTTTATTATTATTATTATTATTATTATTATTATTATTATTATTATTATTATTATTATTATTATTATTATTATTATTATTATTATTATTATTATTATTATTATTATTTAATAATGTGCTGATACTGTGTTAAAATCCTGCTGTTCACAGGCAATGGAAAACTAATATATAACATTAACACATGCACAGGGCTATTATAAACATGTCATATTTTTATTCCACACCTTCCTCTGTTTAGTTGAACACAGTTATTAAAAACATGTTTAACTGAAGACACGTACTGTTTAATGATGGGAAGTTGACTTCCCTCCTGTAACAGTATTTTGGACCGTGCACAGTGGGTTTTATTACAGACAATAAGTGTCATTTACACCAGAGGGGTTTTTCTGCCTCTAGCCACTAAACAAAGAAACAAAGGAAAGAGTAGACAGTGATGCCTGTTTGACTCATACCATATTTCTGCCTCCTGGAGAGGAGAAGTGTCTCCACTGTGGCAGTAATCATCTTTAATTATCCATATTATCAGTTTTACAACAACACCCAGAGCAGTGGTCTCAAACCTCCACAGCCTGTCAGGAAGCAGCTGCTGTTTCCACACCATTGCACCGGGGTTCTGTCCACAATCATTCAGACACTTCAACTGTGTTTGAGGGGTTCATGAAGAACCTGGACCAGAATCTTGGTCCTACTGAGAGGAAATTTATTCTTGGTCAGATTAGTCTGTTAATGAGTATCCAGATAATGATAACGAGCTGAAGAAACCACACCAGGACGCTGGAAACCACAATCACTAATTAACCTGTTTTAAATGGTAAAATGTTCATAAAACAAACTGTTCATCACAGTGTTTGAATAAATATATTCAGTTGCTATGGCTTAGTTGGTAGTGTCAAAGTGTCCTTGGACAAGACACTGAACCCTGAATTGCTCCTAGTCGGTCTGGCAGCACCTTGCATGGCAGCACCCGGCTACTGGTGTGTGAATGGGTGAATGTGAGGCTAATGTAAAGCACTTTGGATGTGAACCTCTGGTTTATGTACATGTATGCTTATTTTTAATATTAGATGTACTATTAAGAGGTGTTAAATCCACAGAATATAGAATATAGATATAAATGCAAAGGGGTCCTGACCCTAACCCATAAGGAAAGGGTTAATGCAGATTGACTTTAATATATTATATTACTGTTATATTTTTACTAGGGCTGACAAAATTAATGCATTAATGCAGATTAGTCCATCATCATCATATTTTTTTAAATTGACGCAGTGCAGAATGACTCTGACTCAAACACATGCAGGTTGTTTGTTAGCGTTGCACATGAACAAACATGCAGTTGATCCCGTAGTGAAAGGCAGCAGAATTAACCCATAAGGATGGAAGACCATAAACAGCACTTTGGTCCTCTGGATGGAAATATGAGGACAAAAAAAACCCCAAGCTGGAACTGTCAACTGACATAAAGTAATTTAACTAGATACACTCTGCAGGAAGAAGTTTTCTTTTCACCAATGGACTTCAAGTTTAAAATAACACATTAACGTGAAGCATATGTTAATCAGGAATCCTGCTATCATTTTGGCTAATGCATTGTCCAGCTTGCAACAAACACATTAAGGCATGTATTTTACATTCTTTGCAATTAATCTATGTTAAAAATTAATGATATTTAAATGTGATTAATAACAATTAATCCACAGCAACCTTGTGATTATTTAGATAAAAAATTTGAATCATTTGACAAGGACACATTTTTACTATATCATTAATAAATTATTAGGCATACATTATATCACTGTGATATTTTTACCAAATTATTATTACATGATTTGGCGTATACTACTGTGTCCTCTAATAAAAGTGTGTAAGTGCACTGCACAATGAGAATACTGCTGATAAATAGAAATGGGGAGAGATATCAACCCCTGAGGGACACCACTGATTCACCTACAGCTGAATCTGCCTGTGATTCCAGAGCCTGGACTTTGTTTCTATAGTGACTTTAACTATGTTAAAAGTTTGGTAGGAGTGGACACAAAGACTTCATGGGCCCTCAGTCATTTATTGGTTTCTCAGCTGCTGTAGATGAGGTGATTAGAAGTGTCTGAATATAAACTTCAGATTCCACCGACCTCCACTTCCCCTTCAGTGTCTCAGCTCCACAGCCTCCTTGTAGATGCATGTGTGTAGTTAATATGTGCACTGCAGCCCATTTCCATTGAATTCTCCTAATTGAACCACATGAGCATTGTTACTGCAGTGTACATAGAGGACAGCGGTCAGCTGGGGACATCTCCTACGTCCTCCGTCCCCGTCCCGCCATCTCCTGGACATCCCTCTGTTTACTATTCCACCTCCATCCCACTGGGAGGAAGATGGAGCCATTTCCAGCGCTTTTCTCCAGTTCCCTTAAGCACACGACCAAAGTCATTTGCACTACAGAGACCCGGCGGAAAATGGGGAAAAGACATGTTTAAAATATCCCCCTGCTTGAAGACGCTCCGTCCACATTCCCTAAAGAAATTAAAAGCAGCCTAACTGGCGGCTTCTATCATGTCCTCGTCAATGCTCCCACACAACTGTGACGGTCCCCGGCGGACGCCGACATACATGGGTGCTTTTTAAGTTCATGGGCTTCAGATGGAGGAAAGTGAACGCTCTCATGAGAAACTGAGCAATAGACGAAGGGACAAATATCTTATGGGACAATATGATGGCTGCTGGGATTTTATTATTTCTGGGATGAAATTTCACCAACTGTTTCATCAAACTTAAGTCAAAAAATAAACTGGAGATCAATATAGATGAAGAGCCAAAAAAAGGTTTGTTCACTTCTACTTTTTTAACAGACTTCATGATTTTTATTTATCAAACAGATATAATGATAACTCAACTAATTAAAAAAAGTTCATCACACATGGAATCAGTTCTAGTTTTAAATCAGACAGATATTACTATATTGATTCAGATTCAGACCCAGACTGGAAACTGTCAAATAACAGAAAAAAAATATAGTGTCATGTAGCAGATGCAGTTTCTTATGCAATACTTTTCAACATAATGTGCCTGAATTTTTTTTATCATACTTTACAGAAGACTTTAACAAGCTCAAGTCAAGCTTGCCACTAAAAAGTGTCATTATGGAAGAGACTGAAGCTGAAGTAAATGGGAAGTAAATGAGCAATAGTTGATGATAGCCATAGGGTTGAAAAGCACTACTCAACTTCCAAATATTTAAAATAAATTCGAATGCAGTTTGAATTTTCAAATTTTCAATTTATAGTAATTTATTATATATAAACAAACACACACACACACACGCACATACACATGTGTGTGTGTGTGTTGAGCTAAGAGAGACAATACCTAACTATAAAAGACATGACAAACTGTGAGTCTGAAACTGCAGCACTGCTATGAGTTATCTGTAAAATGTTCATTGTGATCAGTTTCAGTTGCTGCAGCTCTTTCACAATTCATAGTTTGAATTATTGTTTGTTCAGTATTAATTGTCAGCCTTGTAAACAAAAACTGGACTGACTCTACATATCCTGACCAAGGGAAATACAATTCTCCCTTTCTGCAGTTTGATCTACACCTGGATTTTCTGCCCCCATCCATAATAATATACATTGGATAGACTAAATCTAATCTAAAATTAATGTTTATTTGCAGCATAGTATAACAAACTATTACATGATGAAAGATAATGAAATTTTAGCCCCCCCACAAAAAAGTATCTGTTTTGAATGCCTGGGATTGCCAGAAATTTGTGATGTGAAAATGAGGTCATGAGACAAAAAAAGGTTGGAAACCACTTTTATATAGGTTATTATATTACTATATTATTATATAGATTATTATGTTGTTATTTTACTGGTCCTGCCTACTGGACATCATATGAGTTTGACAACTCTGGTCTACATTTAACCTTCGAGAAATCAGGGCGTTGGATGTATGTTAGGAAATGTTTAGACTGAAATGGGAGGAGGACCTACAGATCCCTGTCCCCCATTCCAGTCTCAGACATGAAGATGAAAACAGAGACGACAGCGGTGACAGGTTGACAGCTGAGAAGCGTTGGCGTGTCAGAGAATCCATTTACAGAGGCATGAATTCTGACAGATGAGGAATCAACTGAGTCTGAGACATGACCCGGACCACAGAGTCTCAGGTCCATCCCTCCATTGATAAAGACCAGAAAACGAGCCAAAACCAGCACCAGCGTCCAACTTGAGGCATCCATCTGTCAGATTGAACTAGGACATGTGTAGAGATGCTGTGGACCATAGGGTTTATCTACAAACTACAATAAATAAATCCTACAGATGTGACCACACTAGAGTTGTGTTACACTCCAGGCTACACTAAAGTGCTCCCTTCCTTCTTTCCAGCTTCTACACAACAATAAGAATTCCTCAAACCAAAATCCAATTTAATTATTGGGTGGATCCAAAACAACAAATCAAAAATGACTCTTGAATTCTTTCCTACATAAGAACAAAAGAACAATATCTAAATGTTCTTAACCAAAACAGGAGAAAATTATGAAAACAAAAAGGGTTTCCGTCCACTACAAAAACGATTAGGGGGCTACAATTTAGCAAACAAATACAATTCTCTATTTACAATATTTACAAATTTTACATTATCTAATCGAGGGCACGTGGTCATCACACATGACTTGCTGGAGAAGGAGTGAGAGAAGGAACGCTTCATTCTTCTTCCTTATAATGGAACTTTAGCCAATCATTTGTCACCTGGAAGAGGGGAAACAAACACAACACACACACACACACACAGGGGAAAATACCACCCTGTGGCCACGAGGATACCCAACACCCAACACAAAAAATACACAAAATGACCAGGGGCCATAACAGTTAGTATTAGGAACAGGGGCAGGTTTAGGAACAGGAACAAGGTTAGCATTAGGAACAGGGTTTTGGATGTGATTTTGCCAATGCTGAGATTAACAACTAAAGATGAACCGGATCAGCCTTATTAATCAAGCCTCTATAAACATACAGATGTAGATTAATCCTGACTAAACTTTACAATTGAACACCTGAAAACAGAAGATAAACAGGAGGATAAAGGTTTAGAAACTCTTCATTTGACTGTGGTTGATGATAGAGATGTTTTTTCCAAACATAAACATCTGTCCTATTGAATCTGTCGACGTATCACTGACATTTATGGCTCTGAGTCGGAGTTGACAGCAGACGTACTTAAAGCAGGACTGAACTTGGACAACAGCTCATTATCTTGAGCACCGTCTGCTTTGTTAAGTGAGTGCAGCCTCTTTATCACCAAACACTCATTCACCGACACAAACAATGAGCAGAGCAATGAAGAGGACGCTGAAGATGATGCCAATCACAGCCCGGGAGTTCATCCATATATTTACATGTTCAATGAACCACTGCTCTCACAACCACCTAAAAACTAAAATTAAGTTCAAGTTAAAAGTGCTAGAGTGTGTGGTGGTATGCTAGATGGTCTTCGCTTTATTGGCCAATTTAGAGTAGGTCCAGGGTGTCATACCACACCATTACCATACAAAGGAAGTTTAGAAGAGTTCAGAAAGACAGCAAGGAACAAACCAAGGCAAATACTGATATGACTGGAAACAGCAGCAGAGGCATAACTACACCCATAGACAACCAACACAATTAAAGAAATTTTAAAAAATAACATGATGAACACAACACAACTAAAACAATTAACAATGAAAAATCAATACTATTGACTTGGCACAGTTATTGACCTATAGTTGACAGTCCTATCTGCTTTATATTGACCCGGTGTGGGTGTGGTTGATGGTTCTATCTGCTTTATATTGACCCGGTGTGGGTGTGGTTGATGGTTCTATCTGCTTTATATTGACATGGTGTGGGTGTGGTTGATGGTTCTATCTGCTTTATATTGACATGGTGTGGGTGTGGTTGATGGTTCTATCTGCTTTATATTGACATGGTGTGGGTGTGGTTGATGGTTCTATCTGCTTTATATTGACATGGTGTGGGTGTGGTTGATGGTTCTATCTGCTTTATATTGACATGGTGTGGGTATGGTTGATGGTTCTATCTGTTTTATATTGACCTGGTGTGGGTGTGGTTGATGGTTCTATCTGCTTTATATTGACATGGTGTGGGTGTGGTTGATGGTTCTATCTGCTTTATATTGACATGGTGTGGGTATGGTTGATGGTTCTATCTGTTTTATATTGACATGGTGTGGGTGTGTTTGATTGTTCTATCTGTTTTATATTGACATGGTGTGGGTGTGTTTGATGGTTCTACAGTATCTGTTTTATATTCACATGTTGTGGGTGTATTTGATGGTTCTATCTGCTTTATATTAAGCTGGAGTGGATGTAGATGACGTTCTATGGACAGTGGTCTGACTTGTCAGATAAACACCAGCTCCACCCATCATGTAAACTCTGAATCAGGTTCCTCACCGTGTTCTAGAAGCTGTCAGACCTTCTCTCATGTGACTAATGAGACTCTTTTGATATAGATGTTAACTATCAAAGTGTTGAAAAAGACAAATGGCATTCCGTCTGTGAGAACATGAGCATGTGCTGATAAAGACCACTGAGCGCTTTGTCCAAACCTGACGGCAGATCCGGGACTCCGCCTCCGGACCATCAATCACAGCCTAGTAACAACACAGAGGAACTCCCCTGAATATGACCAGTCAGACGGAGGAAGGACATCAATAAGGACCTGATGAACGCCGCCGACACACCACACTTCATGGGTGGATGGTATCAGAGCAGCGCTGAAAATGGAATGGATGGAGGCGAGGGACGGAGTAATCGATCGGATCCCAACTGAGGGGATGAAACATTATCATCAGGAAGATAAAGGAGAGAGTGGTTTTCCACAAGCGCCATGGGAGCCATGGCGATGGTGTGGACATGACTAGAGGACATGACTAGAGGACATGACTAGAGGACATGACTAGAGGACAGGACTAGAGGACAGGCCTAAAGGACATGACTAATTTATGTTTCCTTTTCCATTTAAGTTTCCTCCTATATTTGGGTTTCCATGTTTTCTTCTAATTCATAATTCCTTTTATGTTTCTTTCTATATTTACGATTCCCTCTGTTTCCTTCTAATTTACGTGACCATTTACATTTTTGTTTCCCTCTCTTTCCTTCGACACTTACATTTGTATATATTTCCTTGTAATTTACATTTCTTACTTTTCTTTATGTTTCCTTCTACATTTATGTTTCTTTCTACAATTACATTTCCTTCTACTTTACGTTTCCTACATTTGCGTTTCCTTCTTTTTCTCTCTACCTTTCCATTTCCATATGTTTCCTTTTCTTTTACATTTGCCTTTCTTCCTACATTTACATTTGTAATTTACGTGTCCTTTTACATTTCTTTATTCATTTACGTTTCCTTCTACCCATCTTTTTTCCATCTGAGTTCACCTGGAGGTTCTCGATTCTACCAACGGCACACGGTTAGAAAAGAGGCACCGACCTTGTGTGTTTGATTCATGGTAAGAGCCAGACTTCACCATGAACTGAGTAAATTGTACAATAGTTTAAGTTGTGAATGTTGAAGACAAATACTAATATGTTATGAAATGTTCCGAATACTCAGGACTAACAAGATATGATTGATGTGACAGTGACCACACTGTTGTGCGTCTACAGGCAGATACTGTGGAAGTCCAATAAATAACAAAACTCAGTGAAACAAATGAGCAGAATCCACCAGTGATAATGGTAAAAATATTCCGAATTAACCTCATATTGTGTCTCATTTCATATTAAAATATTCTGCTCATAAAGATGGATGGTACCAATCACCTGTAGTATGACCATCCTATTATCAAGGGTCCAAACTGAATATTTGGTGCAATTACTCTGGCCCAGATAGTGAATTGTTTATCTGATTGCCAGACAGCTTCATTACCTTCCATCTAACAGAACCGGGAAGCAGAATATACAGGTCAGAGCTGTTATTAAATCCTATATGGGTCAGATCTGATCTACACCACAAAGTAACATCACATCAGAACTAGGGGGAAAAAAGACAGACTGGGGCACTTTTACAGGACCTTGGATGGATAGTTGGTTACATCTATAGTCATCAGCATCTGTGGAAACAAACAAAGACAAACAAACAAAAAAAAAACTTATTTTAACAACAGATACAGACAATACTGAGATTGTCTTCTGATTCTATAGAAAATATGTCACAATGCAATAACACGTGAATTGAAAAGATGGAAGGTGGAAGGTGGAAGGGAAAGAAGAAGAGAATGAGGAAATGAGGAGGAGGAGGTGGCAGGGAGGATGAAGAAGAAGAAGGAGGAGTAGAAAAGGAGGAAAAAGAAGAAGAGGATGAGGTGGAAGAAGAGGAGGAAGAGGAGAAGGAAGTAGAAAAGGAGGAGAAAGAAGATGAGGTGAAACAAGAGGAGCAAAAGAAGAGGGAGAAGATAAGGAAGGAGAGGGGGAAGAGAAAAGGAGGTGAAAGATGAAGGAATAGACGAAAATAAAGGAATAGGAAGAGAAGGAAGAAGAGGCAAAGGAGAAAGAAGCAGAGGACAAGACAGAGGAGGAAGAAGCGAGGAAGAAGCGAGGAAGAAGAGAATGCTGAGGACAAAGAAAAGGAGCTGTTGCTCAATACACGACAATGGAGCAACTTCTCTAACCACTCCTGTTCATGACAACAGAGCAGCTCCACTGGCAATGAACAGGCCTATACCTGTCACAGTGTGTGTATGGGGGGGGGGCAGTCTTTTACATGTCACAGTGGGGGGTGGGTAGCCTTTTTCTTTCTTTCTTTTTTTTTCCTGTAATGACTCTCCCATTTCCCCCCCTGAAGTTTTATTGAAAATCCACTTTTCCCATGATGCACCTGAACACCACCCTCCCTGACCCTACAGCTGCTCCATCAGTGTCTGAGGTCGAATGTGATTCTGAAATATCGCTTCTAATGGATAAACCTCTGAACCCTGATGCTAACGCAGCTCCTCCATATGTGGATGCTTTGCTTCAGTTCATCAGGCATATTTCACTGTTGAACACAAATGTGCATCCGTTTATTTCAGCGCTCTCTTTCATGTGTCGCTGTCGTACGGTGTTTACAGCATTGTCTGAACAGATTAGTTCATGAAGATACAAACAGCAGCTGTTGGTGTTCTTTATCATTCTGAACGGGTGGGGGGTGGCACCTCTTCCACTGGCCGTTAAATGCTCTTTATCAACTAATAAAAGTGTTAAATGTGGCCAGTAAACCTGGTACTATTACTAAGGTATGAGGGAACAAACACTGGTCCATTATTCACAAACCAAGAAAAACATCTCAAACAAACATGTTCTCATTTGCCGGCTGTGACATGGAAAATATAAATGGCGTTGGCGTCACTGCTCTCACAATAACCCTTATGATCACATGCAAATTAAAAACAAACCTATTTATATTTGGCTGCTGGGACTGTGCGTGGAAGTGCATGTTTCATTTCTCCCCTCGGGCAACGTGAGGAAGTACACTCAAGTTCTTTTTATTAGACGTGGTTATTAGAATATTCATATCAAACCCAGCCGTCATTGATATTCATTTGCTACAGACTCTTGTTACAGATTCCGAATGTGACGGTGAAATCTAAAGCAGCCTGAAAGGCATGTTCATTATTTTCTTATTGAAGTGTTGTGGTTCATTGGTTTGAAGACTGGGGCTCCTGAGGCTGGAGAGTCGCTCATATTTGTTCTACTCATCTCTCAGATGTTTAATTAAAGTTATTAGCAGCCACAGGTGAATCAGTTCATTAGCACTGAGTTATGTTCCCGACCTGCCGTTACTCCACTCAGAGTCGCGGAGAACGACAGTTGAAGTCCACCAAGGGTTTTATATTTACAGTCAGGTGATGAACCTCAGCCTGTTACCGCAGGAACTTCAGGCCATTATCAAATAATCCTGAGCCCGTTATCAAATGAACTTCACCCCATTATCAGACAAACTTCAGCCCATTATCAGACAAACTTCAGCCCATTATCAGACGAACTTCAGCCCATTATCAGACGAACTTCAGCCCATTATCAAATTAACTTCACCCCATTATCAGACAAACTTCAGCCCATTATCAGACAAACTTCAGCCCATTATCAAATTAACTTCACCCCGTTATCAGATGAACTTCAGCCCATTATCAAATGAACTTCAGCCCATTATCAGATGAACTTCAGCCCATTATCAGATGAACTTCATCTCATTAGCAGATGAACTTCATCCCATTATCAGATGAACTTCAGCCCATTATCAGATGAACTTCAGCCCATTATCAGATGAACTTCAGCCCATTATCAGACAAAGCTTCAGCCCATTATCAGACAAACTTCATCCCATTATCAAATGAACTTCATCTCATTAGCAGATGAACTTCATCCCATTATCAGATGAACTTCATCCCATTATCAAATGAACTTAATCTCATTAGCAGATGAACTTCATCCCATTATCAGATGAACTTCAGCCCATTATCAGACAAACTTCAGCCCATTATCAAACGAACTTCAGCCTGTCATCAGGTGAACTTCAATCAGTTTTCAGACAAACGTCAGCCTGTTATCAGACAAAACTTCAGCCCTTTATGAAGGGAACTTAAGCCCATTATCAGAGCAGCTCCAGCTCATTAATGGTGGAACTTCAGCCTGTTATCAGATGAACTTCAACAGTTAATAAGAGAGATTTAGATTATTATGCTGACATTGGTGAAAACATATCTGATATGACAATACCATGTTTGGTAAATATATAGGTGCATCTGTCATAGATGTAACAATCCAGACTTTTATTGTCTTGTTTTATGGTTTTCTGTCTGTTTTCCTGTTCTTTCTGTCATTGTGAGTGCCTGGGCTTTTATTTTGTTATGTGGGTTCATGTCTCAGACGGTATTGTTTTGCTTCCTGGCACGGGTGTTTGTCGTGCCCCCTTTTTGATTTAACCTTATGTGTCCCACCTGTTTAGCTCCCTTTTAAGCCCCTACTATTTCTCTGTCAAATTGCGAATTTGTTTTGTCCCAGTGCAGCAAACGAGCGGTTTACTTCTTGTCTTGGTCTCTGTGGTCATCGATCTGTTTTGGTACTTTGGTTTTGGTCTAATGTCTCTCCCTTGTCTGCTTTGTTTGTCTGAATCTGCTTCATGTTACCGGACCTGGAATCCTCCACTGACACCGAGTTTGCATCCTCCCTGTACTTCCTAAGACAATTCAGGTTGTTCATACTTGTTTAGGTTATTATTTTTTCTGAGAAATGGTTATTTTATTATAAATACAGTAATATTACATAAAAATGTTTCCATTTCCAAAGAGAAAAATTTTAAGTTGTCATTATTGAATATCTGGAAATTTCCCCTTGTGGGACTAATAATGGCATATCTTATCTTATCTCTTATAGGTTATTCTAATCATACTTTACTGATCTGACCAATTTCAGATTGACTTGGTCTGAATGAGCCATCTGAAATAAAATGATCGCTAATATGTTAATGTAATTTGTGCATTCCACAAACTCATTCCAAGGGCCCGACTGGACCGTCTGGCCCACGAGCCACATGTTTGACATCCCTGATCTAATGCATTTATAATAATAAGAATAAGATTATTATTATTATTATTATTATTATTATTATTATTATTATTGACAAGCTACAATGCAAATTAATTAATTTATAATGTTATGTTTTCAATTATGTTTTTTCTGCATCTGTCTGACCAGGTCATGAGTTCATCACAGGCCAACATTCTAAGATAAACAACCAATCAGATTGAAGATTTGAGAGGCAATTGTTTCTCTGTCGTCTTCTTTCCTGGATGACACGTGGACCTGACGTTGCTGAAGACAAACCGGCAGCGTCTGGTTTGTGAGCTGTCGTGTGTTGAGGAACAGGTAGACTTTCACCTGGGAACCGTCTGACAGGCTGACATGACAGATCTGTTTCCACAGAGAGTCTTCATTAATTCACTGAGCGTCGGCAAAGCCACAGCAGATCGGAGCGATGTTACCGCCTCAACACAAATCACAGGAGGGTGACCATGCATCCCACCCAGCAATCTACCAACACACCACTGAGACTCTTTATTTTTATGCTTTTAAGGATTTAATTGACTTTTTCTGCCCTCCTTCTGGTGTCAACCCCCTGCTGTCACAAACTTGGCCATCTGTATGGTTAGCTCTGATTTTCTTCTCAGCATGGATGGCGTGGTAACGTCCCTGAGAAACCACCATCATGACAAAGCACACACAAAGACAAGCAAACAAACAGCAGATCCTCACCAAAGCAGAAACAACTGGGCTCCCAAAGGTGAGTCTGCACAGAGACTTTGGTTTCACCACAGGGTTTAGGTTTATGACAAGTAAGAAAGACAGCACCTATGAAAAAGTACACAGAAAAGTACACACAACTAACATGAGGAGGGAAAACTAATGACATTTATAAGATTATGAACACTAATCACATCTAATCTGGAGCCTCTGAGGGATCACCTCGAGAGTTTGCATATTTGGAGCTTTGACTCAAACATTTAGGAATAAATAGTTCTTCATTAATATTTAACCACAGAAAACAAACTGTTCAGAGTAAATCATCTAAATTAGAAGTTGTTGTTATAGTGAGTGTGGGGGAAAAGTCAATTAATCAGCTAACATTTCAACACAACATGGAGGGAGAAATTCATCATTTTACTTTACATTAATTAACATTAATAACATTAACATTAATAAAAAGTCAAAGGTTAATGGCAAACTCATGTCTCTTTCGTCTGCACTACTTCCGGTTTCTTTGGCACTGCCAGCCAGAGGTGAAAGTTTATCGACTTATAGCTTGGCCATCGCACGGCCCAAATATTTCTTTTGTGTGTTGAAAAATAGAATAAGTAATAAGGAATGCTATTGCTGCTAGTCTACTTTTGCACAAAAAAGTGGGTCAGTTCACCTTTAATCTGCCAAGGAACGACAGTTATGTTTTTGCCAGCGTTTATCTACTCATGTGGGTGGGCTGATCTGCGTTGCCAGAGTCTGTACTCTCCAAGTGCTTTTCTAGTTAATATTATTGCTATTTTCTACAGAGTATTATCTAAAACACCTCTGCAGTGTATCTGAAGCCATTTATCTAAACCAAAGCTTTTTCACCATGAGCTGATTATTTCCAGCCGTTCGCAGAAATACCTGGATTTTCTCTTCATCTTTGTGTTTTGTTTATTACCTGAAATACTAATCACATAATTAGCTCAAAGACATGATTTTGCCTCTTTAGATGCTGTGGTGTTTGGTTTTATGACAGTTCCTACCGATAAATATAAAATCTGAGTTTCAGGGCATTTGGTTTCATTGGTTCTGGTTCCATTAGACAGAACCTTTGATTCCTTCTACTTGTTATTACAGTTATGAGGTGACTCTGCTCTGGATGTGAACGGGTTTGAGGTTTAAGATTGTTTACACTGTCCTCACCCTGGTCCTGGTGCTGGTTTTTTCCCTGGTCCTCATCCTCGCAATAGTCTTCACCCCGGTCCTGGTCCTTGCCTTGGTCCTCACTCTGGTCTTTGACTTGGCCCTTGTCCTGGTTCTCACTATGGTCCTGGTCCTGCTCCTTACCCTCACCCGTGTCATCCTGGTCATCCTGGCCTGATTCTGGTCCTCACCCTGGTCCTCATCTTGGGCCTCCTGTTTTTCACGTCCATATGCTTCCTGATTCCTCATTCTCAGCTCTGTTTGCTGGTGTTCATGTATCATCAGGGGAGTAATAATCATCTAATTGTGAGGCTGGTTTTCATTTTTCAATCGTCTGCAGTGATAAACAGCAGAGCCAGGCTGACGGACTGGAAACGCTACAACATGTTTGGAGGCGTCGGCTTTTTTACCAAACAGTTTGTATTTAATGAGCTCATTTGCATAATATCTGCATTATTTAATTTTCCTACCTTGAGGAAAACTTCCAAGGCTGGAAAAAGTAACGTATCTTGACAGGAGAGTTATTTATCACTGAGGCGGAGAATGATGTTAACGGTGGCAGCAGCGTGGATGGAGGGAAAACCCACCAGCACAAGATGGTTAAAGACCACCTACACAGGAACAGGCATGAGTGATCAACATGGATGTTTACTAGTGTATGTGGGTGAGTTTACCTGTAGGTGGGTGAGTTCACCAAGTGTAAGTGGGTGAGTTTACCAGGTGTATGTGGGTGAGTTTACCAGGTCTATGTGGGGAGTTTACCAAGTGTATTTGGAGTTTACCTGTAGGTGAGTGACTTTACCTCGTGTATGAGGGTGGGTTTACTTGGTGTATATGTGTGAGTTTACTTGTAGGTGAGTGACTTTACCTGGTGTATGAGGGTGAGTTTATCTGGGGTATGTGGGTGAGTTTACCTGGTGTATATGGGTGAGTTTATCTGGTGTATATGTGTGAGTTTACTTGTAGGTGAGTGACTTTACCTGGTGTATGAGGGTGAGTTTATCTGGGGTATGTGGGTGAGTTTACCTGGTGTATGTGGGTGAGTTTACCTGGTGTATATGGGTGAGTTTATCTGGTGTATGTGGGTGAGTTTACCTGGTGTATGAGGGTGAGTTTACCTGGTGTATGAGGGTGAGTTTATTTGAAGTAGGTGGGTGACTTTACTTGAAGTAGGTGGGCGAGTTTATCTGGTGTATGTGGGTGAGTTTACTTGGTGTATATGGGTGAGTTTACTTGTAGGTGAGTGACTTTACCTGGTGTATGAGGGTGAGTTTACTTGGTGTAGGTGGGTGAGTTTACCTGGTGTATGTGGGTGAGTTTATCTGGGGTATGTGGGTGAGTTTACCTGGTGTATATGGGTGAGTTTATCTGGTGTATGTGGGTGAGTTTATCTGGTGTATGTGGGTGAGTTTACCTGGTGTATGAGGGTGAGTTTACCTGGTGTATGAGGGTGAGTTTATTTGAAGTAGGTGGGTGACTTTACTTGAAGTAGGTGGGTGAGTTTATCTGGTGTATGTGGGTGAGTTTACTTGGTGTATGTGGGTGAGTTTACCTAATGTATGTGGGTGAGTTTACTTGAAGTAGGTGGGTGACTTTACTTGAAGTAAATGGGTGAGTTTATCTGGTGTATGTGGGTGAGTTTACCTGGTGTATGAGGGTGAGTTTACTTGGTGTAGGTGGGTGAGTTTACCTGTTGTATGTGGGTGAGTTTACTTGGTGTAGGTGGGTGAGTTTACCTGTTGTATGTGGGTGAGTTTACTTGGTGTAGGTGGGTGAGTTTACCTGTTGTATGTGGGTGAGTTTACTTGGTGTAGGTGGGTGTGTTTACCTGGTGTATGTGGGTGAGCTTACCTGGTGTATGTGGGTGAGTTTACCTGGTGTAAGTGGGTGAGTATACTTGGTGTAGGTGGGTGAGTATACTTGGTGTAGGTGGGTGAGTATACTTGGTGTAGGTGGGTGAGTATACTTGGTGTATTTGGGAGACTTTACCAGATTTATGTGGGGGGTTTACCAAGTGAATTTGGGTGACTTTACCTGGAGGAGAGTGAGTTTGCCTGGTGTCAGTGGGTGAGTTTACCTTTAGGTGGGTGATTTTACCAGGTATATGTGGGTTGGTTTATCAGGTGTACAGTAGGTGGGTGAGTTTACTTTGAGTCACTCTTTGTTCTTCACTCTTCATAACATTGTCTTCCTCCATGAGGGGCGGGGTCTGATGGGTGTGGTCTAATGGGTATGTTCTGGTGGGCGTCATCTGATGGGTGTGTTCTGGTGGGCGTGGTCTGATGATGTGTGCAGATATTCATTGTTCACTATTGGTCAGTTAGGGGCAGACACATCCCCAGGTTCAGCGTATCCATGGTAACTGTTAACTCAGTATAACAGGCCCACATATGGATGCCATCACCAACAGCACTCATCCCATTGGTGGATTTGTCCATCACAGCTCCAGAGAACCGCCTCCATCCTGTTCCGAGCGGTTCAGGTCTGAGCTTTTGTAAGTTTCCTTTTCAGTTCTGTGGGGAAATTAATCAGCCAAAGCAGCTGTCAGAGACATTTGCGTTCCCACTAAAGGAAACCAAAGCTTCAGGCTGATGTTAAAAAAAGACAATGAACGAGATGGAAAAGGTTCATAAAAACACGACGATTATGAGATCTGATTCAACTAAACTGGAAACAGATTTGATCAAGTTCATATAGAACTGGACCAGACACATGTTTATTTGAACAGGAATCTTTAAAACTTAACTTAAATATATATTAAATAAATTAAAACATAATTTGGAGAAAACGGACAATAAAGAATGATGAATACAGATGGGACTAGAACCTACACTGACAGACACCAGGGTCCATGCAAAACTGCGTCAGATCTGGGCAGCCTTTAAGGTCTACAACACAGGACCAGGAACAAGACCAGGACCAGACCAAGATCAGAACCAGGACTGGATCATGACCAGAACTTGACCAGGACCAGAACTTGACCAGTATCAAGACTGGACCAGAACGAGGCAAAAGATTAGAGCAGGTCCAGAACCAATACCAGGACCAGAACTAGGAACAGGCCTGAAACAAAACCAACAAACCTTCACAAAGTTCAGCACTGGATCAGTACCAGGACTAGAACTGGACCAAGACCAGGCCCAGAACCAGTACCATGACAGATTTAGTACTGAGAACAGGACTGGAGTGGGACCAGGACCAAGACCAGGGCTAGACTTTGATCAGAACCAAGACCAGGACCAGAAGTAGGACCGGGCCTGAAACAGAACCAGGACTTGACCAATTGATCTGATCAGGACTAGATCAGTACTGAGGCTAGGACTGAACCAGAACCAGGTTAAGTACCGGTACCAGTAACAGGACTGGACAGAGATCAGGACCAGGACTGTGTCATGACTGGGAATGGAAATGGGCCAGAACTAGGCCCAAGACCAGGATTATACCAACATCAGGGCCGCAACCAAAACCACTATTGGACCAGGACCACAACCAGCACTGGTAGACCGGTACTGGGACCAGAACTAGACCAGGACTAGACTAGTCCTCCATAGTTAGAGCAGATGGAGTTGATCCTTGCAGGTTTATAAACTTTATGAACATTATCCCTCGTCGTCTGATTCTATGAAACTACAATAAACTGGAAGCAGGTTCTTAAACAAACAGCATCCATACATACCACCACCCCACCCTACTCAAACACATGATAAATCACTGTAATCACTTTGCATTTTCCATAAGACAAAATAAAATCCAATTCCATCCTTGTGAATGGTCAGATTAGTCTTGTGTGAGCGACTCCAGCCGTGGGTTCATAAGCTGCATTTGCCTCTGTCTTCTCTCCTCCCTCGCTCTTATTCAATCAACGCTGGGCTTTTATTGCCGCTGTGCAGACACCTGATTGCAATAACCCCGTTGATAGATGGGGGTGGGCCGCCACTGTAGCAGGTGTGCTATATTCTCTGAGATAATCTGTTTTCATAAAAGGAGCGGACAGGTCTCCACATCCACAGTAGCTCTGTGTTAAAATGACTTGATAAAATATGTAGATTATTTCAGTGAGTTAAGGATCAGTAGGAACCAACAGCTTCTCTATTACAGACTGTGATTCACCACTCCCCTCATAAGTCCCCCCCCTCCACTGCACTGACAAAACCACTGCTCAAACACTTCCCCGACGCTGATACTGTGATGATACTCAAAGTGAAGACACCCCCCCCACACACCCCACCGAACCATTGCACTAATATAGGACTGATGACCTGGTTTGGATTACCAGATGAAAACGTTTCATCTCAACAATCTGTAGGTGAAAAATGGGAAGCAGTGTGGAAATGGAAAGATAAAGACGTTCTTTAACAGGCACTGTTATCTGAAGAAAGGTTTTAAAGGAGGAGGGAAATGCATAGAGGAGGAAAACACTTGATAGCACAGAGAAAGCAGAAAAATACTCATAGAAAACAGAAAAATACTCATAGGAAACAGACAAATACTCATAGAAAACAGAAAAATACTCATAGAAAACAGAAAAATACTGCATGTTGCTCCTTTAAGTTAATGCAAATTAATTAGATGTTATATCCAGTGACTCCTTTTGAGTATTTTTTGGTTTTCTTTAAATATATTCCTGTCTTCTCTGTATATTTCGGGGTTTTCTCTAAATATTTTCAGTTTTCGCTAAGAATTTTTTGACTTTCTCAAAATATTTCTTTTTTAATTTATATTCAAAATGGTCTGAAAATATCATTACAGACAATGGTTAACCCTTTAACCCCTAATGCTTTAACAGTTCCAGTCAAAAATTAATAAAATAAGCAACAAAATGGACATTAACAGTGAAAAATGTATAATGTATAATGTATAATATTGTAATAATATTTACAAAATAATAACTTAACTTAGTTAAAATAAAGTAACATAAATAAATACATAAATAAATAAATAAGTAGTAGTAGTAAGTAAGTAGTAGATTTAGTTTTGGCTTTTTCTTTTTTCTAAATCAGTTGCTTTTTTTTACACTTATTTATTTCCATATATCAGATCCAGGAACAAAACTCACAGTAATAAAAACAGTATTTTTTTTTAAAGTGTTTTCTCCGTTGGACTCAGCTGTAAATGGACAGAATGGAGTTGGATGGAAATGTCAGCTTTTCTTATACTTGAGTCAGTTGGATTCTGAGGCTTATAAAGGTATAATGTTATTATGGGATGTTCTTATCATTGCTATGTTTCCATTTATTGATCCATGGTTCAGATTAAACTTTGACTGTTCTGACCTTGCTCGTTGGGTTCAAACAGAATCCTTTGGTTCAGTTATTGACAACACAAACCTTGCAGCACAGTAAGGGGGGGTGGGGGTGGGGGGGTTACCATGGCAAATGTATGGGGCCCAGCATGTGCAGTGGGGCAAGTGGATATATTTTAGAAGTTGTGAAATTTTGGTGTAAGAGAAGCATAGAAGCCAGGAAGAGGTCGGAAGATGGGGGTCGGCCATATGTGCAACTATGAACAGCCATATGATTAAAACCCTCTGGCTATTTTTCATTACAGAGTTCTGGGACCCCTCTCTGTGACCCTCAAAAATCAAACAATTTATATCTAAAAATGACAAAAATCGAAATGGCTACCCAATAATTCTGTTAGCATTGTAGAGCGTATATAGGGTCTGTTAGCATTGGGCCATACATAATGCGAGCTGTGAATGGGGGGTCTTTATGGGGATTTTTCAGCTTTTTTCATTATAGTCCAAAAACTGAAAAATCCCCATAAAGACCCCCCATTCACGGCCCCTTGTTATGTGTTGCCCAATTATACAACGCTTGCTTTTGAATAATTAAATGTTGCTCTCTCCAGCAATACTAATGCCATTCAACAAAACCACTGCCCATAGAAAATAATTCCCCTTAAAAGTGACAAAAATGTAGAGGGATAAAAATTTTGCTTTTATATAATATTCAACTTTTGGTCTGTGAAAGTAAGGAATCTATGCTAGAGATATAAAATGTATGTCTGTAGCTTTAACAGAATTACCAGGGTAGCCATCACAATTTTAGTCATTTTTAGATATAAATTGTTTGATTTTCGATGGTCTCACAGGGGGGTCACAGAACTCTGTAATGAAAAATAGCCAGAGGGATTTAATCATATGGCTGTTCATAGCTGCACATATCTATTATATATACAAAAAGTATAAGTATCTTCTGACCTCTACCAGGTTTTCTCATGCAATGACTCTGAACTTCTGTAATTAAATAAAAAAGTGTATTGATGAACTTTCAGTGTCCTGTTCAACACACAGAACAGTTGAATTAACGGATGCACAGACTGAACGTGTGGCAGGGTTTTACTGGTCTTTAGAATATAAGATATTCAGATCTCTAATACTTATATGAGTAAACACATGTAGCGTTACCATGGAAACTGTGGGCAAAACCACATGGGACTCTTACAGTATATGGAGTGCAAATATAACCATTCTGGGCCCACATGGACATGCTGACTGGGACCTGATTTATGGAGCATCCTCTAGTGGCCGTCTGTGATATTACACCTGTAAGAGTGGTTCATTTTGGAGCTGGGTACTAGAAACAAAGGTCTGAATATGTGTCCAGGTTTTGGATCAGGACTGACTGGACTGGACACCGGCACCCCCTGGGGGTGGCTTCAAACAGCCTCGTACCCGCAGTGATTTCAAGCTTTTAGAATAAAGTGTAAATAATTCAGCTGTGTCCAGAGTTTAGTGCTGCCAATGAAATACGATGATTATTTAATAGTGTATAACTGTTACCGAAGACTCATGACATATTTAAAAGCGGTGAATTATTGAGTTCTCACCTTCACGGTTTGTCCGGCGCCAGGGCTGTCCTGCTGGGAACACAAAGAGGTAATTAGAAAAGAGAAGGGAATTCAGAAATATTTACATTAATAATTCACACACATTTGAAATTCAGATGAGATACAGAACCTCAGTCTTCTCCTCCAATTAAAACACTTCCCTCCAGTTGGTTCACAGCTTCGTTTGTCACCACTTTTCTTTGACTTCCTTCAATTTTCTGTTTGTCTTCAGGTTGAGACGTAGATAAGGATTCATATTTATACTCACAAATAAGTGAAAATAATAAAGACAAGACTTTAATATTCAACTTAATCAGTTTGATCTTCATAAATATACAGTGTGATATGGTCATACACTTTTAGACCAGATTATATCTTTAATTATTACTACTACAAATAATAATAATAATAATAATAATAATAATAATAATAATAATAATAATAATAATAATAATAATAATAATAATAATAATAATAATAATAATAATAATAATAATAATAAAAAATGTTGACATTATAACAGTTATAACTAAACTGAGCCTCGGGTTAAACTTCAGTCTCATGTGAACAGGACGACTCAGGTGTTATACGGGGGGGTCATCTAGATAACTCAAAAACTTATGCTGGGTGTGTCACAAGAAACAACTGATTACATTTTGGTGGTGATCCAGAAGAGATCCTGGATTGTGGATCACTTTGAAATTTTACATTGCGGTAAATGGAGAATACATTTCAAAGAGATCCAGAATCCAGGATCTCTTCTCTTCTGTATATAAAACACATAACCTCCTTGCCGGAGGTTTTAATGTGAATATATTATCAACATAATGCTACTATAAATATAAATATAAATACACATGCAAATACTATTACAAATATAAATATGCATACAAATACACAACCAACTTTAAATGCAAATATTTGTATAAATAGAAATACACATACAAATGGAATAAAGATGGGAGATGACGAATGGAGGAAAAGTAGGCAGGGGTGGGTGGGTGGAGCCACTGGGGGGGACAGTGCAGAAAGGGGCAGTGGGTAGGGGGACAGTAGGAGAAGGGAAAGTGTGTAGAGGGACAGTAGGAAAAGGGACAGTGGATGGAGGGACAGTAGGAGAAGGGACAGTGGGTGGAGGGACAGTAGGAGAAGGGACAGTGGGTGGAGGGACAGTAGGAGAAGGGACAGTGGGTGGACGAACAGTAGGAGAAGGGACAGTGGGTGGAGGTACAGTAGGAGAAGGGACAGTGGGTGGAAGGACAGTAGGAGAAGGGACAGTGGGTGGAGGGACAGTAGGAGAAGGGACAGTGGGTGGAGGGACAGTAGGAGAAGGGACAGTGGGTGGAGGGACAGTAGGAGAAGGGACAGTGGGTGGAGGGACAGTAGGAGAAGGGACAGTGGGTGGAGGAGCTCTAAGGGGAGGAGGTGTGTGGTGCTGTTCTTGTTGTGTTGCAATGGAAGCAGCTGTCGTCCTCCTCGTCAGAATAGTCCCGTCTCCTCCTCAATCTCAGATCAGGACTTCAGTCTGACTTCGGCCTTTTCTTCTTTTCTTTCCAAACCTGTGAAAACATTTTCTTAGCCGGAGCCTCAGATGGAGCGAGGTGTTATTTCACATTAGCATATATATGGGCGTTTATGCAGAAGGCTGGGGTGGGGGTGGGAGTGGGTGGAGGGGAGTCACATCCAGACCTACATTTGCAGATGACATCAACAATCAGATGACAGCGACCACATTGAGATCAAATTCCAACCTGCTCCGCCTCCGTCACTGATGACAACGGTCAGTGAAGGTTTGGGTCCAGATCAGACTGTGATCTGTTTATCTGTGGAGGTTTTCATTTGCCCAGGTTATCATTCTTCTCAGTTTAGCTCTTTGGAAAATGTTTCATCCGTCACCTAACAGATTTCTGTAGTTTTAATGACTGATGGGATAAACCTGCAGGGGTAGGGGGTGCGGGGGTGGGGGGGTGGTCTGTGTAGGCGATGACAAAACCCTGCAGCCAGTGTGGTCTGGGTAAAAATGATGCAAAAATCAAAGAACCACAACGGTCAAGTCTTCCATAGTTCCTCTTGGTCGTGTTTCATCTCTAACATCTGTATCACTCAGTACGTTTACATACACTGAGAGAAATTCAAATTGTTGACTTACTCCCATTAAAAAGTCATGTCAACACTTTAATCAGAGTATAATTGAATTGAACTGGAGTTTGAGATAAACCATGTCAGATAATACAATTGTAATCAAACTTCTCTGTGAATGAAACACCACCCAACTTTAGCTCGATTAAGACTGGCCTGGACACGCCCACTTCCAGAATTGACCAGAGACACGTTATGACAACACGTACATTACGTATATTTCATATGTAAAGTGAACAGTACATATGAAATATATTGAACTGCTGCATGGTTGTCATCCATATCTTCTCTCTTCTACGACATCTGCTTCAAATCTGCTGCTTTTCTTTAGTTATTGTTCTTTTTCTATGGTGCCAACTGGTAGAATGCTAACACAAAAGGGTGTGTAGCGCCACCTCGTGTCTGGGAGTAGAACAGTAATTTGATTCTCTTTCTGACACGTAGACTCTGATTTCTGGGAAATTCTAGTTAAATCTTAAATCAAGGCAATAATTTTAATTTCTAAGTGCATGTAAACGTATTGACCAACTCATAACCATCAAAACTAAAAGATGATTTTATTACCCCGCCCCCCAAAAGGGGAGATAGGTTCTTTTTTTTTTTTTTTCATCTGTACGTTTGTCAGCAACTATACCCAAACACTACTGGAAAGTTCAATGAAATTTTCAGGAAAGGTGGGAGGTGGTCCTGAATAGATCCCATTAAATTTTGGTGAATGTAGGTCAAAGGTCAAGGTCACAGTCGCCAAACATGTTTTTTGCAATGATAAGAAATAGAGCAAATCACATAAAATGTTTGAGATGGGGTGGGTTTGTTGTGCCAATTACAATTTTCAATAGTCCAAAAACTCAAATGTACTCAAACTCACAATGTATTTGACTAAACTTATGATCATGAGGAGAAAACAGACTTTTTGGTTCAGGAGGTGAAAGAACGGTGAGTGACTGACCTTCATGTGTTTAATCATCTTCTGAAGGTTTCAGTGTCCATTAACATTGTCCTTAGAGACTGTCCTTCACATCTGTCCTCCACCTGTGACTGTGGATGAGGTCAAAGTGGTTCCGGGTCAATGCGTTACTTTAATGAGTCTGAACATAATGACATTCATCTGGTGTGGCTTCGGTCAGAACCCTGAGGAACACCTCGGCAGGACCAGAAGCTGAAAAGGTGCTTCAGATCTGACAGTGTTCATTGTCTGGTAGATTTAACTGATGATGGATAGGAAGGAGACGGTGGCCATGTGTTTAACCCCTGTTAACCAGCACTACATACACAGAACCAGAGCTGGAACCACCTCTGACCCACTGACTCTGAATAAATGAGCTGATGTTGTATCTGAAAAGAGAAACACATCCTCAATAGGAATCTAATACAGGGTCTGAGCGCCCCCTATGGGCCATCACACCGCTGTTAGGCCCATGGGTGCTGCAGCCATGATGGATGTGCGGGTTTTGTATGTCGAGGGTTTGGGGGGGGGGGGGGTCCATCTGAGGCGCTAGGCCCTTCATCATAACCTGTCTCACACATACACAAACACACACACACTGGTTTCCATGTCTTGTGAGGACCAAGTTTGTAATCATCACTTGTCGGTGAAGTAGCCGTTGGGGTGTGAGCTTAAACATATCTTTGTTTATTTTTAAAAAATAAATAATATAAACTATTTTAATGTAAAAATTAAAAAAATGTAAAATAAATAAAAACATTTTGAAATTAACATAACTTCAAACTTTTGAAGAATACATGTTTTGCTTTGCAACTATTTCCCTCATTCTTGAACACAAATTAATGTATTTGTAGAGCCTCATTATTTGCATAAATGTGCATACGTCACACAGTTATATTTTAGTAGAGGGGAGCTACATTTATATTTTGGTCCCCATGGTGTAACTGTACCAATGTCCCCGTGAAGACAGCAATACAAGCGCGCACACACACACGTACACACACAGATGAGCTTCTGTCACAACCTTCACTTTTATTGTATTTATTGGCACTCAGTTGAGCTACATTTAAACAGACCTGGTATTTTTGAAAACAGATATTTATTTCTCTGTTTAAAAAAATCCTCATGCATGTGACAATTTTCAGCAAAGTACTGGTTTCCAGAGCATCATTTATCTACACCAGGGGTGGCTACCTCTGGTCCTGGAAAGCCACTGTCCTGCAGGTTTCAGATGTATCCCTCTTCCAACACACCTGATTCAAATGAAAAGCTCTGCAGAAGCCTGATAATGGCCGTCAGGTGTGCTGGAAGAGGGAAACATCGAAAACATGCAGGATAGCAGCTCTCCAGGACCAGCATTGGCCACCACTGATCTACACTGTTAAGAGCATGAATCAAAATCAGTTTGTCATTTGTATACACCACAAGACGTAGCAAACAAGACTTGAGTTTGTTGCAACTCTCCATGGGTCACTAACTGAAACTAACTGGTCACTAACTGGTGGTGTGATGAGACCATCCAGTACCATCAACCAATTTGAATCCTTCAAACATTCACAACTAAATGACATTTTTAAAAGATGTTCCAAGCTCTGACTGTAAATAATTTTCTACCACAAATAACCATCTACTTCTTTCACACTGAGGAAGAAAAGTCTACCAATAAAGTAATTAAATATTGGTGCATATCATGTAAATAGCTGTAAAATGTCCTGTTGATGAGGATCTGACAAAGAAACATTATTAATAATTAATATGATATTTATCCCAATATAAAACAATATTATGACATTTGTCATTATTGTTTTGTATCTCAGATGCATGTTGGAAAACAAACACCTGAATTCAATGGATCCACATAATGATGTCCATTTGATGACGCTCATATTCCGTGTTGATGACGCTCATATTCCGTGTTGATGACGCTCATATTCCGTGTTGATGACGCTCATATTCCGTGTTGATGACGCTCATATTCCGTGTTGATGACGCTCATATTCCGTGTTGATGATGCACATATTCCGTGTTGATGACGCTCATATTCCGTGTTGATGATGCACATATTCCGTGTTGATGACACTCATATTCCGTGTTGATGACACTCATATTCCATGTTGGTGACGCACATATTCCGTGTTGATGACGCTCATATTCCGTGTTGACGCTCATATTCCATGTTGATGACGCTCATATTCCGTGTTGATGACGCACATATTCCATGTTGGTGACGCACATATTCCGTGTTGATGACACTCATATTCCGTGTTGATGACGCACATATTCCGTGTTGATGACGCACATATTCTGTGTTGATGACGCACATATTCTGTGTTGATGACGCTCATATTCCGTGTTGATGACGCACATATTCTGTGTTGATGACGCACATATTCTGTGTTGATGACACTCATATTCCGTGTTGATGACGCTCATATTCCGTGTTGATGACGCACATATTCCGTGTTGATGACGCACATATTCTGTGTTGATGACGCTCATATTCCGTGTTGATGACGCTCATATTCCGTGTTGATGATGCTCATATTCCGTGTTGATGACGCTCATATTCCGTGTTGATGATGTTCATATTCCGTGTTGATGACGCTCATATTCCGTGTTGATGACGCTCATATTCCGTGTTGACGCTCATATTCCATGTTGATGACGCTCATATTCCGTGTTGATGACGCACATATTCCGTGTTGATGACACTCATATTCCATGTTGGTGACGCACATATTCCGTGTTGATGACACTCATATTCCATGTTGGTGACGCTCAAATTCCATGTTGATGATGCACATATTCTGTGTTGATGACGCTCATATTCCGTGTTGATGACGCTCATATTCCGTGTTGATGATGCTCATATTCCGTGTTGATGACGCTCATATTCCGTGTTGATGACGCTCATATTCCGTGTTGATGATGTTCATATTCCGTGTTGATGACGCTCATATTCCGTGTTGATGACGCTCATATTCCGTGTTGACGCTCATATTCCATGTTGATGACGCTCATATTCCGTGTTGATGATGCACATATTCCGTGTTGATGACACTCATATTCCATGTTGGTGACGCACATATTACGTGTTGATGACACTCATATTCCATGTTGGTGATGCACATATTCTGTGTTGATGATGCTCATATTCCGTGTTGATGACGCACATATTCCGTGTTGATGACACTCATATTCCATGTTGGTGACGCACATATTACGTGTTGATGACACTCATATTCCATGTTGGTGATGCACATATTCTGTGTTGATGATGCTCAAATTCCATGTTGATGATGCACATATTCTGTGTTGATGATGCTCATATTCCGTGTTGATGACGCACATATTCTGTGTTGATGACGCTCATATTCCGCGTTGATGACGCTCATATTCCGTGTTGATGACGCTCATATTCCGTGTTGATGACACTCATATTCCATGTTGGTGACGCACATATTACGTGTTGATGACACTCATATTCCATGTTGGTGACGCTCAAATTCCATGTTGATGACGCTCATATTCCGTGTTGATGATGTTCATATTCCGTGTTGATGACGCTCATATTCCGTGTTGATGACGCTCATATTCCGTGTTGACGCTCATATTCCGTGTTGATGACGCTCATATTCCGTGTTGATGACGCACATATTCCGTGTTGATGACACTCATATTCCATGTTGGTGACGCACATATTACGTGTTGATGACACTCATATTCCATGTTGGTGACGCTCAAATTCCATGTTGATGACGCACATATTCTGTGTTGATGATGCTCATATTCCGTGTTGATGACGCACATATTCTGTGTTGATGACGCTCATATTCCGCGTTGATGATGCTCATATTCCGTGTTGATGACGCTCATATTCCGTGTTGATGACGCTCATATTCCGTGTTGATGATGCTCATATTCCGTGTTGATGACACATATTCCACGCTGCTGGCATTAGTTTGTCGAGCTAGTGCTTCGTAATTATTTTAAAAATAAATTTAAAAAATCACAGGTAGTATCTGGCCTTCCATGTTGTTAGTTGAAACAAATGCAAAACAGGAAGTGGACGTAATCATTTTGTTTCGGTAAGCATCCAGGCATTAAGCAGCCTTTCTGTCCAATCAGAACCTCCACTTCTTAAAGCTGAATTAACTACAGCAGAATACACCTGTTTCCCATGTAAACTTTTATTCAGAATTAACATGTCCATGTAAACACAAAAGAAATAGCTTTAATTCAGAAGTATTTTACTGTGAATAAATAATTTAGAATTAAAAAAACATCATGTAAATATCACAATTGTGAGAATAAAGAAATGAGAGGGTTAAAACTTCACATGGACTGGGGCATACGGGTAGGGGGGCAGGGACAGATGTTTTCCTTCGAAGAAATGATTGCATTTGCAGTGTAAAACCAATCGGCTCTGCCTTGTTCTTATTACATGCACCACGACCTGGAGTGAATCAAACAGTCAAATAACTGTTGTGACAGATAATAATGGATGTGAGCAGATGGTTCCGACTGGAAGGAAACGGGGGCTGCTCAGACCCTGGAGCCTGGGGGGGAGATATCCAAGGGGGAGGGCCCACCGTTCTCAGCTGAAGATGAGATTGGCCCGGGCAGAGACATATGGAACCCCCCACCGGTCCCCGTTAGCTCAGACAATAGTGCTGGAGATGAAACCAGATAAACACCGGGCCATTGGGGATCTGTGCAGAGGAGGCGGGGCTTGTGCTGGTGTAAACGCCATGAAACGTGGTGGTGCATTGGCGATGGCTGAAAAGAGCCAAGGACTGAAATAGTGTGAAATGTTCCATGTTCATTTGTTTGAGATGACGGTGGATGTGGTTCCTCATAGGCTGGGTCTGGATCTAAAGACATCTAAAAGATTCTGTAACAGTGTCAGGGAATGGTGTAATATGTTGGATTTATATGGTGCTTTTGAAAGCTTTATATTATTAAGCCATTGTTCATTCAGTCTGATGTTGTAACTACACCTCTATCTACCAGTAAACTACACCTGCATCTTCACATCTTGTAAAGGTTCATCCTGTCTTCCAAAGACAACTATGAAGTTAGATTCTTAACAAACACTGCACCTGTCGGTTCAAAATAGTTTAACATTACACTACACCTGTATATACTTGTAAACTACACCTGTATATACTTGTAAACTACACCTGTATATACTTGTAAACTACACCTGTATATACTTGTAAACTACACCTGTATATACTTGTAAACTACACCTGTATCACCTGACGATGGACACGTAGACACTATTAATATCCATGACCAGACCCCAGCTCTTTTGTCTTTCATTGTCATTTTCTGCACATTTTTTGTCATTGTTTTAGTGTAAGAAAAGTAAAAGGATACAACAATATTTGTAGTTACAGACTAGTTTTTTTGCAAAAAAATGTGAATTACATGAGGGAAAAACCTGACATTTCTTAAGAGACGTATGCGGAGTTTTAAAACTATTGTGTCTGTTACTAAATGTATTGTGTATTTGTAGAGCCACTGTGATCTGTACATTATAATGCACAAATATAAAGCCTAATATTGGTAGAACTGCACTTCAGGTTGTTCATCATTGTGGAATTTGGCTTTTTTTTAAACTCTAAAATATAGAAGAAGAAAACTTTCAAAATGACAGCATTCATATTTTTAATCTTACTATTTATATTATTTTCCAGGTCCAGTACACTTGATATCACATTCGGCTGAATGTGGCCCTTGTACTAATATAAGTTTGACACCCCTGCATTAGGCAAATATTTACATCCCTCCATCATGCTCTTGGAGCAAACAGGTTGACTGTTTGGGACAGACAGTATTCATCATCTGGAGTTTGGTGGTAAACAGCAGTGTTTGCTTGCCATGGCCTCATCCTTCATGTAACTCGCCTCTGTCTCCACAGTAACACACAGCAAAGAAAGATATCAGCTTTGGTGTCACCTGATTTCATTCCAGTATAGTCCGGGAGCCAAAGGTCCACATTTGGCCGAACCTGGCTTCGGCGGTCAAAGTTTTTGTTGTCCAAGGTCTACTCATTAAGATAAGAGAGGGTGCCTGTTGATATCCCTTGGGCAGATATGGGCCCTTTATTGTTGGATGTGCTGCAGTCATAACCTAAATTCTGACATTTTGACATTCTTCACTTTATGTTCACCAAAGTCTATATTTGTGTTTGTTGACATAATAGGATGAGTTTGCCCTGGGGATGGGGTTCCAGCCATGGGTAATGGTGTGGCCATGCAATTGGGGGTGGGGCTTAGAACAAAAGTCTCTTTATTGCTCTATTACTTTGGTTGTTAATGTAAGCCTTAAATTATTAGGCATACACTCTGTTATCATCCTTGTTTTTACTTCTGTAGAGGCATATGAGGAACACAATGAGCTAATTCAAACTAACTTGTGTAGCTATCTAGCTAACTCTGTTAATCGCACTGCCCCCAAAAGATCACAGCACACATATTCTCAGCAGAGAAAGTATTTGATTGGAATCATGAAAGAGCAGTAACATGTACTCACTGCTCATTAGTGAACAAGACCCATAGTTTCACAACACTGGCTAGCACACCCAACTCACAGCTAGTAAATGCTAGTAATTGATTTTTATAAGTTAATAGATTAAGCTAATATATTGCTTATTTTAATGATATCAACTTGTTGTATTGTCCCTGGTTCCCTAGTAAAATTCAGGGCATTGTCCCCGATTATCATCTCAAAAGTATATTAACCTTACCCTCACCCCCACTCTAAACCACACTGCTCTTGGACTGAGAGTCATGTGCACTATCCAGTCCACTGACTAGCACGACTTTTAAAACGTTGGGGAGTAAGGTTTACTTAACATTCTCCTCTCTACTAGCTCGCATCCAGTACATAAGCATATTTTTACATACACTAAGTAATGGCCAAAATTAATGTAATAAATTAGTACTTTAAGATTTATATTAGAACAACGCACTGATCCCAACAAGTGTAACTGGAAATATCAAACTGACACCAGATTACATTTTGAAGATTACAGGATGTAGCTGCAAGAGCAAAAATCCCTTCAACTCTAAATGCAGTTGTTCTGTCAATAATGTGTGTTGTACAATTTTTTGTGCTTGCTTTCAAGTAGGATGCTCCAGAGAAGATATTTTGCAATGCACCACAGAATTTCAGAAAAAGGGTTTAGAGCAGGGGTCTCAAACATGCGGCCCGGGGGCCAAATGCGGTCCGCCAATGGTTCCAGTGCGGCCCGTGGGATGAAGAGCATAATAACCTAATAAATGACTCCATATTTCCTTCTCAGTTTGTTTTTTGCCTATAAATGGCAACAACTTCAAATTTTTGTCATTGTTTGACTACCAAAAAAATATTAAATTATGAAAATACTTACATTTACAAATTATCCTGTAACAATAAAATGTGAATAATCTGAACAAATGTGAACAACTTGAAATGTCTAAAGAAAATTTTACACAATTTGAACCATTTTCTGCTTCTGTTACTCAGAGTTTAGTGTCTTTGTAGAACTGATGTATCATAAAACACACAGACTAATGGTACATTGAGGCAGGAATTTGTTAAAATTGACCTTATTTTCCTTATGAAATATAACTTGTCTTGTGTTTGGATAATTTATTAAACAAGAATTTTTTTCAGAATTTAATATTTTTTTGGAGTAAAACAATGACAAAAATGTATAGTTGTCGTTATTTATAGGTTATTATGTTTTCATTTTACTGTTCCAGTCCTTTGGAGATCAAATCAGGCTGAATGTGGCCCCTGAAGAAAATTAGTTTGAGACCCCTGGTTTAGAAGCCGTTTTTTTCATCTGAACTCTTAGTTCTTTCCTTGAATGGTTTTTGTGTTTTGTGTATGTGTTTGCATACAGTATATAATTATTTTACCTAATTATTGCTCATTAGTGTGTGTGTGCATGTGTGTGTGTGCGTGTGTGTGGATGCATGGTTTATGGTTTGATATAAACAAAACAAATCTGTGAAATAAACAGCAGATGAAATAAATAATAATGAACTGGAACAGCTTTATGTGAGTTATTCATCTGAATAGACTAGAACCAGACCTGGTCCACACTAAACCCAGAAGCCCCTCAGAACCAGAAACAGCAGAATTAACCTATTGTACTCACATAACATCCAGGATTGATTCCAATGGAGTAGATGGAAACCAAACCAAACCATACCATATCATACTAAACAAAACCCAACCAACCTGAGCCACACCAAACTACACCATGTGTCTGTCGTGTGTCTTGCATTTGTGTTGTGTGTATGTTGTGTGTCTCCTGTGTCCGTTGCATGTCCATCTTTAACCCGTGCCTCTTCCCGTCTCTTCTTTTTTCCAGTTGTTTTCTACAGATTCCATCTGACTTTGTTCCTCGTAGCTTCTGTGATTGATCCAATGACCCGTGACGGAAAGCGTTGTGTTCCTGAAGCCTTCTGGGTATTTTCCGGCCGCTGCTGCAGACCTTCCACCACTCATCAAACTGTGTCTTACTTCTGTCACTGAGCTTGATTACTTTTCTGTGTGCAATCACACTGATGTGGGATGAAAGCTTTCCCCGCGATATGTTCCATGACCTTTATGACTTAAATGAAATGGATCATTTTTCTTTGTGGTTTGTGTTGGATGGAGCTGTGAACCCAAAGCTGCGAGTCATTTTAATATCAACATTCCTTGTGGGTGTGGACACAAATGTCCCTTCATTTACTTTTGTCTCCTGTTGTCATATTTTATGTCAATTTAAGTCATGATATAAAGAAATGGCAACACATCAAACATTAAAGCTATGGATGAGTATTTGATATGAAAGATCAAGATAGATTTGATGTGAGCTTATAGACTTGTCCGTATTCATGGTTCGGTGAATCTTTTTTTATTGTTTTTAAAGTAAAAAGTGGATTTGCTGCAAAATTTGCCCATTGTATATTGTCAGAAACTGTCCTGATAGTTGGAGCTTCTTTATGTTCAACTTCATTCAAACCTCAGGAGAAAAGAAAACAATCCCTTCAAAGGTCTAGGATGAAGCTCCAACGGGCTTAATGTGGCAGCAGTGGGGAGGAGGAAGGATTCTGCCTGCCAATGAGACGGCAGAGGGATTGCGAATGGCGTCAGCACTGACAGCGGCAGACAGGAAGCACAGGAATAAACGCTCCCATCATGTTCCTTTCACAAGAAGAAAACCTGGTGTTATTGGAGTCTGCCGTGAGAGCAGACGTCCATGCAGTCAACACTGGCATCTTGAAAACATACATCATCCAATGGAAAGGCAGCGGGAGGGGGGGGGTCCTACTGAGGCGTGACAGGCATCAAGTCCAACTGAAGAAATGTCAGCTGTTATCTGAAAGGACCTGTGGATGAATAGCTGATTGTCCACAATTCAGACATTGGATTGAAGATGGGAGGCCTACATCTTATGATGTCTAAATCAGAGGACGCCTCTACCTGAGGACATCTTTTTTTAAGGACTGCACTGTCTGAGGATGACTGTCTAAGAATACCTTTACTCAAGGACGCCTTTATCTGAGGACACCTTTACCCAAGGTCGCCTTTATCTGAGGACACCTTTACCCAAGGTCTCCTTTATCTAAGGACAGCTTTACCCAAGGTCTCCTTTATCTGAGGACACCTTTACCCAAAGTCACCTTTATCTGAGGACACCTTTACCCAAGGTCTCCTTTATCTACGGACAGCTTTACCCAAGGTCTCCTTTATCTGAGGACACCTTTACCCAAAGTCACCTTTATCTGAGGACAGCTTTACCCAAGGTCACCTTTATCTGAGGACAGCTTTACCCAAGGTCACGTTTATCTGAGGACACCTTTACCCAAGGTCACCTTTATCTGAGGACAGCTTTACCCAAGGTCTCCTTTATCTGAGGACACCTTTACCCAAGGCCACCTTTATCTGAGGACACCTTTACCCAAGGTCACCTTTATCTGAGGACAGCTTTACCCAAGGTCACCTTTATCTGAGGACAGCTTTACCCAAGGTCTCCTTTATCTGAGGACACCTTTACCCAAGGCCACCTTTATCTGGGGACACCTTCATCAAAGAATGCCTTTATCTTAGGACTCCTTTACTGTGGATGCCTTTATACAAATAAGGCCTATTCTCTGTTCACTGATGCTCCTTTGATGACATCACCATCATCCATTATATCCGATACATATGTTGTTTACACTGTTGTTGTCCAGGTGATGCTATGATATATTGTCTTAAACCATGAAAACCACCCAGCACCACCACAGGCCACAGATTATGCTTTCATCTGTCCAATCCATCACAGTTGACTGACAGATCTAGACCTTAGCGTTAAAGTGCCAATGCTGCCACTTTGCATCCTGTTCAAAACACAGACCATGCCCATGATTTATGACTGAAGATCAGCCGCCACAAACTGAGACTCAACCAGAGAAGGAGACGTAATCCTGCTACTGATGCACGTTCATCCATATTCAGCCCATAAACCCGCCAACCACACCTGGAATTTATAACCAATATATAGGAATGTCAGTGTAGAAACGGTGGCCATGACAGATGGGCGTCTGTCGCTAAATGGGATCAATTCTACTTTAACATTCATAAACAGATGTCATGAGCATACAATCAAATGAATGACACCACACTGGAACTGTTCCTGCCTTGGAGGAGGCCTCCACCCTCCCAAGTGCTTTTCCAGTATTATTGGTACTAACAATTGCAGTAGGAGTATATTCATTGGGAGTACTTGTATTTGTAGTAGTATGATTTTAGTTAGTAGTTATATTAGTAACAGTAGTTCTAGTTTTTAACATAACGTTTAATAGTTCAGTTTGGTGTCCTCATGTGCCCTCTGCCCCCCCCCCCCCTTCTGCACTGATCTCTGGAAGGTAGGGAGGGATTGATACATTTAAAGTGTATTTTCTTCTATGTATACGATGCTCAAGTTACAGCACCTGATCAGACCATCATCAGTCTGAGTCTGTACAGTCCAATCAACCACATCTGGATCTTAGTTTTAAAAATAGACTTCCTCATCTCCTGTCGATGGCAACAAGGCATTCATTCAATACTCACCGTCTCAGGCCAAGTCTGCCTCCACAATAATTACTTAACTGTCAACAGGGATTATCCAGGCTTAAGTCTCCATGAGGCCGTCCAGAACCCAGAGAAGACGGAACCAACGGTGACGTCAGCTCCAGCTTTGCACTGAAACAAAAACAGAACTCACAAGGAATCATGGGATAAAAGGAGTCTGTCCTAATATCCTCTGAATCAGATCACAGCAGGCTTTAGCATGAGGCTTTTAATAATGCACTGTCTGTAGATGGAGGGTTCACACCAGACTTGGGATTCTTTTATGAACCGGATGGGTCTGTTGTGGAGAATACAAAACCAGAACATCACTGGAATTCCATCCAATGGATCCATCACTGGTTCTGTGACCACAGTACAGGGACATGAAGACACATGGACATGACTGAGGTATAAGGTCCAGTCTGTATTGGTACTGGCATTTACACCTGGGATCGACCTAACTCCATCCAGTACACAAACACATAACTAATGGAAAAAAAAAGAATAGAAGAAAATTCCTAAAGAATGAAGAATTAATTTATCAGATTAAATTCACCTTCATTGGTATCAAACAGATTTAAATTGAATGTCTGTTATTTCATCTGCCGACAACTGAACAACAACATTGTGTGAAATGTTTATTAAAAAACTAAATTATTATTATTATTATTATAATGATGATTATCTTCATCATTCTTCTTATTATCATCATTCTTCTTATTAATTAATATTAATCATCATTAAGGTCATGGGGGTTGCTGGAGCTTATATCAGCTACTTATGGGCAAAGGCGGGGTTCACCCTGGACATGTTACTAGTTCATCTCGTCTTGTCTCGTCATCTGAACCTGCTTTATCCTCACTAGGGTCACGAGGGTCACTGGGGGCCTAATTCAGCTACAATGGGACACCTTGTATGAATCTCCAGTTCATCTCAGGGCTGAACATTCAGGATATGGAAAAAACAATCACTCTCACATTCACACCTATGGGTAATTTAGATTCACCAATTAACCTATTAGTGCATGTATTTGGATGGTGGGAGGAAACCAGAGTACCTGGAAAAAAACCCACACAGACACGGGTAGAAACTCCACACAGAAAGGCTGAAAAAATTCTGAACCAAAAATATTTAACTAAATATTCCTTTAATGCATGAATTATGTGAACCTTGATCAAGATTTTTCCTAAGTGCTAAAGCTATGTCAATTAAAATTTTTGAATGAACAAATTTTTTACTCAGCTGGACAACACGTACTTAAGCTTTGAACCAAAGACAAATGTATTTAAAGCACAATATCAGAACACTATGAAATAAAAAAAAAATCAATTGCAGTTTTAGTTTTACAAGACTGTTTATTACATTCTAATATCAAGCAATTGATTTACACTTAACATGTTAGAGCAGATCAGGTATTAAGAACAACCAAGTTACAGTAATGATATGAACTGACTGATATGGAACTGAAACAACAAAACCCATGAATATACAAGAGAACAACTGTAGAATAAGTGTCCACTGTAGTGACCAGTATGTATCAAAGGGTTAATACACCAACAAGATTTTCAGTCATTGATTGACATGAGTGCCAGTTATTATTTAGTATTTAGTGAGGCTTTAACATAATTCTGTCACCTCCATCCTGATGTTATACTACTGACAACAATTTAATGCTGTGTTAAACAAGGTCGGTTTGGTAAATCAATGGTGTGTTCAGGTTTTGTTGGTCCTGGATCAAACAGAGTAAACGTGCTTATTATTGGACACTGGTGAATAAACCCAGTCCTGGATTCTCCAAATCCACCTTCCTCCTGCTCACATGCACAGCTGTGTCTACATCCTTCAGTGAGGAATTACATTTCCTCACAATGAAATCAAGGAACAGATTATGTTTATTACCAAATGTAATTGGATTTGCAGTTTAGTGGCATATGAGCATCATTTGTGTGATACTTAGCGCTGTATCGATATTGCTGCATCATTAGAGCTAATGCACAGGAGTTTTAAAGACCACATTTATTTGTTGTGCATCTACAGCAGAACAGTTTAATATCTGCAGAAATAAGACTGTGGTTTAAAAAGAAGCTGAATATAACTTCAAATGATGAACCATGGGGAGTTCGTACATTCAATTGGGTTTGCCCTTTTCTAAAACCTCTGTTTTAAATTCTGCTGGATTCAGACAGTGTTAGATGAAGAGTCTAGTTGAAAAATGACAGAAACATAACGTGTTGGTGGTGTTAAAGCAATTGGTCACTGGAACACTGAGTGTTTTCCATTTAACTCAGACCGTCCTTAAAAGTCCATTGATTCTGTTCAATCAATTTAGAGTCAAGTGCAGCAACATCCAACAGTGGATCTGCAGAAAGACGTCTGAGATAGAAACTGGCAGCTTTGTCTCATCTGATCGATTCCATCAATGTTGAACAGGGTTTGAATCTGATATGATTAAACAAAGGGGGGAGGGGGAGGGGTCAAGGAGAAATGTGTGTGTAGGAGGGTGGGGCTGAATCAATACATGTGGTAAACGTTTCCAAGACGGAGCTGAGATTAGGTGAGGACTCGATAGCGCTCATCCTCATCTGTTTTTCTGTCACCGTGGCATCTGTGGGGCGTTCAATGACCGACACCAACCAGGTTAAAGAATCACTAAGCTCTGCCCCCCAGACTCACAGTGGTCAAGGCAATAAGCTTCAACAGGGACCCGAAGCTTCACCAGTAGCCCCGCCTCCACATCCATCACAACAACGGTCCGAGAAATGAGCAGCTGGGACAGAGGATGGATCAGGAGACGGTCCGATCCAGAGACCTCAGAACCACTGAAGCAGAACCAGGAAAAGCCAAGTCTGGGTTTGAATGGAAAATCCAAGACTGAAGTAAAGCTTTGAATGAGACGGAAATGTTGAGACAAGAGGACAGGGACATTAGAGGCAGGAACTGACCTGTAGGATCTACCAGGGACATCACACATCTTCTACAATAGTGGTTCTCCACCTTTTCTGAACAAATATCCCTTTACAGCATCATGGTATGAGTAGTGGGTCTGACGGAGGTTTTATAGGCAACATATATGATGCTCTGCTCATGAACGGGGAGTGCTATGATGTTTCTTATTGTAGAGGAGTGTGTGTGTTTTTTTCTGTTGGAAAAAGTGGGGTTGTCTTATAATCAGGGTCTAACCATTGAGAAATGTCAGTTTTTCCAGTTTAATAACATCTTTTTTATGTGGATAAAGACAAAAATTTACAGTTGACATTATTTAGAAGTTATTACGCTATTGTTTCACTAGTCTGGCCCACTTGAGCTCAAATGAAGCTGAATGTGGCCCCTGAAAAAAATTAGTTTGAGACCCCTGCACTTGAGGCACCAGTGGAAAGTGGAAACAACTGTGAACAGAGAACACATCGTAAGTTTCCACACAACGACGACACAATGGAAAATAGTCTTTGAATTCTATGATTTTACATCCTGACCTGAACCTAACATCAACACAACATATTCTACTGAGTCCTTACTGAATAAAAATGAAACCAAAATGACCCAGCAGTTTGTCATACGTAGATTTTTTAGTTCTTAATGAAATTGACAGCAGAACAATGTTGAATATTCAACCTGAAACTCAACCTGATGAAACACAAGGATTTGAACTGGACAGAAACCTCAACTAAGTCAGCTAACATAAGAAACAGCCATGTGACAGATGATGACATTAAGTTACTACAAAACTGGACCACGAGGTGAGATGTAGTTCTTACAGATTCTGCATCTTCAGGTGGTTTTAGTTCAGTAAACTATAACACAGTGGAATATTTGGAAGTTTGATATAAATAACTACAGCAGATGAATCTTCATTATATAAAACCATCATCTTCAGGGTCTGGATTTGGTGTTTTTCACGTCTGTATTTTCTACTCTGAGGATGGAACTCATTAAATGATTCATGATGTTCTGACTCGAAGAAGGGCTGGGAGACAACATCATAATTATTGCATTATGGAGATAATGATAATTATCAGGCATCTGCTTTATTTTGTTCACGTTCTGAGATAAAACACCAACAAAATAGTTTTAGGTAAAACATGTACATTCAGGTTGAACAAATCTTTATTATCCCTGAAACAAAAAACTGAGGATGAACACAACCACTATTGTTTTATGATTGGAGTAGGTATCGATTTTTTTTTTTTTTAAAATATAACAAACCATCTTTTGTGTTTTTTATGGATGAAAAGTATCTCAGATTGGACTGTGTGAACACTCACAACACATTAATTATATGTGAAGAAAATGAGCAAAATTAAAACTAAATGACAAAATAAGTCAGCAGGTTGTGTTTTGATCAATTTTGGTCGGTTTTAGTTGGTTTTGATCAGATTTTGGTGAACTTTAGTGGGGGGTTGTGTTCATGTTTTGTCATTTGCAGCTGTATGTTTCCTGATTTTGATCAGATGAAGGATGGTTGAAGCCTTGGCCCCATCTCCAGCTTCATAGAGCAGATACAGGTGATGTAGATGCAGGCTAAACCAGCAGGATGTATAAGTTCTGTGTTGTAAACACAGTCTGAAGGGTAGCCTGAAGGCATCCAACATGTGTTTCATCCACCTACAAAACACCAACATTTCAGCCTTAATCACCCTCTGCAACCCCTTTTATCCACCCCACTCTCAGCCTTTAAACGTTGCTAAAGACCAGCCAGCCTCATGTTTCCTGCCTCACAACACACCTGAATCCATCATCTGTTGTGGAGATGGCAGTTCTGAAGATGACTGAATGGCTCCTGGCAGTTTGTTTTTGCCTCCATCTGGTGTCTGATCCACAATGAGCGACTGATGGGGGTGGGTGATGGTTGGGGGGATGGGCTGGAGACAAAAATGCTGAGGTGACAATCTATAAATCTCCTTCAGGATGAAAGATGAGTCATTTTGGTCTGGTATCAAAAGCTGGTGAGGAGATCCATTCACATTAGGCTTAAAAAGACGACATGAGATGAGGGTGGAGGCAGGGGTTGGGTGGGGGTAGGGGAGTGGGGAGTGGGGGGTCTGGGGTCTGGTCAGGTGGTCATGAAAAACCACTGGAAAATTGTGTGTGCGTGTGTAGCAACTAGCTTAGCACTTTTCCCCAAAGCTATACTTAAGACTCAGTGCAAAACTGCAACACAGGTATGCAGAATATGTATCTTATCTTTGCTATGTGTTATTTATATGTCATTACAGTATATACTTAATGAACAGAAACTGAGGCTAGGCTAACTTGATTTGAAAATACCACATTCAAGCTAAATGCTGGTTGACTTGTGATTTACAATGCCCCTTTATCCAACAGCAAATTTTTACATCAAAAATATATTTTGGCATACATTCATACAACAACGGAAGATAAAAATACTCACAGGTGAACCTTGTAAATGCACTACAAATATTAATACTAATGTTAATACTGATACTTATACTAAAGCTAACACTAATGTTTATACTAATACTGATACTAATAATAATGCTAATACTAATGCTTATGTTACTACTAATGCTAATACTTATAGCCTATTAATACTTCTACTAATACTAATGCTTATACTATTATTAATACTTATTACTAATACTTGTGCTTATACTATGCAATACCAATTCTAATACTTATCATAATACTAATGTTAACATTAATACTTATTCTACTAATGAGTAATGATTCAGTAATAACTTTAACATTCATTTATCTGCCCTAAAGGAAACCAGGCTTGCAGGTCTTTTCAAAGAGGTAGGATTTAAAAGTGTGATTGACAGATGAAAGACCCAATTCCTGTGGCTGATCACAGACTGACTATGGTAGCTCTGTCACTTATCATGTACATGAAAAGGCTTCAGGTGAATTTTTAGCTTCGGTTTGAGTGAATTTTAGAAGAAATTGTGTGATTTTAATAATATACAGTATGTTAACATGTGTGTTAATGACAGAAGTGTCTAAATGACTCTTTTCTACTGTATTTAATGATGATGTGTGCTCAGTTGCATCAACGGGTCATTTCTGTTGCATTTGGCTGATCTGATCTCAGACCAGCTGTGATGATCACAACTTCATCCAACTGTGTCTGTTTTCAATGAGTTAAATGAGAACTAAAACTTTTTAATGAGTCACATGAGACAACTGGAGTTGATTGTGTCCAGCAGACCTGGGATGAGATGAGCTGATTCATAAATGCCTCCAGATGTATTTATACCATCCTAATGTGGTTGGGATGGAAGTCATGTCCAAGTCTAATCATCTGAGCTGAACAAGTGAAAACAAAAGCGCATGAAACAAAGGAAAACCCCAGTGACCAAAGCATAGACTGGAGGAACAATGAACCCAAGCCAGTCCATGATGAAACTGTACCTCAGTGTCCTTGGAAAATACAAAAAGAGAAACAAGAGTTTGTTCCAATAACTAAGTAATGCTAACACATGATGTCATGGATGAAAGTTATGTGCAACATGTTTGCATGTTACTGAACAGTTTGGATAAACAGTTTTTCTGCAGGTTGTGGTTTAAATATGTGCTCTACTCAAGCGTCATCCTCAGGCAGACAAAAGGGAAGCCAACCTGGAAGTGATAAAAATTGCAGTTCACTGTCCTCTGCTAGGTGGCTAGGTCCAAAACAGAATCGATTCCCATAGACTGCCATGTTAAAAAGGCTAAGGCTATTTACAGCCTGGTTCAAAAAAACATTAATAGCTCAAGTGTAACTTTGTGGCAACTGTGAATGGGGTGATTTTTTTTTTTTTAATAAATCATGTGTTTAGATGCAATTTAATTTAAGGGTGTCATTCCAATATTGTTGTGTTCTCCATTGTTATTGAAGGCATTGTGTGTTGGTTCTATTTAAAAAAAACATCCGGATTGCTTTATTTCAAGCTGTTTTTGGAGGGTAGAAAAATGACTTGAGGTCGAACAACCATTTACCGGTACTTCCGCATACATGTCCATGACACGGTGATGAGGCGTCTCTTAATAGCTTAAAACTCCCCCCTCCCCTCTCACTCTCTATGTGTGTGTTTACCATCCCAGCTAGGTTTCGTGCCATCGCTTGTTTTGAAAACGTGCAGGGGTAAAAAAACGAGGCTTTATTTCCACAGAGAGCACATGAACCAATTTCCACCATTTGTGCAGTAACTGTGGTGCCGTCCTCTCTTGTAGATGCTAATGCTACATCAGATTCGCTGCAACAGGCTTAACCCCACGCGGGTGATGCCAATGTCCTCATGACATGTCATGACATGTAGTGGACAGGCTTTTTCTGAGTCACTCATTTCTCTGATGTTTTCTATGAATGGGGAATACACTCAGTGGAGGTGACACACCACACAGCATGTTTTGGTAACTCAGGGTGACCCATCAGATTGCAAAAGGAGCATGGAAAAGTGGTTTTCAGTGGAATGACACCTGTAAAATTCTTGGATACTCAGGGGCGTCTCCTTTTGATTGACAGGTGATAGATACACTGCCAGTGCTACCACTGATGGCTTGCTCCTGGGAAGGCCTCGGCCTCACATTAAACCACTTTGGTCGTTTGGTTTTACTGAACTGGATCTGTTGGTTCATGTCAACTCATGTTAGGATATTTTTGTGCACGCATTAGACAAATAAAACTTCCTCTACCATTAATTAATTACTTAATAGCACACCATCCTAAAACTCTTTGCTTCAATCTATTCAGTAAGTGAATTTAGATTTATATACCTTAACCAGGTTCAGTCAGCTGTGGGCTGCAGTTACCCCTCTCCTGCCCCTAGGTGTCACTGCAGAAGGTTTTGGATCAGTGGGGGGTGGAGGACGCAGCAAGACTGAGCCAAACCCTCCTAGGTGAGCATCTGGGCTGGGTGGGACTCCAGCTCAGCGAGGCTCCCGTATCCAACCGGCACTCGGGCTTCATCTCACTCATGGCTCTGGGCTCATTGCATTTTTTTGTCCCTTGCTGATATGAGATGTTTTGCAGTGGCAGGGAAGTGTTAGTTGTGGTTGTTAGCCCATTAACAACACACCTTAGCTTTAGCCTGTCTACCTCTGTTAGCTTCAGGTTAACTCTTAGCTACAGGCAGCACAGTTTGATAGTCAATCTCCCACATGCTCTCAGCTCCACCGCTGAATCCATTTTTCGAATTTCCAGGGGTGACGATAACATGTGACCATGTGTGACGCTACGGTGGAAACTGCTCACTTTCTTTCTATCTATCTATCTATCTATCTATCTATCTATCTATCTATCTATCTATCTATCTATCTATCTATCTATCTATCTATCTATCTATCTATCTATCTATCTATCTATCTATCTATCTATCTATCTATCTATCTATCTATCTATCTATCTATCCATCCATCCATCCATCCATCCATCCATCCATCCATCCATCCATCCATCCATCCATCCATCCATCCATCCATCCATCCATCCATCCATCCATCCATCCATCCATCCATCCATCCATCCATCCATCCATCCATCCATCCATCCATCTATCTATCTATCTATCTATCTATCTATCTATCTATCTATCTATCTATCTATCTATCTATCTATCTATCTATCTATCTATCTATCTATCTATCTATCATAATCAGAACAGTTTGTATTAGATATCCTTGATTCATTCATCATTAATGTCAGTTATGTCATTAACTGTTACATGTTTCAATTCAACTCAACTTTGGTTCTGTGGTCCAATTTTTTTTAAAGATCTTTTAAGTGTTAAAAATGTTTTACATCATTTCAACTGCATGTCCAGATAATTTGTTTTTGGTCCAATGTTCTGCAAATCCACCTGTGGAGATGCTGATGATCAGGGATGAAGGAAACTGAATCATCACTTCAGACTACAGCAGAACCTCCCCCTCCCCCCACCCCTCTCACCAACACCACCACATCTTGATGATGCATCTAATGATTTTTAGTGAAGTGTGTTTCCGTTGGAGCCTCGAGGCCGCCGCTAATTAATTCTTCATCAGAATATTGTTGAGCTGCAACTTTTCTTGGCCTGGAGTTCCTGCGGTAACTTGAATGTACATTTCCAGGTGGAGGTTGGGGTGGTGGTGGTGGGGGTAGATGGTTCAGACTGAATGTAGAGAGTCAGACAGATGGTGATAAAGACACAACCATAGCAGCTGAAAGCAGCAGAACACGGTGAAAAATCCACAAAGAGCTGCTGGTGCCATCGTAACAACATCTGTTTGGTTTTGGATAAATTATGTAAAAAAGACCAAAAAAACACAAACAACACAAGTGATGTGTGGAACAGACACACAAAACAGTCTTTTCATGAGCCTCGAAGGCAACAAACTTCAATTTTGTTGTTTGCTGATGAACTTGGTAATTACATCAAATGAAGAGCATTTACTTCAGCGGGTGTTTTCCATCTGATAAGTGGTATCCTTTCACCAGCCTTTGGAACACACTTCCTCTAGGATAAAATTAGTGCAATTATTAGTGCAGGGGGTAACCCTGAAGCCCCAAGGCAGGGGAGGGGCATGGCTGCAGAGGTTTTACAGAACCCCTGCTGCTGCCACATCATCATAGATTATACGTTCAGACCCATCGCAACACATTGACCCAATTGAAGGATTCTGTCATCAGGTCTGACAGAGACAGCTGTTCAACACTGACACCAGCAAAGGAAGAAATGTATCTGATAGTGGTTTTCAATGTGGTCTGTGTGGTATATGTGGTTTATTTAGTCTATGTGGTTTTTGTAGTCTTTGTAGTTTATGTGATCTATGTTGTGTATTTGGTTTAAGTGGTTTATTTGGTCTATATGGTAATTGGACTGCACTTATAAAGCACGTTTTCTACACACTCATGTGTACACGTGTGGTGTGTACGTCAGGTGTTGTGTATGTGTGTGTAGTGTAGTGCAGTGTAGTGTGGGTTTGCTATGGTTCCAGGCCTAGAGAAAGGGCCAGTAATGTTGGTGCATCATCATCATCATTAAACATGTAAGCTGCACATGCTCCATAATGAGTTCTTAACACCTTCTGAGCCAGTAAACTGCCTTAGAGCTCCATTGTCTTGGCCACAGAGGAGGCTCCTTCTCCTCTTCCTTCTCCTCTGCCGCTGCCGCCACTGTCACCACTGCCTGCGCTGTAGGCTTCACTCTCCACCAACTCCATCCACATAAACTGTTTATAGCCCATATGTAGAACTGGTCCTTGCCTATATAGCAGTGATGCGCGGGTCAATGTATAAACAACCAACCCCTTTTTAAACGAACCCATCTGCAGCTCGAAATGCAAGTAATATATTTGAAAAGGACGGATCAGACCCACTTTTGTTTGTATGTTTCCGGAGCTTCCACTCTCGCAACTTGACTTTGTCTCTTGCTCCCTCCATACCATAGGCTACTTCTGATGTTGTACGTCACCTTCATGGAGATTCAGTTAATAAAGCATATTAACAGGTTATTTTAATGACCCGACTGACCGCAACCCGAATGTCATTAAAATGATTTTTCAATGAACTGTAACTGCAGGTGACTGCAGTAAAAACAATGCATCAGGAAAACATATTGGATTAAGGATAATGTAACATCTGAAAATAAAATAAAAAAAATAAGCACGTATTAGATAAAGTTATCAAATGTTTTCCATCACAAAAGATGGACTGAACAGAAGTTTGATGGGGTTTTCTCATGGAGCATTATTACATTTCTTGTTTTTTCTTTCTTTTTCTTCTCCACTCAGGCACTATCCTTAATAACACTGGTCTACATAGCCTATATAGCCTACATGTAGAGCTACCTAAGTCCTTGCCTATATAAAGAGACTCCATTAGACCACAGACAGGATATATATTGGAGAGTTAATCAAGCTGTTTCATTTGCCTGGGGCCCATTAGTCACCAAGGATTATTGTGTGGTCAAGAAGACATGTTGCAAACACACACAATGCACCTTTAATAAATTATTACAACATGCTGTTTCATTAAAGGTTTAAGAGGTCTTCAATGTCGGCAAACAGCGTCTGTTCAAATGTAAATGGATAAACAGAAACATTTGACTGTGAAATTTAATATCGAAGGAAGATACAGAAAGAGGAGGAACAGGGGGAGGAGGAGGAGGAGGAGAAGGAGGAGGCAACAGATATCAGTATGCAGATGGTAAGGAATTTGCTACTCCTGTTTATATTTCCTGATGGTTTCTGTTTTTTTCTCATGGTTCCTGTTGTTTTTCCCCTGTGGTTTCTGTTTTTTTGTTTATTTTTTTCCATGGTGGTTTCTGTTTTGTTTTTCTTTTATTCTTGTTTGTTCCCTGGTGGTTTCAGTTTTTTTTCCTGTCATTCCTGTTGTTATTGTTGTTTTGTTTCGTTTTTTCCTGGTGGTTTCTGGGGGCGTGGGAGGGCCCTTTTTTGTGTTTTTCCCCTCTGGTGGTTTCTGTTCTTTTTTTTCTCCTAATGATTTCTGTTGTTTTTTTTCCCCTTGTGGTTCCTGGTGGTTTCTGGTGGTTCCTGGTGGTCCACAGTACCAGTCTGAGGTCTGACAACAGTAACAGGGCTGTAGATAAGGATGACACCAGCGCTCTGACGTAACAGAAGCTGGAGCTGATGTTAAATGTGCAGGTACTCAGTGTTTTCCGTTTCCCTTCACTGGCTGTGAAAAAGGATGGAACCCAAATGCAGAGGTGTCAGGTGTAAAGGCTTCCACCTGGGGGAGGATGTAAACGCCGGTGACAGGGTGGCAGCTGGATCCCACAGCCCTGAGACTCACTGTTCAAACGTTATTACCCTGTCCACTCTAATAATTCTATAAACACCGGGCGTTCTGTTCCTTTATCAAATATTCTGTTCACATGACCCTCATTTTACTAAACATCTTTATACAAACTACAATGGGACATTTGCAAACAGTGTCTTCATATTCATATTTAATTGATTTAAGATACAATTTACCACCAGGTCACAGGTCATAAAACCCACACTAAAAATGTAGCATATATAATGTACATATATTGTGCATACGTAGTATTGTACATATATTGAATACATATTCCTCTTGTAGATGGATGTCCCTGTTGATCTCTAATCTGAACAGATCCATGTCACTGAGTAGTAGAAAAAACATCAGTGGTAAAAGGTGCAACAGTCACATCCATTAAGGCAAATTACATACACTGTTAAATGCTAGTGTTTCTAAAGTGAGGGATAATTACATGGACGACAACAAAACACAGCTCAGTGCATGTGAATGGATGCAGATGCTGCCTGACATATTAACATTGGCAGAAAAGGCAGCAGAAGCAGATAATTATCCTAAGAGCCTCAAGGGCCTCTCGTATGTGTAAGGTGCAAATTAGCAGCGCCGTTCTTTTCACAAATTAATAACATTTTACAAAATTACGTCAAAGACCTTCATGGATGGGAAAATGAGTTCAACAAACTCACAGCGTTAATTCTTTATCCATCAGTTAGATCATTGTTCATTGATGCAGGGTTTACAGAAGAAAACTGAACACTAGTCTACAAGTGAGTCTGAAATCAGGTTAATGATAACTTAAATCATCCCATCCTGTGAGTCTGAGCTCAGGGATTACCAAATACTGTTTAACCCCTAACCCCAGTGTGCGCCCTGGTACGTTCAGGTCCAGTTGGTGTGACCTGGGTTCGTCAAATGGTCTGTGGGTGACACCACAGCTGTGACTATCATCACTAGGATCGGAGCTGGGACCAGCAGAGCACCGGACCCCTGGGGAAAAAATCTTGTGTACAGTGTCCTTTGATTGTGGACAGTGTAGGCACTATTCTTTCATGTGGGTGGGACTGGTGATCTGGCACAAGCTGCATCAACTTTTCCAGTTTCATTAATTCATTAATTAAGTTTTTGCCAGTGTCTGTCTGTCTGTCTGGTTACAACAACGAGGGAGCAGTTTACACAAAATATCTATACGCAGATGACATTATTTTGTAGGTTGCCGATACTATAAACTCTATTACTGCCATCCTCTGCATCTTGACTCAATTTGGGGAATTTTCATGTTATAAAATTAACAAGGATAAAAGCAAAATATTTCTTTTTAATCAGCCTGCCACTCTTTTTGCTGCCTCTCACCTCCCATTTAGGATTATGGAAAAAGCCTTCAAATATCTTGGAATAGAGATTACTCCTACTTTTTCATCCCTCTTTACAAAAAACTTTACATTCTTATTTGAAAAATGTAAAAAAGACATGGCTAGATGGACAGAACTTCCCCTTTCCATAATTGGCCGGATTAGTCTTATTAAAATGATTATGCTACCAAAATTCATCTACTTCTTTCAAAATATCCCAATTATGATAAAGAAAACCTCTTTCAATGTATATATGTAATGTAATATATTACCATTTATATGGAATGGTAAACCTCACAGAATCAAAAAGGAGGGTCTGTAAAGGCCTACTTGCGGGCCTGGCATTACCAAAATTTATTTGTTATTACTGGGCATGCAATATAAAAACGATGCCAACAATTAGTTTGGGCTCTGTGCTATGTGTCTCGACACCCCCTCAGCTTTAGTCTAACCCAGTTGTCTATCACTCAATAAGAATTTAGTCACAATTTAGGAGGAATTTCAAGCTCCAGACAACATCCATGCAATCACCCAATAAGTGATAACTTAACTTCCCACCCTCATTGGCCGAAGCAACCTTTGGAGTGTGGAGCTCAAAGGACATTACATCAATTTCTAATTTATTTATAGAAGGAAAATTTGGATCATTTATACAACTCTCCCAAACATTTGACTCACCGAAATCTCACTTCTTTAGGTATCTCCAGCTTAGACACCATGTCCAGAAAAGCATTTCATCTTTCCCAGATTTCCCAACTGACAATGTAATTGATCATATTCTTTCACACCCTCTGAACTGTACAGGTCTGGTCTGCATCTTTTATAACAGGATATGTAACATCACCCCTCACTCTCTGCAGGAGGTCAGGAGACTATGGCAGAACGATCTTGGAACAGTACTTAAATGAATATATTCGCACGCTCCATGCGCTCAGCATAGCTTAATTCAACTTAAAAGTGTACTGAAGGCACACTTAACTAAAGCAAGACTGACAGAAACATTTTCTAATGTGGACCCCTCCTGTCCTCGCTGTACACATATAATCATATACATATAATAATATACATATGTTTTGGTCCTGCTCCAAGTTAAATGCATTCTGGACCAACATTTTTAACACTTACAGTAAAATATTTCAAAAAGATGTCCCACCTAATCCCACATGTGCTTTATTTGGATGTGTTCCTGAAATCTTTGGCCTTCAGAAGAGGCTGGTGCAGTCATAGCTTTTACTTCCCCGATCACAAGATGGCTCATTCCCCTCTCTCGGAAGAAAGATACTCCTCCCACCTTTTCAAGATGGATTAGAGATATTATGCACTTTCTTACGCTTGAGAAGATCAGACATTCCATTAAAGACTCCCTACAAATGTTTGAGAAGACCTGGATCCCCTTTCTAAAGTATTATGAGAACTTACAAATACCACTAAATGTAGACTAGGGTACCAATGTTGATGTGCGAGACCCCCCCCCCCTATCTCCCTATCTGTTTTTGGGCTGTGTGTGGGTGTTTAAGTATTACTAATTATTATTATTTTATTATTTATCTCTTACCACGACTATTGCTAATATGTTCATTTTTATTTACCTATTACCAACATCCTCTTTTTGATTTGTTGATCATCTGTCCTTTAAGTGTTAGTTTACTATTTATGTTAAAACCAATAAAAACTAAATATAACCATGTAGAGCAATGATCTTGTTCATCATTATTTGCTGCTGATTTTTCAAGGCAGAAAATGCAATTGTCCACAAAGAAAATTATGGCAACAAAGTGGCATTTAACATTACCATGATGCATCACCATTTTTTGACAGTATAATCCTCTATATTTAGTTTTTTCCAGTGATAATTTACTGACTACATGTTTTGTCTGGTAAATTGTCCAAAAACTAACATGATATTTAACCCATAAAGACCCAGTGCTATTTTTGTGGCCATTTCCAAATACATTTTTCTTTCTATATAACAAAAAAAAAAAAAAAAAAAAAGTTGTGCAGAAATTTCCATGAAACTTTCCGGACAGTTTGGGAATAACACAAAGACCAATCGATTAGATTTTAGTGAAGATTCAGAAGAGATCCTGGATTCTGGATCACTTTAAAATTTATTTTCTATTTACTGGAATATGAAGTTTCAAAGTGATCCAGAACAGAGTCCTGCACGGTTCAGATTTTGACATACCACAACCGCCCGTACCCGTCATGTTCAAACTCGTATCCGACCCGTTTTCCGACGAAAAATAAATAAAAAATCCGCACCCGAACCGACCCGCTATAAATGAACCCGATATCCGACCCGAACCCGGAAGAAAATGTCAGATAGCCAAACTTAAATACAAACATTTATTGCCACGAATATACTGAACAGTGACATAGCCAAGGCAGAGCCAAATAAAAATGTTGTTAAACAGTAGCAGACAAATAATAAAGTCAAAAAATATTTTTATCCGTGAGCTCACGCACACGCACACGCACACGCACACGCACACGCACACGCACACGCACACACTCACACACACACACACACACACACACACATGCTTGAAAAACGCATCAAGAAGGAAGCCGACAGGAGGCAGCTATACAAGTCCAAACTAAAGAACAGTTTTTAGCCTATGAACCGCAAATTAGACCCACGATCACCCACGTCCGACCCGAACCGAACCCGTATCCGACACAGCACAACATTTTTCACCCGTTTCGTGAAAATCTGCAGTTCACCCACGGGTCACCCACGGGTACCCGTACCCGTGCAGATCTTCAACAAAATCTAATCGATTGGTCCTTGTGTTATTTCCAAGCTATCCTCAACGTTTAATAGATATCCATCCATAACTTGTTGAGTTATGTTGTACAAATTCAGACAGACAAATTAAATTTCATGCATAGCAAAATACTTGCCCAAATAAAAATTTTTAATATGGCGTCAGACCAGAAGTAGTGATTCAATTTGGCTCTAATTAATTTTGTTTCTTCCTTCTATCTGTCTCCTTGTACACACCAAATTTCAGAACGATTCATCAAGAATTGGTGACGCTAGTGTGCGAAAAGTGGAAATGTGTACGTACACACAAATTAAAAATGGTGTCAGACCGGAAGTAGAGAGTTGATTTAGCTGAAATTTAGTCCAGTTCATCTTTGCACCCATCTACTTATACACACCAAGTTTCAGAATAATCTGTAAAGAATTGACGACACTAGTGAAACAAATGAAATGTCGTGCATAGTACGATACTTGACCAAATCGGCTGAAAATGTGTCTGTTTCTTCCTTATACCTGTCTCCTTGTACACACCACACAATACATGTTGAAAACGGCAAATCTCAGCTGTGACATTGATGCAAAAATTCAATATGGCGTCAGAACAGAAGTAGTTGATTTGGCTAAAATTCCGTCTGTTTCATCCTATATGTGTCTCCTTCTACATGCCAAATTTCAGAACAATCTGTGAAGAATTGGCAACACTAGAGTGTGAACAGAGAACATGTGCATGCACACACAATCAGAGGAACAGACAGACAAACCGTTAAAACAACACAAGTTTGCAAATCTCTGATTCATGAAGTTAACAAACACACAAACAAGCAAATGCTACCGATCAACATACTTCAGCAAATATTGATTTGGTCAAGTAACAGCCACAGATAAACAGCAAAAACATAACCTCTTTAGTGGAGGTAACAAACAAATAAACAGACACACAGATAGAAAAACTGAACCAAAAACAAGTGGTGCCAGGCACAACAAACCCCGCCCCCCTCACAAATATTTGATCAGCTTTATCTCTTATCATTGTTATACACATTTATTGGTGACTGTAACCATTGACCTACATTCATCCAAATTTAACAATAGCCTTCTCCAGTTTCGGGGGGTGGGGTAATAAATGTGACTCACTGAGCAGGAAATTCATGTAAATGTTGTAGAGAGTGGAAGTGGACACAGGTTCTGTTTGTCCTTCTGTCCATTTTCTGCTCATTTCCAACGCTCGTTGGTTTGTCGACTGCAGGTGTCTGACTGTGAACACCTCATGAATCCACGTTGCAATCACAGTGATTTGTCTGAAGGCAGCACAACTGCTAATCTCAATACATTTCAATTTCATTTAAATATATTTCAATACCTCAGTGGTAACTGTGGCTGATTTGCATGACAGGGACAGTGGAGACATGTCTTTAAAGGACTAAAGGGGAAGAGGAGGTGGCAGGTGACTCTGCTATGAGTTTGATGGACAGCTCAGTGTCATGTTATAATGACAATTATTCAGGGAAATTAGAATAGATCTACATAAAGATTGATCTAGTCAGTAATTACTGCCTAAGGTTATCAGAAAAGTGCGAACCCCCGTTAAGTATCAGCTCAGAAGTCTGTATGTAGAAGTATTTCCAGTTTAACTGATATGAGAATGAGCTGCTCAGAGGATTCACACCTGGAAGAACCCTTCATATGACAGATTAAAAAAGGAAGAATTAAACACTGCCTTCATAGAATCAACATTAACTGAAATGAACTTAACATCACAAAGGTCTGGAAACTCTGCTTTAATCTGGAACTTTCACTAGTTAAGAGTCATGTGAGTTTCAACAAACAGTGGAATGACGCAGCTCAAAGACGATCTACAAAACCACCTTAAAAGGAAGATTCTATCTATCTATCTATCTATCTATCTATCTATCTATCTATCTATCTATCTATCTATCTATCTATCTATCTATCTATCTATCTATCTATCTATCTATCTATCTATCTATCTATCCATCCATCCATCCATCCATCCATCCATCCATCCATCCATCCATCCATCCATCCATCCATCCATCCATCCATCCATCCATCCATCCATCCATCCATCCATCCATCCATCCATTCACCTACCTGTCTGTCTATCTAGGGCTTTTATTGTAACAGTTCTAGTTCATTCATTAAACAATTATGATAAAACCACAACATGAAATGTACATAAACAAATTTCAACCTTGACTTATCTTTGAACCTTTTTTTTAAATTCTTGGTTTCCTTCAACCAAAAAAAAAACAAAACAAAAAATGTTATCTGTTATCTCTTTTTTCATTTTGAACCCAAAAAAAGTGTTACATTAATGGTGTGTCTGATGACGTAGGTGACATTTGACCTCTGTTCACCCTGTTGTTCAACTACTGCTGAAACCAGGTCTTGTTCAGCCGGTGTCTGTGCGCTGCTGTTGGGTTCATAAATGACTGTATGTTCTGGAGGCGGAGTCATCCATCTGTCTGTCCATGTATAATATGAAGGACAGCGGTGTGGACGAGTGCCGGGACCACATGGGGCTCTTGGCAGCAGTGCCGTTATCCAAAGTTCTCCTTTCTAAAACCATCAACCCATCTCTCCATTACAATTAGCGCCTACGCTCGCCCCCGCCATTGCCATCATTTCCGATGCACTGGGAGCTTTCACATGCCGCTCAGTCACAGAAAAAAGTGCCAACGTTTTGGTTTAGTGTCATTCACACTAATGTGTTTTGACGCCTAAATCAAACAGTACTGCTGTGACTGGACCACATGCAGCTGATTCAGATTACTCACAGCTCTGTTTGTACCACAGTTCCATTAAACTCGGGTTTAGACCTGGTCCTGAAGGAGGATGATCTTAAACCAGACTCACAAGAATACAACACCAGTCAGTATGTTTACATTTACTGAGAAATTCCAATTATTGCCGTACTTAACTGGAGTTTCTCAGAAATCCAAGTTTAGATTCGAATTATTGAGTGTGCTATGTTCAGAAGCTAGGTGGCAGTAAACACCTTTTCACATTAGCATGCTCAGGGTTAGCACCATAGAAGAAGAACAGTAACCAAAAAAAGTGGCAGATTTGAAGCACAGAAAGGTGTGGTGTGGGAATTGAACCAGGGACCTTCTTGTTGTGAGGTGAACCGCCCATTCCACATAACTGATGTTGCTTTTCTTTTTGGCATCAAGTTTTCATTTTGGGTGAATTTCTTAAATGTTTCAGTCTGGTTACCAGTGACTCAGTCCAAACTGGTTCAGAATGATTGTGACGTGGACAGTCTGTGTCAGGTGCCTTTGAAATTAGATGAGAAAATGTTGAGCTCATTCGTCTCCACCATTTCAGACTATTGTGCACACGTACAATACAGTGTTGATGCTCAAACAATATATTGTGCAGCTCTGACACATGGCTTTGAAAAGTGTCTCTAGATGGTGCATGTAAATGTACTGACTGTCTCTTGCCATGGGTCCTCAGTTTTCACTTCATGTATTCATTCAAAACCATCTCTGAGATATTTTGGAAGCAAAGATAACTTAAACCAAACTAATTAATGATATTTATCCCAGTATAAAACTGTAATATAACATTAGCTATAATTGTTTTGTCTGTTTGTCTGTTACATACAATATTATATTAATATTTAATGTTCACTATGTAGTGTGTTGTGGGTTTGCCTGTTACCTTCAGCGCTTTCCCAGATTTAGTCTTGATTCATTGAAATCCATCTTTGACCATGGCTGTCTTCATTTCCTGCTGAGTCCGAGTGTTGGTTGATATTCCTGATTGGCCGGTTTTCAGTGTTCGCATGTCATGGCTTGAGTCTTTTCAATCCACGGCATAAACAGCTATTTATGTCAGTCAAATATACACAGTTTCTCTGTTTTCAGCTGTTTGATGCATGAATAGCGACAGCATTTGATCCCTACTGAGCAGCAATCATGTGAGCTTGCTCGGGTCTGGGGATTCGCTGCAGCCCTTAATCACAGCCAATCAGACGGAATGGGCTTGTCTTATACCAGCTTCTCCTTTGATGGATCAAACACCAACAGGCCTTGATCAACAAATAAGTGATCATTAAACCCCCGGTGGTTGGAGACGGCACCATTGCTATAGATGTTCCACTGCTAAAACGCTCCTGATCAGTCAAATCCAGGAGCTTAAACCAACGCAAAGACATTAGTCCCAAGTCAAACTCCTCATCAGAGCCTGCTCCACTTTAGAGGGTTAATGAGAATCCAGTCATGGATGAAACTAATTTGTTGTATGGCATGGAACCAATGCTTGTCTTCAATCAATACAACGTTAATATGAGCCAAAGCAACAAGTGTGTTTTAATGGTGAGCTGACAGACGTCAGAATGCACTAACTCAAAGACAAGCAGATATGAAACCGTCATGCCTTTGAAACAGACCATGGAATGAAAACGTTGGCCTGTATTGCAGTTTTCTCTATCTGCAAAATTGAAGGAGTTATGGTAAAAAAATTGGTTATTTGAAAATCATGACCTTAAGTTCAACCTTTCAAGGTAATTAAAAGTCAACAAAATTGGTGCCAAATAGGGCATTAACCATATCCAACTTCCCAAAAGTTGATAGTATAAAGTTAGTTGATATCCAACTCAATTTTCAAGATGGAATATTTTTGTGAATATGCAAATGATTTTAAATGCCAATAACTCAAGTATTTACCTCTTTACATTTTCACATGATGTCTTTTTCTTACAAATTGCACTTATTGTTGCACTTGTTATTGAGGCACTGTTTCATCTATATTCTTCTTTTTAGATCTATATTTGTTGTTATATGTTTAAATTCTGGCAAAGCAAGAATTATACTGAAGTTTTACTGTTTGAATAAAATTTACATTTTAACATTAAATCAGCCTAATTGTAAACAGAACATTAATAGCAAATGTATTGACATATTTACACACTGTGGTATTTCTGTAAGGTACAACAAAACATGTTAAAGAAATGAGGATATGTTCCACATTCATTCACATGAAAAGCAGATGATTATTGTGTCTTGTGTCCACGTCCATTTCTCATGGACTTTCAAAGTTTCTGTTCATTGAACAAAACATGTTTTTTAATAAATTGAAGAAAAACAGCTAAAATTATTAATAAAATGAACACAACATTATCAGAAATCAGATTAAAAAAATAAAGTAAATTGAACTGAATACAAAATAATAAACTTATGGAGTTGGATCAATGACACTGGATGGACACACTAGGCTGATGTTCAGTTAATGAGGAATTGGAGTGAAAATAAAACACCTTTTCCTCCATTTTTACTGTTTTTGATATAACAACCTTCAACTTTAAGCAGAACAACCAGGAGGAGGCTGAAGACGAGGGAAAGAACAACACAAGTACATTCAAAGTCACGCAGAAGCACTAATTGACTTATGCACATGGCGGATGTTGATTGGGAGGCATTTGGAGATGTTTTCCTGATTTCTCCTGAGGATTGTAACAGGACGACATAAACAGCATTAATGAAACAAGATGAAAAACACTCAGAGTTGCGCTGCTTCACTCTGGCAGGCGTTAGAATACGAAGGACTTTATCATAAGGAGGTGTCGTCGTGCTTCAGTCAGCGTCGATCCTTTCTTCTGCGTCTCCAACATCTGAACATGCTCAACCATTCAACGTCAGCCATTGGAGGTTCCACGGATCCACAAATAGAATGTCCTGTTCTGCGAGAACAGTGAAAAAGGAACCTTGTACACAGATCAACGGTTTGGTTCTGCAGACTGGAACCCAAACACAGAGAATAAAATACAAGAACCTCAGCTCCATCCAGTCTGAGTTCAACATAGAACATCCATCAGACAGAACATAACATGGATCTGGACTCGGGCTGGGCGGGGGTTAGAGCATTCAGACCACGAGGGGATATGTGGTCCATCCATGTCACAGGAGGGTTATGGTCTGTGATTTTCAGATGAATTACAGGTGATGTGTGATATTTAGTATCAGCATTTTTGTGTCAGTAGTCTGTAGATACTAGGGAATTAACAACTTCAGTTTTTTTCAAGTCGACTTATCTGTCAATAAAGTTGCATTGCGTCGACTGGGTCATGATGACATCATCACATTGTTATCGGACAAACAACAGACACATGGCTAAAAAAACAAAACAAAAAACATGGACACATGTCTGTCCAGTAATGAGCAACTTATATTAAAGTTCAGTGCAACGTAACAATGTCCCCTGACACAAACAGCACTTTAACTGCAACAAAACAAAGGCTAACATTAGCAAAGAGTTTCCTGTTAAATGTAACTGAACATCAGTAGATGAACATATGTCTGCATTTGGTCTGGACCCACGGCTCTAAAACTGGACTGTCCACACGTCTGGTACACGTCCTCACTTTTTATATTAAGTGTAATAAGTTTAAGGCCAACAAGATGAACACAACACTGTTCATATTATGTGTTTGGAGGAAAAAAGAGTGTGTTGTCTTAATGCAGGTTGCCAGCACTGCTTATCACAGGTTAGCTTTTGCTAATGCTGCTTGTATCATTCACATTAGCCGATAACTCTTCAGATGCTGTGCCATTTTTTTCATCTAAAGTGAAGTATTTTCACACATGCGATGTGTGTGTGTCACTATTGTTTTGTTAGCCCACCACAACTGTTTTACCTGCAGGAGTCTTGTTTACATCTGGTCTGTCGCGAGCGAGAGAGAGAGAAGGAGAATGAGAGACAGAGAGACGGAAAGAATAACATGCGACTTGTCGACTCCTCCAAATTTAAGTCGACTTGTGCTACGAAAGTTGACGTGTCGACTAGTCGACATTTTAGTTAATGCCCTAGTAGATACTTCATGGAGTTATAGTAGATGTACTTGGGTGCTTCTCTCTCAGGACAGAAAGGCTAAACATTCCAACCAGATTTAGACTCATGTTATGAAGCAAGTTTGGGTCCATTTTAAAAACAAATATTTGCTGAGATAAAAAAAAAGAAACATTTTTGGGATATTTTATTTTGACACGTGCATACACAAATCCACATGTAACACAGTAAAAAAGGACACATAAATTACAGACTACTATTTTTTCCAAATATATTTTCTTCTGTCACAGGTATGTTTTGGGAATTGAAGTAAATATGTAAGGCAGGGTGCTTCAGAAAAGTGATGTGCACATTCACTTGTGATTTATTAGTGTTCTGCAGGTTACAAGTGGACACAATAGGTCACACATGAAACTTGGAATAAGACTAGGATCATCACATATAAAAAATGTGCTTTGATTTTTAGAGGTATATGAGACTATTTGAAGCCATGACACGTTGGTAACTTTTCCTGTCCCAATTTTGGTCCTGTTTTTGGCCACAATATTTGATTAAAAAATGCATTCATTTTAGGATGGCCCAGAGCAAGAGTATACTTTTTTTGCATTTATCTGAGGTCATCATTAGGTACAGCCTGAAGGTAATTATGTCTAAATTTGTCTTTTATTATTGGGTGCAAAAACTTGGTAAAGTACCAAAATAAAACTAGTTTCATTTGAAAATGTGTTTAACCCTTTAATCCCTGAGCCTAATATGGTCCACCTAGACTTATTTCCTCATTATGAATATTTATATTTTTAATGAAAACAGATGGTTTAGGAGAAAGATAATTTTAGAGAAAAGGAGAATAAAAAACAAACTATCTGAAGAAAAAACAGCAGGCTCTTTGCATCATGTGTGCAGAAAACCAAACATTACTCATTATTTGTTTTGACAACAATGAAGAATTTTACTTTTGTGAAACCAAGAAAGAAAATGTTTGAAGTTGTAACTTAAGACATTCTCTGATATAGTAGTTCTAATTTTACAACATAATCTTTATGATTGAATGCATATATTATAAAAACCAAGTGGCTTCTGTGTGTGTGTGTGTGCTGTCTTAATAATTTCTTTTCTGTTACTTTTCTCATACTTACATAAAGCAACTGTAACACAGATTACTTTCCCCTTGGTAAAAAATAAAGTATTAACATTGTGACTGTAATTCTGGCTCCAATCCTATTTCTGATTACACTGATCTGACATTTTTTAAGTATCTGCCTTAGACATTAAATGTGCTAAATCTTACAAACTTTAATAAGATAAATCAGAAAACAAATGACAAAAATGCTGGTTAGCTCATGTTTTTAATATATATGATGGTGTGTTATTACATATATGGTTGTTTATGTACAAGTATACAGTGGATTAGTAAATATTTCAGTAGAAAGAACTTGTAAATTGAATGGATCATAATGTGCAGACAGTGTGTTGAAGTAGATCTGAGACCAATATTCCTTTGGACTAAAAGCTATTGTCTTGTTATTTGTGAGAATTTCACATTTTAACCCCAGACTTATCATGCAGATTTGAGCCAACCATCATTTCTTTATCAGTAACACACATGGTAAAATTTAATTAGTTTTATTCCAGAAGCATTGTACTTGTAGACCAGTGTAGCTCACTGCTTTCATTACCTTGTTTTATTCTGTTTATCATATTATCAATATAATAATTAAAAGTAATGCAGAGTTATAAGTATGCAATTTCTACTGACATATATTCAAATCCAATATAAACATATGTTGAGAGTCTACGTAGTTCCAGGTAAACGAGTCCGATCCTGCTAATCTCTACTGTAAACAAACACATTAACTCCAAACAGGAGTTAATAAAGCACTGCAAATGAGAGCGAAGACAAAAACCAAACCACAGGCATTTGCCAGTAAGTGAAACACAAAGTGATGCGCCACACATACTGACGACCACGGTGGAGCAGCAGATGCCTTCCAGCTGCTCACAGATTCAATTCCTCTGTGGAGCGCTGCAATATCTGCGCAACACTACAACACTATCAGTGCATTCCAATGGTGCCGTCAGGGGAGGCGGGCTGCCAGGGAAAACATATGGTCCTATCTCCAACACAGCAAAAAACAACATAAAAACAGCGCTGATAGGCACCTTCACAAGTTTACTGTACACTCAGATCTCTGAGGATACCAGCGCAGTATATGCACAGCTTTCACTACCGCTGCCACTACAGAACACAACGTTTATAGGGCAACCATGGGCACAAGGTGACAGCGGCCTCCTGGGAATTCAGATCAAACACCAAGAGGGGCTTGGTATACGTCAGAGAGGAGGAAATAGAAGAGATGCTGTTCATCTCCTATTTTTACCAATAGAAGGTTGATTTGACACTTAATTGAAGGCTGTTCTTATCTGCACCAGCTCCGTCTCCTGTATTTCCTCCCAGTGCCGTCGTCATCTGCATACGTTATTAACTCTCACTACCTGAACATAAAACGGAGCCCAGCACACAGATAAGATGCCTGTTTTACTGCCACCTCACTGGAGACAGGAAACTTTTTCTCCTGCAGAGGAAGTAAAATTAGCATTTAAATAGCAGCACATATTCTATCATCGAAGTCGATTTGATGCAACAGCAGCTGACACATGGAAAAAAGACAAAAAAAACCCCACAAAAAAACAAACACAAAACCAATCAAGACAAACAGCGCTGAAGAAAATATCTGAAGCTGCAAAAATACATGGATTTGTTTCCGTGATGTGAGAGACAGGAGGTGACGGAAGAGCTTCAGCTACGAGTAAGAAGGTTAAAGCTGAAACACCCAAGCTGAAGCAGCCAATGAAATGCTGTCAGGACAAACCGAACCCAAGCACCACCATGGGTCTGGTCCAACTGAAACAAACTGTCACTGGATCTGGGTCTGTATGTGGACCAAGGGAACTCCTGGACTGGATGGACTACAGATCTAGACCTGAGAACACAGGCTGCTGTGACTCACTTGGGCCCTGGATCAGGTGATTTGAACCTGTTGGTCATGTGATAGTTTGTTTCCATTGATGTGTGTATTAGTGCAGATGTATTAGTTGTATTATTGACAGTTTAAAAATGTGATTTCCAAACAGAATCTGTGTCTAAGGCAGGTTTGTCCAACTGTCAGCTATGTGTTTTTTTCACTTTAACTTTAATTTTCTCTAGGCTTGATGACTGATAAAAGGAAAAAAACAACAACAGAGGACTCAACATATGTGCCTGGGATGACTTTGAAGTTTCTCATCATTTTGTTTCCTGATAAAAACAAAAAAAAAATATGTATCCAGTTACTTCTTCATAAACTGACTTGGACCATAAACTCTTCCATCATCAAATTCTGGATCTGATTTTAAGCCATTAAACTGATCCTGACAGATGAACAGACGGAAGGACAGAAAGACAGGAGACATCAGTGTGGAAGTGGACGGTGCTGGCTGCAATAGTGGCTGCTGACATTGGTCTTTTTCCTGGAGTTGTTTTCACAGATCAGAGCCAACTGTTCTGTCCTCAGGTTCTTCAACCACCTTGTCCTTAGCATCTCCAACTGTCTTGTCCTCATTTTCTCCAACCATACTGTCCTCAGGATCTTTAACTGTCTTTCCTTCAGGTTCTCCAACTGTCCTGTCCTCAGCTTCTCCAACTGTTCTACCTTCAGATTGTCCAACCATCCTGTGCTCAGGTTCTCTACATGGAATCCTTTATCTGGGCTTCCCTCACATCTGTGTTTCCCTTTTTTTCGTCTCATTGAATACACTTAATCATGACTTTGGCGCGGGAGCAGAATTATTCATGGGCTATTGAAATGAGAGTGGGGAGCCATTAATCAGATAGTAGTAAGTGCCAGGGATGAGGCCGCTGCCTATTAAAATGTATGTCCTTTTAATTTGGGTGCGAGGTGCTGGCAAGGAGTGGCTGCATGCCTCAACCAGCCTTTAACGGCCACGTTGTCGTTTACATTCACAGGAAAGAACGGAGGAAAGGCCTCGAGCAGCGCTGATGCTGAGCAAGGTCAGTGATGCAGCCATTGTCTCCTCTACTCAACATGAAACCATTATTGATCACTTTAAAGGACAGCGCCGTAAAGCACAGCATCTGAGCAGATCACTGATTGGACCAAGTCCAGGTTTACAATAGCCTTTAGTCATGAAGTACATTTACAGCTAAATTAGGAAGAATATCAGCTGTGTATAAATACAAACAAAAGGGGAAACTGGTGTTAGAGCTACTGCAGTTTTATTTGAACAGAACCACAATTAAAGGTCCAGGGGGATCAGACTTAGTTCCACCTGCAGAAGTCAACTCAGTATTTAGAGTTGTTTCATTTTACGTCGTTTATAGTAAGGGTTTACGGTTTTATCCATGGGTTTCAGTTCAATTTGGCATCATGTTTACGTTTTTAGTTCTAACCATTGTTCAGGTTTGGATAGTAAAGGGTTAAAACTAGTGATAGCTGAAGAAAGTATGTGGAATAGTTTATTAGTAGAACATGAAATATGTGATGAAAAATGTTAAAGGAAGGAATGACTTAACAGGCTTTACAACAACATGGAAAAACTGGTTATTATTTCAATATTCATGAGATTCATGCGAGAATGTTAATAAACTGTTTTCAAATCAGCCTGGTTTTATTTAATGTTGGCGCTGTTTTAATTTTGTACAAAATTAATACTGTCAAAGTCAACATTAGCCATAAGAAAAAGCTACAACAGTAGTGTTGTGTCCTCACACCTGCACAAAAATCCTGGACAACCAACACTCATGCTCCTGTTGTGGATAAAAACAGGAAAATAAAAATGAAGTGTTTTTTTCCCCCCTCTCTATCTGTAATGTTTGTCTGTTGTTAATGTAAAGTGTCTTTGAGTGTCCAAAAAGTGTTATTTAAATTTTAGGTGTGATTATTATTATTATTATTTTTAACAAATAAAAAGGACAGAAATGGAAAAAGAGAGAGATTGGATTAGAGACAATACAGATGATGGGTTGATTTTCAGTTACTGTTCATATTTTATTTATTAACTGAGTCAACTATACCATCTTTACTAAATGTATGTATACATATGAACATGTATATGAGTGAAGCATCAGACACTGTCAATATAATCACAAATAAACTGGTTTCAGTCTGCATTGAACTGCAAAAATTGTCTCCACTGTAATAGACATATAGACATGGATATATCTATTTGACATTGATATGAAAATCATTCCTACAGTTTGTACATCCACAAGAAAACAGCCCATTGCTCACAAAAAACATCTAATACAAAGCTAAAAACAGCAATTCCATACAATAGACCCATCACCACACACACTCAACTACCAATAATAATAAATATTCTATAATAATAACTTGGACCTTCAGCGTGCACTGGGGCGGTTTGCAGCCGAGTGTGAAGTGAGTGGGATGAGAACCTGAGGCCATGGTTCTCGACAGTGAAAAGGTGATTTTGCCCTCTCTGGGTCAGTAAGGAGTCCTTGCACCAAGTGGAGGAGTTTAATGCTGTATGTCCATTGGTATCAGCTTGGCTCGGCTCGACTCAACTCGCTTTGGTGCATTTCCATTACGAAAAAGGACCTGGAACCATGGATGTCTGGTATTGCCTCTGCCATGTTTTCGTGCAATACTAAAAGGTGACGTATAAACCCTGTGGACAACGATTGGTCAGATATTTGTCTCTGTGACCCATTGGTTTACAAATACAGATGCAGAAGTTGACAGTAAATATATCAGTACATTAATCCACATGATGACAGTCCATAATACTGCACCATGGTTGGTCCAGGAGATTCAGGGGCCAGATAGGAAATGTGCAACGATCATACCAAAACCTCAAAATTATCGTATTTTAGGAGAAATTATTGGACACAAAATGAATGCATACAATGTAGCCATTTTAGTGTTACTTTAATTTGAAAAGTATTTCATATTAAATCTTTTTACATCTCCTTGACAGTTTCTCTCTTTTCACTTAGCTGCTGGGCTCAAAAGTTGTGTATGTAACTAGTGATGGTGACAGGGGTGGGAAGAGCTACGTGTGTGTGCGAACACAGTCAAAACTGTCAACATAACAGTTACAGGTGAGTTGTCTCAGGCCTACTGGGAGGTGGGGCTGAAAATTCGGAACTCATGGAGAGGGGGTGGGTTTTCAAATGGCTTTGTCCCGGGCCAGCCATAGTTGGCAGCATCATCCCTGTGTGTGCTGTGTCTTTTATGTCACCTGAGTGTGACACATGCAAAGATGATTCTTGGTGTGAGAGAGAGATGAGTGTTTGGGCAACCAACTGAAATTATCGCACATTTTGGACTTTTTCCCATTATTAATCATATATCGCACGGAGGGAAAAACTATCGTCCAAATACAATAATTATTGTACATCTGACAGCACGGCACGAGGACGATTGCAGCTAAAATGACAAAATATTTTATTGGAAGTGCCTTTCATTTGCACAAGAATTTAATTTGTCCAGGTTGAAAATGAAAAAATCTGAAGAGGCATTCCAGAGTGGAAGTCTTGAAAATTATCCACCGTTTCATTTCCATCTCACGGTTGAAAACACAAAAATATTTCTGGTACACATGCGCGTTGACAAGGCAACATTCTATCACAACACCATCTAGCAGCCTGGCATGTATATGTAATCTAATTCCACACACATTTGTGTCCTCATATGCATGGAGAGTTCTTAATGACAACGCTCGTGTAAATATGGATAAAAAGGTTAAGATGAGATGCTTTTTTTGTGTCTTCTCTTCTGATCATTTCCATATAAACTTGAAAATTCCAATGAGACAACATGAAACAAGAGTTTATCAAAAAATTCCTTGAACAGATGACAAGGAAGTATGTACTGCCCTGCTCGGACATCAAGGTACTGTAAAATCAGTACTATCCTGGAATGAAAATGCTAACGATTCAAGCCAAGTTGAACTGAATCGAATGAAAGCGTAAGTACCTCGGAATCTTGTTCATGAGTCGGGGAAGGATGGAGTGCGAGAGTGCCAGGCAGAGCAGTGTAGTGTCAGTAGTGATTCAGGCGTTATATCGGCCTGTCATGATAAAGAAGGAACTGAGCCAAGGTGAAGCTTTGAATTTATCAGTTAATCTACAGAGAGAGAGACAGACACTTAGCAATCATTTATAATTATAATACTTTTATTAAACTTAAAAATTAACATGTTCTAACAGTATCCAAAAACTTAAAAACAAAATATGTATCTTAGCCCCCCCACCAAGAAAATGGCCAGCATAATAAATATTGTGTTATGTTTTCAATTGTTGGTGTGAATATGCTGAATGTGCTTACTTTATTTGTGCTCCACATATTCAATTAGATGGCAGAAATGGTTGCACCACTTGACTGGCTGCATCCACTTTTGGTCCTGGAGAGACCAAACAAAATGAAATTTCATTTGATATGTCCTTGTGATATGCCTGAAAATAATAAAACACTCAATAGTCACCAACATAAAAATAAAAGCCTAATAAAAACACCAGACAATTTAAACATCCGCAAAAGTCAGCGCAAAGGTGATGGTTGTGTTTAGAGAGTTTACAATGAATGAGTCCGTGCAAAAGATAAAGTGTAATATTTACAGGTGTGTGTGTGTGTGTGTGTGTGTGTGTGTGTGTGTGTGTGTGTGTGTGTGGTGCAGCTAAGGAACAGGAGTGTTCATATGAACTACTGATGCTGCTTTAACCTTAAACCTTTTCTCCCTCAAGTAGAGGGGAGTAAAGAGCTGGATGGCATGCTGGAGGAAGAACATCCATGGTCTGATTTTATAAAATCAACATCCCAGTGAAAATCCAACACATGAAAGAGTTTGTGGATATCTGTGAAAACCCAGCTAACACAAAATCAGGCAGAACTAGATAAAAACCTACTGTTTTACATGGAAAAGACCCGACAAGCTCTGATTTTATTGACCCCGAAGTACTAAAACCCTGAACTCTGAACTAACAAGTCCTCAGGAGGTTACACTGTTCACCAATCAGTGGATAGAGGGAGCCTGCAGGCGGCCAATGACATCAGAAGACGTGATGCCGTAAGGTTTAAGATTTTACAACATCTTCATTGAACAGAAAAATAAAATACATGATTTAAAACCAAAACATTTCCCAAAACGAACCCTTTATACAAAGTATGCTAGTGCTACTGTATCATTTCTAAAATTACTCTAAATGCTAAATAACTACTATGGTTCAACCTCTAAAAAAGAACTAAAACTTTCAACTCATATGTAATTACACAAATATACACACATTCTCTGATTATATTAATAAATTAACAGGAAACACAAAAACTTGTTCTCAGGAATTCAAAAGTCAGGAGACTAGAACAGAGGAAGAACATAGGATTTCTGACAAAAAACAGTCACAAATGTATGACAAAAACGATGTTTATATATATATATATATATATATATACACACCTGGGCGGTGTCTCCTTCAGGCTCGGGTCCTCTACCAGAGGCCTGGGAGCCTGAGGGTTCTGCGCAGGATCTTAGCTGTTCCTAGTAATGCGCTCTTTTGTACAGAGATCTCTGATGTTGTTCCTGGTATCTGCTGGAGCCATTCTCCCAGCTTGGGGGTCACTGCCCTTCGTGCCCCGATCACTACTGGTACCACTGTTGCCTTCACACTCCACATTTTCTCTAACTCCTCTTTCAGCCCTTGGTATTTCTCAAGCTTCTTGTGTTCTTTCTTTCTGATGTTGCTATCACTGGGGACTGCTACATCTATCACCTCCACTGTCTTCCCATGTTTGTCCACCACCACTATGTCAGGCTGATTCTCTGTCACCTTTGGGGGGGTCTCCCATGTTGACCCTGGGACCTCCAGTCGATACTCTGTACAGATGTTCCTGTACAGTATGCCTGCTACCTGGTTATGCCGCTCCATGTATGTCTTGCCTGCGAGTATGTGTGTGCGTATATATATATATATATATATATATATATATATATATATATATATTATATATATATATATATATATATATATATATATATATATAAAAACCCTCTTACAAATTCACGTTTTCTGTCATGACATATTTCCAAGTAATGTTTCATAATATACAAGATGCGAATTGTCAAAAATAACTTTACAATCACATTATTGCACTATATGACAGAAAGTGAAGTTTAAAACCAGAAGACTGCATTTACTTCCGCAGTCCAGACATATCATTATGAACATTAGTGACATTTCAGACAGAGGTCACTTTTCCATTGGATATATGAGCGAAACTTGCACAATATTTTCTAAATGTTGAAAAAACAGAAGTGTGTAACGTCAAAATCACCTGTTGCCAGCACAAAAACTGAAAATGAAGGTTTGGTCAAAAATTGTCATTTATACACTAGGTACAATTTTATGTGCAATTTGAAGGTCAACGGAAAAGTGCCTAGTGAGAGAGTTAGAAAGGGAAAAACATATGAGAGAGAGAGACACACACACACACATACATGCTTGCAGAAAAAAAATATTAGACCACACTTTGTTTTCTTCAATTTCTTGTTAATTTTAATTACATTTTACTTTTCATCGTCTAAAAAAAATAAATATATTGTGCATGTGCTAATACTCAAAAATCTTCCAGTGGTTTACTAAGAATGAAAAGAATGTATCACTAGTGATTAAAAGAAAAACATCCTCTGTGGCATTGAACCTAAGTGTCAAAGAATATTCTTTGAAAAAATATTGAATAGTAATTATGAATTGTGTACTCGTAAGAAACAGAAAACTTCTGTGGGAGGTCAGAAGCAGCTGGCAATGCACACAAATACTTCAAGCAAGATGTTTGCCACTTAAAGAAACACCAACCATGCACAAATATAATAAAACAAGGCCATGAGTGTGTTCATCTGTATGCATGACCAATTCACAGTGATGAGAGATATATGTAGGTTTTCCTGGGGAGCACATTTCCATTGCCCCATAACTTGAAAGTAAAACATTTCATCCACTTTTCTCTAGGTTTTGAATTGCTGAAGGGCTCCATGCAAACGATGCAGATATTCTCATCTGAGGTGACACTGGGTCGCTGTCTTCAACTTTCTTCTCTTGCAGTTTCCTGCACTATCTGCTCAGTGTTACATGTCAGATGGAGTAGTCTTTAGCTACTGGCCTAATGTCCTTCCCTGCCTCACTTCATCTGATGCAGCTTTAAGTACATGTGCAGACACATGAATGTTTTCCACATTCATCTTCTTGTTATAATGAAAAGAGGGAGTAGGACAGAAACTTTTTTTGGGGGGGAGATGATACATATGAAGATAATTTTGTGTTTTTTATTTACTGAGACAAGCAAAGGGGGAAAAGACAAACAAAATATTTAGTTTTAAAACATTATTAAAACTTCAAAGGAAAACAAAACAAATTGTGTTCTAACTTTCTTTCATTTCAAATCTAAAAGTTTTGATTATAGAACAAAATGTTCTGTCATTTTACATATTTTCTTTGCAAGTCCAAAGGTTTTGCATCATTAAATCTTTTGCAAAACAAAACATTTTGCTTGCAAGTTAAAGTGATACTTATTTCAAGCTCAAAATAATTTGAAAAATAATTAGAAAGGTTTTGCATGTCTGAATCTTTTGTGAAGTCAAACCTTTTGGATGAAACTGAGTGAATGTAATGGGTGGGATCCAAATAAGCAGAAGGGGTGGATTTCAGTTTTTGGTTTGCTTTGGATCAACAGTGTGGCTGGTTCCTGGTCCTCCTGTCACCTGAACATGGTGTAAACTGTTGGGAACCAGCTCCCAACCACACCCTGGAGTCTGTCTATAAACCAGGGTTCTGCCCAACTGTGCACCAGAGCTCTAGTACAGGCCGCCTCAGAGCTTAGTCCCAGGGCTTTTGGTATAATAACCCTCAAATGGAACCTCAGTATGATGATTGAAGTACATGATCAGTAAAATAAATAGAAGAGGAGAGGAGAGGAGAGGAGGGGAGGGGAGGGGAGGGGAGGGGAGGGGAGGGGAGGGGAGGGGAGGGGAGGGAAGGGAAGGGAAGGGAAGGGAAGGGAAGGGAAGGGAAGGGAAGGGAAGGGAAGGGAAGGGAAGGGAAGGGAAGGGAAGGGAAGGGAAGGGAAGGGAATAGACTTTATTGTCATTGCAGATACAATGACATTTCATTTGACATCCCTCTACATCAGCACCATATAAAAACAATATGAAAACAATATAAAGACAACTATTGTAGTTAAAAGGTGCTAAAGTGCCAAAGTGCATTAAAATAAATTAAAAGGAGGTGTTGTGCTTTTGACCACCTGTGGGTAAAAGCTATGTAGCAGCCTATTAGTCCGTGCCCCCAGCGCTCTATATCTCCTTCCAGAGGGGAGGGGGATAAACAGTTTATGTTCAGGGTGTGTGAGGTAAATATAGGAAAACACCTGATTTTCACTGAAAACATGCAAATTATAGGACATTATGTTATGATAAATGGTTTGGGGGCTCTAAGTCATGCAGCTAGGGGGTGGTGAGGTTGGCTGGTGGCCTGGGAAGCCGTGTTGCTGGGCTAGAGGACCAGGAACCAGCCACACTGTCATTGCAAAGCCAACTACCAATTGAAATCCACCCCTGCTGCTCATGTATATCCCACCTGTCACATTAAGTTGAACTGGCTACCAAATATTTTTACTTCGCAAAAGATCTTGACACACAAAACTTGTCTACTTGCAAATGACTTAGACCCAACATAACTTTGACTTGCAAAATCTTTGGATGTGCAAAATCTCCAAAACAAAACAAAACATTTAAAATGCTAAAATATTTTGGCCTGCGATAAGAAGTTTCAGATCTGAAATGAAAGAAAATGAAACCATAATGAATTTTGAAACTTAATTTTTGTTTTTAAATCTTAATTTTTTTTTCTCCAAAATGGTATTTTTTGTTTGCCTTTTTTCCCCTTTGCTGGCATAATAAAGACCTAAAATTGTCTTCATAGTGAGACCTCTCCCCACCCGTCAGTCACTGTTTAGCTGTACTAGCACAATGGCTTAAAATTAGTGTTGATTAAATTACTTGTATTTTAGCTTAGAGGCTACTTCAACACTTCAACAGTGTGATTACTAATCAAAATATAAACTTGGTCCAAATGATAATAATGATTTTTTTATTTACTCGTGAAAGTGCTGCTGTTACAACCATCCCTGATCATCCCTCACTCTCTCTATATATGATTTTTCAATAATTAAACGACTCCCCAGGCCTCATGTTTTTGTTTATTTGTTTGTTTTTATCCTAAAAAAATTAAGCTTAGTCCCAAACACACTGTTCTAACCCAGTGAGACAGTACATGCCTCTGTTTGTATTTGTGTTTTGTTTCATTAACATTGATGGTAAGTTTGTCAGCCTTTATTTCTTGAGTTCCATGAGCTGAATTCTGATTAATTCAATTGGACCCTTTGTATTTATGAGGTTGTCAGTGAATCATTTGAACAGCGTTAATAAAACCCTAAGGACAAAGTCATCCACTCAGTCTAAAGCCTTGAGACTTCAACAAAGACAAGACCAACAATGCTTTGCCAAAGGTTAAAAGGTCATACACAAAATGTCCAAGAACCCAGACAGAAAACCACACAGCAGATGCATGAATGCAGACGGATACATTTGAGCAGATACAGAAGTTGAAGGACATGATGGTCTGTGGAGATGGACAACCAATGGAAGAACACAGGCTGCTCTCTAAGACCCACCCCTTGGGCTTTGGAGGCGTTTACAGGTGAGTTCTCTGTCAGATGGCCTCAAACAGACGGATCTGCTTTGAACTCTTCAGTCTCTTTAAAGCCATCAACAAACACCCATTTGGGGAGTTTCAGCTCCAGATGGGTCCACGTTTGTGATGTCGAGTCCAGACGGCGGCAAATGAGTAACAAAGTATAACCAAGCGTCAAAGGGCTAATCTCCAGAGAGTCCTGATATCAGAGCCCCCAACTGCAGATCCTACAGGAAAAGAAGCACAAAGTATTGCAGACTGAGTCACCAAGGCCATAACACGTCCACATTTACTACTTTACCATTGACATTTGAACACAACACACAATAATCATGAGTGTAAAGGTTTTAACCCTTTCACTCCCCCCACATCCAGTGGTGACATCCTCTGTCAATATATTCATGTTATGCCGTATTATAAAGATTTGATTCTCCACAACCTACACTGTAAGTTCATTTTACAATTTTTCATGACCAACAAAATATAAGTAGGAATTATGGAAACTAGAGCTTATTATTTTGAAATTAGATGTTATTGATTGGAACTTGGGAAAGAAAGAAAGAAAGAAAGAAAGAAAGAAAGAAAGAAAGAAAGAAAGAAAGAAAGAAAGAAAGAAAGAAAGAAAGAAAGAAAGAAAGAAAGAAAATTAACAGGTTATGTAAATGGAACCAATGAACCAAGCTTTGAGTCCATGTTCAGGTCCTTAATTTCAGCCCACAGATGTTGGTACATGGAGACACTGACCTCATTTAAGGCCTCATTTATGCCAGTCCATCTTTCAACCCTTTCCCCAAACCCTAACTCAGTTGTTTTTATACAAAAACCAAACCAACCCGCACTTGTGCCTCACATACACATAACATAAAATGCCCTGAGGTGAGGTTCATGCCCCCTGTGTCCAACAGTCAGTATGTGACAGAACTAATTCCATCACATCTGATCTGACGGACAACATCCAGTGATCCAGACTTGTCCTTGGACCTCCAGACCTTTGACCACAGGACCATATAGATTTGGACTGTGACTGACTGAAGGGTTGGTTTAGTTCCAGACAGAAAGGTCCATCTAAAACAGGCACGTCTAGTTCTGACCGAAGACTGTATGAATATACACTGAACAAATGTACCATGGTCCACCGCTGATGGACAAAGACATGATGGAGATGAACACTCTGACTTGACTGAGACACAACCTGGAGATGGTGTCTGATGCTGAAACAACATCAGTCATGGGTCAGAGGTGTCACTCATCTGCACCATTTGTGTTTAGTTCTGTAGAAGATATAGGGATTCAGGAGGTAGAGCGGATTGTCCATTAACGAAGGGTTGGTGGTTCAAATCCAGCTCTGTTCAAGTCAGTCATTTGTGTCCTTGGGCAAGACACTTCAACCTCCTTACCTTGAGTGCTACTCACACTCATGTATGAATGCATATGAATGTTGGTGGTCGGAGGAACCGCAGGCACAAATTGTCACCAGAGGGAGCATGTGAGAGTGAATGAATAATGGATCAATAATGTAAAGCACTTTGGGTGCTTTGAAAAGCACTGTAGAATTATAATCCATTATTATTATTATCCTGAAGAGTTTGGGTTTAGAACCTGAACTCAGAACCAGGTCAAATATTCATCAGATAAAGCAGACATGTGTCAGTTTTGACAACATTATTGGTTGAAGGCTCCTCTCTGTTTCCATGCTAGGGAAACCCCTCCTCTACTCTGTTTCCATGCCACCAGACATCACATTAAACCAGATGCTTTTCACTCGACATATCCATCAACACCACGCAAAGCACTGACCCTTCAGACCTTCTGCTCAACTAAAACCCACCCGCATGTGTCGACCAGAAGGTGACACGACGCCGACAGCATCGCCACCAACAGGACATGCACAGACTCACAACAACACAATCAGTGGGTCTGAACAATGTGTCCACAGCCTTTATATTCACTGAACACGAATGAACCTCAGACACTAAAACATCTTCTGACATTATTATTATTATTATTAGTATTATTATTATTATTAATCAGGGTCATTGCACATATGATGGAATTATACAAAAGGATGGTCCTGTTAACCTGGTACAACCATAAAACATGTAAAAAGTGAAGGATCTGCAGTCATATCTGATAGTTCATTAGTTATTGGGGTTAAATATGGGTCATACACCAGGTCACAGGATTATTATTGTACAGAAGGAGGTCAAGAGGGAAACACTCCAGTGTGTTTAGCCTTGGTACAAGGACAGTGTAGAGCGGCAAAACATAGTGGAGCCAGGGGGAAGGTAAAGGGAGACAAGAGAGGAACCAAGACACTAACCAAAACTGTCACTAGCGCGTGACCTAATAGACACTCAGTTCGGATGATGTTAAAACGCCCAACCCATCTGCGACACGGGAAGAACAGAAGAAGACTTTGAAATCAAATGGACTAGGAAGTGCGTGCTATGGACCATCACTAATGGTTTGTGTACTATCCATCTGAACTGTAAATTAATTGTTAATCTTAGATCATCTTGGGAACTTTAATTCCATGAACTTTGAAATTTCTTACATATCCATGTGTTTGACTTTCAACTCCATGGAAATGGAACCATATTCAGTCCAGACATTTAGCCAAAGCTGCGTTTGTGTTTGGATTTGAGCCTTTTTGGAATCCAACACCAGTGGCTTTACGCCTCAAATAAATAAAGTGTAACCACATTATCTGTCAGATGTGTGTTAGGGTTAGTATATAAGCTAGGCATCTTCAAAACCAAGACCAGGTTGGTAATTAAGTGTCTTGTTACAATCCTGTTTAAAGTTTCATTAGGCTTGTCAGTTGATTACAGTTCTAATATCCACACATGCACATTTGATCCAGTCTGATCTACGTCAACTATGAGCAGCAGGTTTTTTGTGTTTTTCAAGGCTGTGCACATTTTTCCTATATGTTAAAGAGAAAATAAACAAATAAATATGCTTGATCATTTCAACACAGTGACTTTGTTTGAAAGGGTTTTTCGTCATTGATGTTCATGTATGAATATATTTATTCATGGATAATTTCATGGCAGACATTTAAATAGGAGCTATCTTCTATTTATAATCCACATTTGTCTGTTAAAGGGAAGATAAACAACAATAACAACAATCAAATAAAGGAACAGAAGGCAACATCAGCATCTCTTTGATTGATGAAGAGTTCACACTGAATTTCAACACGCACACACTGAAAACAGATGCATCGAAAAGAAGAAAAGCCTTTCACTGTTAAATGTATGGACTGAGTATGAATATATCTGTCACTGTTTCCAGAAAACAAGTCACAGAAACATCTATCTATCTATCTATCTATCTATCTATCTATCTATCTATCTATCTATCTATCTATCTATCTACCTACCTACCTACCTACCTACCTACCTACCTACCTACCTACCTACCTACCTACCTACCTACCTACCTACCTACCTACCTACCTACCTACCTACCTACCTACCTACCTACCTACCTACCTACCTACCTACCTACCTACCTACCAACCTACCTGAGTGGAACAACTGGAACACCCAAAAATTACCCTTCAGATTAATAACATATTCTGTTTCTGATTGTATGTAGTTCTGGTTCTTATTGTAATTTTAGTTCTAATTCTGGTTCTCTTTCCAATTTTTATCTTGTTATCAGGTAGTACACTATGAGTGTACAGCATGGCTGTAGTAATCGAGTCCACTTTTGGACTCAAGTCCAGTCTTGGATGTGTCCTCCATAACTCGAACGGTCCTGGTCTCGGACTTGGCTTGGACTCCACAAAGGTGGTCTTAACTACAGCCCTGGTGTAGTTTGACCCGGTGATATATCCTGGGCTGGACCACTTGGATCAGAACCAGACAGTGGCCTTGGTCTGAAGGTTCTGATGGATCCAGTGGAGCCGGTCCACCTGAAGTTGGACCCACATGGCCTGTGTTGGTGCCATTCATGGAGTATGTTCACCCATGTCTGTGTACACATTTGTTTTCCACCAGGCGTAGAAAAGCCTCCATCACCACAGACCCGTCTCCGTGGACCAGCCCACATGCTCTGAAAACACAGCCAATCTGTTTAACACGACAAGGCATGACGGGGCTGTGTGAGCATGTGCACACGCTGCACGCCGGCCTTGCCGCTTTACACCTATGTGTACATTTGAAAGGGAAGTATATGTGAGCTTCCGCAGCAGATGGCAGCGTTCAGATGGAAGACACCAAAATTAGACGCTTTCTCCCTCAACCAAATCTCCAGCTACTCAGAACAAAATCCAACGCTTCAGATTGTGTTTATTTCAAGAAGTTTAGTGGGAGTCAACACCTGACGTTCAGAAAAGAGAACTGAAGACACTAGAGTTAGAGTCTGCACATGTCAAAAATGGAAAAGAAAACCAAGAATAAACCAACAAGAAATGAAAGAAAGAAAGAAAGAAAGAAAGAAAGAAAGAAAGAAAGAACAAAAAGAAGGCGTAGACATTACCATTACTGAAGGAAACGCCCAGTAGAATCTGAGGCTCAATTCAATATTGTTCACATTTGTTAACAAAAAATGAGAACATTAATCGAGATGTTACTTTTAAAATATACCATTCACCCAAATAACAACAAAATAAATAATAACAAGTGATGTCCAGCACAACAAACTCTGCCCCCCTTTGCACACATTTTACCTTTGTGGACAGATACACTGATACTGCAGTTATTTTTACTTGTACATGTTGTAACTAACTGCTATATAATCATCATTAAAAGCTGCCTTCGAGTTGTGAAGCTGTTTCTATGGCAATATCAAATGTCAGAGGAAAAAGTACCACTATAGGACATGACATATGTTTCCAAATTAAACTAGTAGAAAAGTTTCTGAAGAATTTAGAAATGATTAATAATGAAAAAAACAGAAATGAAATAAAACAAGGTGAAGCATTAACTGTAGGATTACAGTGTTTTATTGACTTGACTTAGGACACTAGGAACTAACACACATAGTCCTGGTATAGTATACATGGTTCTGCTATAAACACAAGTACTGGTACTAGTGGTCCTGATGTAAACACGAGTACTCGTACTAGTACAACCTTAACAGAATTGTCGACTGATGCTCTAGTTCCTGCAGGAGTTCCTCACAGATTCATTAACAAAACTACAATGGACATTTGACACTACAGACACAAACCACAGTTGACCTTTGGCCTCACATACCCAATCTACATTTGACCTTTGACCCTACAGATGGCAACTACAGTTGACCTTTGGCCTCACATACCTGAACTACATTTGACCTTTGACCCTACAGATGGCAACTACAGTTGACCTTTGGCCTCACATACCCAATCTACATTTGACCTTTGACCCTACAGATGGCAACTACAGTTAACCTTTGGCCTCACATACCCAAACTATAGTTAAACTTTGACCCCACAGACACCAACTCCAGTTGACATTTGACGCCAGACTGAGTGGACACCGGTTGGTATATTCCTCATGCCTTATCGCCATTGCCTTTAAAATGAATCCCACTTCATTAATAAATGGAACATAATGAGCCTAAAGTGGATCCAAAGTTTGTCCTTTAAAAACCTCTGAGCAGAGAGACGAGTGAAGAAAAACACAAAGTTGAACAGAAGTTGAAAACAGACCTGAGGAAATGGACAGATTCTACGAACAGAAAACCTTTAAAGTCTTTATTTTACCCACTGATCAAACCTTCAGAGACAACAACACTTTAGCACCGGCGAGGCGGATGTTCAGAGTTTCTTTCACAACCTTCCCCAAGGTGAAAAATAACACAAACTTCATCTGAGTTCCACCGTGTGGAACAAATGCAGTATAAATACACATGGACACCAAGTTTGAGGAACATGTATGTATAGCGATGGTACTGAACATGAAAACTCATATGAGTGAAGTTGAAGTATTTTCGTGTAGTACTGGACTCTGACCAGTCTGGAACCACTATGGAACCAACCCTATGTATCCACAGACTCCTTTGGTCATTGTATAAAGGTTAAAGATCATATTTTCCACATCTCAAGTTTAATTGAGAAACTCATACATAAATACTAGAGGGTTATTTTAATTAACGGTTGAAAAAAAAAACTGGGTCTGATAATGTTGACGTGTCAGCTGATAGTTTACATTATAGCTCTGTTAGTTTAGCTATATTTTAGACTGAAAACAGCCACAGTAAAATGATATTTATCTGATATAAATATAATAATATTCCTGTTGGATTTGTGTTGTCAATAAGTGAAGTTAAGATCTGTTTGAATCCACAGTTTAACCTGAACCATGGATCAACAAACTGCCATTTAGCAAAGACATCCCAAGAACATACCATAATAACTTTATAATTGTATAAGAAATGCTGACAATTCCCACCCAACTGCATTCTGTCTATTTACAGCCAGTGGAGAAAACACGGATACTTGTTTTATCACTTCTGTTTTATGAATGAGAAGAAAATATGGATTTATTGATTTTTTTTAGGCTTTTATGTTATTTGACTCTAGATCATATTGGTCTGTATGTGGAACCTGAAGTAAAATTAGTTCCACAGCATTGATTGTGGATTTATTAAACTTTGCAAATTCAGCCCAGAGGATGGAACCTTTGATGGGCCACTTTTGGCCTCTGGGCCACATGTTTGAGACTCCTGATCTAACAAAATAAATTAAGAATCATCACAAAACCCAAAGGGGAGGTGAGCCGGAACTTAACATCTTGTCCCCAGGGTGTGGACAGTGGTGTCCACATCCCCAGTCTCTAATCGGTGGGTCTTTAAGCTGTGCAGCTTTGACATATGGTTTGGTTCATGTCAGACCTAGACCCTCAGAGCTGTTCGTATCCATCTGAAACACACCACCCCCCCCCCCCCCCCCCCCATTATCATGACTAAAGTCATTTACCTAATGGATGAGTGTCATTATGTAATGACAACGGCCATATTAGGAACATAACAAAGCACCAACTGGAGTTCATTAGTGTGGGGGGGGGGGGGGTGAGATAAGAAGGTGAGGATGAAGAATAAGTCCAATGCTGTGCTTGAGTGTGTTATCAGTGAAGCCTTTTTCTGATTGGATGACTGAGCAGAAATACGACCAACGTTAAATGGAATTAACCGTGGCTTCTCATCCTACGACCAGAATAACAGTGAATACGTTAGGATTCACTCATTCTTTATTCATAGATGAGAGCCAGCGGAAAGTAATTTTGTTTCAAGTTGTTTTGTTGAAACTGTCGAAGGTGTTGAATCATGTTAAAGATTCATTAGCTTAAGCTAAGCATGGTTTACATGCTGAGACTGGAGATCGTAAAACCAGAAGTACTACAGACTGTCCGACCCAGAAGTACAATTAAGCAGAAATATTTTCCAACTAAACCCAAATAAACAATGAATTACTTGTCTAAACCACTTAGTCTTGCATTTAATACTATAGAAAACATTTTAATATTATTATTTAACCCATGAACTTATTTATTAGACTAATTGCCTTAACGGCAACACTATCACCTCTTGCAAGTGCAAATGTCTTTCAGAAAAAAATGTAAGCGTTATGTACACAATTTGAGGGTCAACTGAAATTAGACTAATGCTGCATTTTCAGAAATAGTGGCTCGGCTCCATGCTAGAGTTTTGGTATTCCCTCTGCTGAGGTTCCAAGTGATACTAAAAGGTGATGTCTAAACCCTGAAGACACTGATTGATCAGACAGTTGTCTCTGTCACCCGCTGCTTTACCAAATACAGATGCAGAAGTTGACAGTAAATATATCAGAACATTATTCCACATGATGAGAGCACATAATACTACACCATGGTTGGTCCAGGAGGTTCAATCTTTTGTGGCTGACGTAAAAATTCAGATGAAACAACACAAAACAAATGAGTTTATCAACATTTCCCTGAGTAGATGACATGTGTGCGCTGGCCCGCAATGACAACCAGGGACTGTAAAGTCAGCACGATCATTATGACGACCAGTCAGTACTGTCCTGTAAAACCAACATAGAAAACGGTCACAGTTCTAGGCATTCTCTTATTCAGTTTAAAGTGGTACTCCAAACTCATATTCATGAATCCAAACTGACAAGAATTTACACTCATATTGATGCAACATGTGATATATGTAAATTGGAGAAAGCCACTTCAATACATACAGTTTGGTTTTGTCCCAAGATACAGCAGTATTGGGAGGGTATTTGTGAATGCAGAATTCTCTTCTGTACTGAGTGTAAATATTACATTAAATCCCCTTATGCAGCTTTTTGGGGTCACTGGTGAGGGGTTGGGTCTACCTGCCGGGGGTCAGAAACTCATTGCATTTTCAACACTGATAGCATGCCGCTTGATCCTCTTGAAATTGAAGGATGCTGTCCCGCCTACTGTCTCACATTGGGTGAAAGATGTATTGTATCGTCTTAAACTAGAGAAAATGAGATTTCTACTGAGGAGGTCTGAAACTAATTTTATCAGGTGTGGGGGCCTATTCTGCCTTTTTTACTCAACCATTAACAAAGGTACAAGACTGAATCTTTATTCAGTATTCTGGCTGATTTAATTGTCTTTATGTATTTGCGTTACACAGAATTTCTTTGCTTTTATTTGTGTCGGTCTATAAATTTTTTTTCCTTTTTCTCCCTTTTTTTCCCTCATCTTGAAAAATTGCCAATACTGCTTTTTGGGGGGTACACTTTGACTAAATGATAATAAACATGTTAAACACTAGAAAACGGTCACAGTACAGTCAACATCATCTCCGCTTTTGTGCTGTGTTGTCATGGTAATACTATGCAACACCTAATAGTAATATTATATGTCCACATAATTAGAACAACAATAAACCCCATAACTCACTCCAGCAACAAACACTTTAAATGGACGAATCTGTAAAACTGTCTGAGGCCAGCAGTCACCATGACAACCAGCATTTGTCATGACAACCAGGGTTTTGTAACGATCTGCATATGTCACAACAACCAAAATATATCATGGGGGCATATATATATATATATATATATATATATATATATATATATATGTGTGTGTGTGTGTGTGTGTGTGTGTGTGTGTGTGTGTGTGTGTGTGTGTGTGTGTTTCTATGTGTGTATTTGTGTGTGTATGGTGTTTTTGTGTCTCACAGATGACAAAAGCCTGTTCACTTTGGTTCATGCCCCCCCCCCCAAACACACACACACACAAAGCCACCCGCAACATCCAGACTCAAACCAACTGATAAAACTATGAAAGGAGGACTGATGACGCTCCTGTTGGATCATCCAGCATCTGCCAAGTGGATGACAGGTCTCTGTGGACCCACTTTAACAAGGACGGCCTCGGGCTCCACAGGGAAAAATAAGGGATTCCAACAGATTGGAGCGGACCCACGGGACCCCAGTCCACTTTTTCCAACAGTATCCACTAGCCGTACCGCATTAGTCTGTACCCAGACGCACAACACCTTCACAAACACACCAGGAAAAGCTCAAAGTATGTAAAGAACACACATATATGAACAAAAACCAGGACAGATTCAACCTGTTTCACTGCAGCAAAACTCAAAACATTCAAACTCTGAAATGATGCAGCTTCAAATACAATAATAAAAAAAAAAAACAACAACAACAGAAAATACAGATGAGGTCTTGTCACATTCTGTAAGAATATGAAATCAACAAAACAACCACTACATTATGTCCATCTTGTTCCTCAATATCAGTCTTTCACAGTGTTTTTGTCTGGTTAGTTCGGCTTGAAATTAGACTTGATGTTGTGAAGATGCACAATGATACAAATTAAAAACAATGGATAATAATGGATGAATCATTTGAAATAAAGCAGCAATTAAACGTGTGTTGAAATGTGAACGGAAAAAAGTCTAGAGATTTATAGAGGATAAAATAAAATATCAGAAAACCAACTCCTAATTAAAGTACAGTATAAAGTACTCGTAAAGTACTGTCAAAAGTACTGATGAAGTAGTGGTGATATACTGTACTGGCATGGTAGTATTGTAGTACTGGTGTAATTGTGCAGCAGTACTGCCATAGTAATGTTGTAGTACTGCTCTAGTAGTGTTGTAGTACTGATGTCATAGTACTGGTCTATTTATTTTATTTATATATTTACTTAGGTGTGACAATGCACATTAATGAACACATTTATCCAATTCATTTCAGTATAAACATGTAAATATGCCGGAGTTAATGTCAGTGCAGTAGTAGTGGTATAGTAGTTTTGTAGTAATGTTGTAGTACTGCTGTAGTACTGGTTTATAGTAGTGTTGTCGTATTGGTACAGTCGTAGTGGTATAGTAGTTTTGTAGTAATGTTGTAGTACTGCTGTAGTACTGGTTTATAGTAGTGTTGTCATACTGGTACAGTCGTGTAGTAGTGCTGGTGTAGTAGTGCTGTAGTACTGGTTGTATTAGTGTTGTAGTGTTAGTGTTGTACTGGTGCAGTCGTGCAGTCGTGCAGTAGTAGTAGTAGTAGTAGTACGTAGTACTGCAGTACTTACCTTATGGACCACTGAGTTTCTTTGAGCTGCAGTGTGTGTTTCCTCATCACCTTGGGAAGGTTGAGTTAAAGGAAAAGATGAACACACGCACGTTTAAAGTAGAGCTGAAAAAAAAACCTGTTTTCCCAGGAGTAATCAATTAATTGTGGGAAAGTTGCCAGCAATTACTGATCAAAGAAGGAGCTGAATCGCAGTCCTTAAGCTTTGAAGAAGTTTAATAAGTCACCTACATGCCTACCAGTCTAACCGTTATCCTTTTAATTTGAGCCTTAATGAGACACTCAGATGATCACCTCCCTCACTCATGTCCCTGGAGACGCAGTAAATATGGAGGACAGACATCGGGGACATCCACCCACCGTGGACGCATTAACCCACTCCCATCAGTGCATATTCTCCTCGTTGAGATCATAATCAGTCGGAGTCCTAAATAGATCAGTGAATTCAGAGCCATTCATGTTCTCATTAGGTGTTTGGGTTTCATCACCATCTCCGTGGGTTTCCGTTCTTGGCTCCATTCAGGTCTGTGTTCCTGCCAAGTGTTGATGCATATGATTCATAATTACATGATAATGCTTTGGAGGTCGGGTCAAGAGAAAGCGACGAGTGAGCAGAGCGTCCCCTCTGTGTTGACCTGTCGTTTTCCCTCCACAGCTGAACTCTGCTTAACCCAGGTGATGCTGCCCTCCTCTCACACTCCTCCGATAATTATGGATGGGACAAACATGTGGTGGCGTGCAGGGAAGATGCCGTTCTGCTGGAAAAATCAACCATAAAAACACAGAACTGCAGCGTGCACATTGTAAAGGATTGGACAGACTGGACACATGTCCCTGGATATGAGCCTGATATGTGTCAGTGTCATTGTGGACAGATGCCACAATGGAAGACACATGTCCTATCAATCAGTCCTGACAGGAGCTGGCACTGCAGATGTGTCTCTGAGCCAGGGACAATTGGGGCAAATGGTACTGAGACACAGGGAGACTAACAGGAGTCAGGGGATGACAGCAGCATGACGACATAACCTGAGGAATCCCGTCCCTGTCCAACAAACATGGAAGTCAGAAGAAGATGAACCCTTACCTTTCTGTTAGCCCGGCAAAGTCTGTTGGTTCATTGCAAAGGTCGGACCAAATCTATCCTGAATCACGTCCCAAGTCAAGGCTAAAAAATAAGTCCCAAATTAAGCCAGCCAAGTCCCAAGTCAAGTCTTACACCCTAAACTTGGAATTTCAAACCCTTGGAGTCTTTTTAATAGTAACTAGAACACTCAGAGAGCGCAGACGCCACCAAAGCAAATACCCCCCCCACCACCACCTAAATGACCCAAGCTTCACTTTCACTTCTGCAAGTGCTCGCCCAACCCCAACATACCAAATGAAATACACATGCGCCTCCCACCTCCAGCAAAACTTAATCATTTCACTAGCAGTCCTATCACTACATTTGTATCCACAGTTGCCCTTGGGCAGACTCACAAAAGTGCAGCTGCCATTTTGTGCCTACGGCCCCTCTGTCCACCACCAAACATTTATACACCACTGTGAGACACTAGAGGCAAGGAGTCTCAAGTGTCTTGCCCAAGGACACAACTGCACATGACTAGGACAGGGCAGGATTCAAACCACCAACTCTTCGTTTATTGGACCACCCCCTCAACCAACTGAGCCACAGCTGCACTTCATTATCTCTGTGACTCTTCATTATCTGCTGTAATTGTGTCTTCATGTCCATCTTGTCTAATGTCAGTAACAGATGTTCATCTTCTACTGAACAGGAGGACGTGTCTGTTTCCTTGTTCACTGTGGTGTTATTTCTAGAACAGGTCGTTATGGTTCAGCAACTACACTTTTATGTCATTAGCAAATGTTATCACAACACCAGGTTCATGGAAACTGAATAGACATGACTACAGATGGATCTGCTATTATGACTCCATATTCTGTGTCTCAACTGTCAGAGTCTGGGATTAGTGTGGTTTGTAACTGTGGCTCATTTAATCCTGTCAGTTTCTTTGAGGTCTATTTGACGTCATTGCATCTGGACTCAACTCGCACCTTCTGATTGTGTTGGACCATGTGTGATGTTCTAGGCTGGAGGCCAGAGTTTTCATCTGTTCTCCTTCTCAAATGATGTCTCATAGGACTGGTCTAAAAGCACTCAAAACTGTCGTCATCCTACACCTGTTCACCGAGATGCTGCTGTCCAACTGTTTCATAGCACAAATGCACATGCAGCCGAACTGCGGGGCCACAACCGGGGGACTCCCACCCGCCTTTAAATTACACCAGCTGGTCTCAGAAAGCTTTAAAAGATATATGCATTTGATTTTTTATTCATGATGTTCAATAATAAAGAACTTATTGTAAAATCACAAAAATGTATAACAGAATCCTCTAAGTTATATCTTTGAACATTTTCGCAAAAGTCAAATAATTGATTACATTACATGCTCTGACCTTTTCATGGTCACAATAAGTACAGGTGGACCATTTTAGGCTCAGAAGTTAAAGGGTTAAAGAATTCTATCCATTATAATTCCATGAATGATCTATAGCAGGGGTGTCAAACTCCAGTCCTCAAGGACTGTTGTCCTGCATGTCTTAGATATTTACTTCTTCCATCACACCTGGAAGATATCATGCTTCTGCAGAGAATGATGATGAGCTGGTCATGAATTAAATTAGATGTGGTGGAGGTGGAAAATACCTAAAACCTGCAGGACCCTGGCCCTTGAGGACTGGAGTTTGACACCTGTGATCTATAGGCTACTGACACAAGGAACATTGATACTGAGGCCCCATCCCAATTCACCCCTCCCCCCCCACCCCCATTTTGTCCTGTTACCTGAAGGGGTAGGGGAGTCCTGACACTCAATGGGTCAGAGGGAAAGTGCTAAAGAAGAGGCCTTTGAAAAGAAGATGTTTCAGGACCATAGTTTAAAAGCCATGCTTTTTAGATAGAGATGTCCCAATCTGATCTTGTGATTGGAAATGGGTACTGATCATATGATTTCAGACTCAATCAGAATCAGTTACTATGCTCCAGTCAGTGATCAGAAATTATATATTATATTTATTTATCAGACATAGTTATAATCTATGTCATCTATAATAGTTTAAAACAAACAATATTATTACCATGTTGTGGTAGCACACAGTGAGACCATGTTTACCATACTGTCATTGGTTCCAACTTCATACAGAAGGAAGCAGATTTATTATAGAAGTATCAAATTCTGCTGATCACTTAAAATCAAATCGTGACATCTGTACTTTTAGGTGAAATCTTAATTTGTCTGAAGATTTCAAAGTTTTGACTTTGTTCACATCTGGATGAGAACGTCTGTGTTTTTAGACTCCACAGCACATATTTAATGACAAAAATACCAAATCCTCACATTTATCAAACTGGAGAAAGTGGCCAGTCAATGTTTTTAATATTACAAATAACTTGAACCTGAAACAGAGTAGACAGTTTTCCAGTTCTAGTACGCGTTGTTTTCTGACAGGTCACATGATGATTTCCTCAGGTTCTAACCATTTCCCATTAAACCGTCAGATTAGCTCATGCACACTGTCATCTCAGAGTTTATGAACCGACAGCGTTGCCTGAAGGTTTACATCTAAAGGCTGCCACTCAGCACTGATGGAGGGATTTTCCATCTATCAGCCATGAATAACAATGACTTTCATTAAATTATTGTCAAGTTTCACATCAAAATGACAGGTTTTATCCTTTACATGGACCTGGATCCCACAACATAAGGTTCAATATGAAGAAACCATTTGACCCCTTTGTATTTATAGACTTTGTCAATTTTCACCAAACCTCCAATGTGTGAAAAGGTTGTTCCTTTAGGATTTAACCTGATCTTATTCTCTGATGGAGTGAATATAGGTTTTGATCAGTTTCTAGTTTTTTTCATTTGATTTTCTTCATCTTTAGGCATCCTAATCCTGCTAAAACCAAAACTATAACCCTATTTTAGCCATAATCCAGTTTAACCCTACCAAGCACTTAACCATACTTCAACCATAACCATAAACCTTCCCCCTAGGCCTACCTTACCAGGGTAAGTACCTCGTATTAAAAGTTCATGTGATAGTTCCAGACATAAAAGGGTCCATGGCAAGGGTCTGGAACCTTTGTCCTAAAGAGCTGCTGTCCTGTATGTTGTAGATGTATCCCTCTTGCGGCTGTGGCTCAGTTGATACAGTGGGTCGCCCAATGACCGAGAGGTTGGCGGTTCGCGTCCCGGCTCTGGCTGTCCACATGTCGAAGTGTCCTTGGGCAAGACACTGATCCCTGGCTTAGGCCCCCAGTAGGACTTACCATAGACCTTAAAAACCTACTGGTGTATGAGTGTGTGTGTGTGAATGGCTGAATGAGAGGCTAATGTAAAGCGCTTTAAGCACCATGAAGGTGGAAAAGTGCTATATAAGTGCAGTCCATTTACCATTTATAACATCCCTGATTCAGATGATCAGCCTATCATCAAGCTCTGCAGAAGACTGATAACAACTATCAGGTGTGCTGGAAGATGGAAACATCTAAAACATGCAGGATAATCGCCCTCCTGGACCAGGTGGTAGTCTACATTAACCTGTGTACATTAATAGACCATTCAAAGCATCCACAGCAGAACCATTAGATCAGGATAAATCATATTAAGTGATAGGGCTATTTTTCCCTGTTAGACAAACAGTAGGTGTACATATACTGCTCTGTTAGAATAGTGATAGACCTGCCAGCAGGACTGTATGTCCCCCTTAGACTAATGGTAGGCTTATATCACTCAGTCAGACCAGTAGTAGGCTTATATCTCCCTGGGAGACCTGTGGTAGGTCTTTATCTCCCTGTCAGAGCAGAAGTAGGCCTATATATCTCTGGTAGACCAGTGGTCGGGCTATGTCTCCTTGTTAGGCTAACTGTAGATCGATATCGCCTTTTAGACCAACTGTAGACCCATATCTCCTTATTAAACCAACAGTAACCCTATATCTCTCTCTTAGGCTAGCATTAGACCTATATTGCTCTGTTAGAAAAACAATAGGCCATACCATCTTATTAGACCAGTGGTGAGGTTACATCTCCTGTAATACCAGCAGTTGGTCGATATCTATCTGTTAGATCAGGGGTAGACCTACATCTTTCTGGTAGACCAGCAGTAGGCCTATCCCTTTTTTGAAGACCAGTGATAGGCTTACATCTCTTTGGTAGACCAGAAGTAGACCTGTTTCTCCTTTCATGTGGATGGTCCGGGGTAAATTGATGTTGACTCTTGAACACAGCAATGCTCATCACAGAGGTTTCCAAAATAATTTGCTGTTTTTGGAACTGGTGATGTCACTGTTTTGGCAGATAATGATGATCATCACTGGCATGATTCAGATAGAGGTGATGAATACGGCGTTGGTGGTCACCTGGGGGTGTCTAAGTTCCCCCTCCTCTAGACCGAGCAGTGTGCTCTACCGACTCCACCATTAAAACAGAACCCTCAAACTTACTTTTGGCCATGTGCATTAGTCAGATACAGTTGAGCTTATTATTTCCTGGCAAACAGACTCTCAGGGAGTGTGGAGAAAGTGGCCTGGGCTGGTGTGAGGTAATTGACAAATGTGTGCATCTCAGTAGGAGGGACTGTGCGAGTGTTGAGGAATAGTTACCCATGTGTTTCTTTTCCTGGCGGCGCAGGTTAGTGCCTGAGCGCCTGAAACCTCATTAAGCATCTGCTGTCATCCTCCATCTGTTCGACACTCAGCTGAGGAGAGGGGAAGCAGCCTGTCCGCTAACTTCCTCTGCTTCACTCTTTATCTCCCTCTCCATCGCTCTGGTACTAACTTTTTAAATCTATACTGTTCTCTTTGGTTTTTTTCCCCCAAGCATCTCTCACTGTTTTAGCGCCTGTGTACCTTCTAACTTATGTTTCTCTCTTTCTTGTCATCTGGTTTGTTGTTCTGCATCTCCGACAGCTCTTTGGAGGCGACACAAGTGAGTGGTGACAGTTTCTTTGCCACCGTAAAGACAGAAATAATGTGCATAGCGATTCACATTATGATTATGTGTTGTTTACGACAGTGCTGGTGGCGTTTCCAGCCCCATCTCCTAAAGGTACATAATAAAAAGAGCCCATTCCTCCTCACTAAAGCTCTGCTGGAATTCAATTTCCTTTATCGGGCAGAGCTGGTGTTACTGTTTTGCATTACATTTTCTCTTCTTGCGTTGCAGCCTTATTTGATGGGATTCACTCTGAACCCAGACAGGTCAGAAGTCAAACTGATGAACGCTCAGTGATTCTACAGAGACCGACCGCTGATGTAATGCAGAAGGAGGGGTTTTACTCATGGTCATATGTTTAACCACATCTAGCACCTTCTGTTCCATCATACACCCTGTAAAGTGACCTGAAAGGGCTGATTTTTCCCATTTATCTTTTAGTTTCTGCATTTGTATATATATATATATATATATATATATATATATATATATATATATATATATATATATATATGTGTGTGTGTGTGTGTGTGTGTGTGTGTTTGATATCAATACTGCTTTTGTTTTTCTCTGCTGTAGTGCTGAATTTCCCTGGTGTGAGAAAAAGTAATACCTAATACTAATTACCTAATGACACTTTATCTTAGATACTGGGTGATCATAAAGGACAGTTACTCTATTTTCACCAACAAAATTCGGCTGTCGCTTCTATTATAGATGGGCATTTAATGACTTTTTCAAATCAAATGACTGAGTTGATTTAAGTCAATTAGTTGTTGTTAATGTCCTCCACTGACAGTGAAATAATAATAAAACAAGTGATGCCAGGCAGACTCATCATGTATGTGTGTGGTGATGTCAAGATATCAATTGCCTCTATATACTGTATGTCCCATGTTTAAAGTAAATTGAAACGAAATGTATGTTTTTATAGACATTTGACATTTCACCCATTATAAATAAATTACATGAAAAACATGTTTAAAAAATTATTACAAATTTGAATTGTGACCAAAATGTAATCTGATCTATTCTGAGCCACTGACAGTCTAATTAGGTATAAATTCAAGCAATTGACCAAAAACAATATCCCTTGTCTCCCTTTCTGGCAGCAAGCTAATAACTGATCAACCAGCAAGTGATTAAACCAATACATACCACTTAATATTAAAATGCGTTAAACACTTTTCTAAACATATGCATGAGTCAGACAGAAGCAGTAACATCAACATTAAATCCAAGATTTTCTAAAGAAAAAAACAAAGCTCTAACAGCTAGAAATATGTACTGTTTTACTATGAATTAATTAATTAATCAATCAATCAAATTTTCTTTATAAAGCACCAAATCATAAAAAAAAAAATTCCTAATAACCCTGGAATGTACTCGACAGTACCTCTGGTTCATCCTCGGTCTATATTGTACCAAGACTCTTCATGGCGATGCTAATCCCTCCTGACAACACCCATCTGCCCTGATGTCAATTTCCTACCCTGACAACATCCATCCGCCCCAAACAATGACCACCCACCATCCAACCCGACTACACCCTCTCCACCCCAATAACCCCAATGACAAACCCCAATGACAAATTGTGGTTCTTTCATTCCATCCTCCTACAATAGTTTAAATTCCACTCGTGGGCTGTTAAATGCTAAAGCAGAGCTGGACGTAAATAAGTCAGTGTTTGTGTAAAGTAGATTCTGTGTCTAGTCTCTTCCATTTTTCCGTCTCTTATACATCGTTATCTGTCTTTGCTCTTCCATTTCTGTCTAAGTGAGATGCAGCTACGAGACAGAAGATGAGTGGAGGTGGAGAGACATAAGGACATGGAGAGACAGCGGCATTTTCCTGCCACCACTGCCGCTGTCTGAACAGGGTGTAAATAGACGGGGTCAGCTGCTGGGTCATAGTTTCCGATAAGAGTTGATCTCCAGAGGCTCTAGCCTCAGGGACTCAGAGCTCTGTCAACCCCAGGCCCCCCCGGCCTCCGCAGACACCCCCCCCCCCCCCCAGCTGCCCCCCGTGCCCCACCAAACTTTTTAATGAGGCAGTTAGCCGTGCTGCGGTGGCCTTTGGGTGACGTTTCCTGACCGAGCGCCGTGATGAGAGGGAATATTGATAAAGCTGTCAGAGGAGGCTGAGGCCGGCTGCACATGCTGAATCCTTCCCTCTGTCAGCCTCCATCCAAACCCCATAAACAGCACTTACAGAGTTAATACAACTCTGGCAGCTTCTTCTGCTTTTTTTCAGTTTAGAATGAGATCAGTATAGCAAGGCCAGCGACCTTCTGCAGCAGACCACGGAGAAAAAGTACATAGTGAAGCCCGCCCACTCGTATTCACACGTATGCACAGCTTTAACATGCATGAAGTCACCCCCAACCAACACTCAATTATGGATTAGACTGGACTTATTTACATGGGCCAAATAATATGGAAGTGACCAGGATGAACCCACAACCAACAAACAACATATGCAGCTGATTATCCCTATATAAATGCAGAAGTACATGTAAATACTGTCGTTATGATACGTGTGTGGACAGAAAAAAAAACATTTAAACAGAATCAGGGACAAACACACTTCACCTCTAATGTCTAAAGAGCACTGAACAAAAGTACAGTGAGATTCGACTTCAGCAGATGCTAAATAATACAATCACTGAAAAAGCTTCATATTCTTTTCCAATATACAGCTTCTGTTTGACGCATAAAAAACTCTTACACCATTTTCTAAAAGTAGATTAAAACAAAACCTCATCCATGTCTTAAATTTGTCCATTAGTCCTGACAAATGGGTTAAAACTGTTCAGTGACTCATATAGTTTATAAAGGATGGACACATCTGTACATGAATGTGTAATAATTGGCCTCAATTATAATTGGCTGTCAAATGATAACAATTTTTAATCAGATTAATCACAGGTTTGCTATGGATTAATTTTGATTAATCATGATCAAAAAACTTTGCTGGTCGACTGTTGTTTCTCTGGGTTTGTTTGTTTTTTTAACTTGAATTTCCCACAAAATATATATAAATATACTAAGATATAAAAAAGGTGCAAAACATGTTAAAATCCACTAAAATTAACCAAAAAGAATAAAGTAATACAAAAAAGCAATGACAAATTCAAAACATATTCAAAAACCTCTTCTACATTACAGAACACACACAAAAAAACATTAAAATATACAAAACACATGCTAAAATATGAAATATGTGCAATTAATACAATTCACGTTCAACAGTTTCAACAAAAAATCTTGAAACAACTGTTCTATTTAATTGCATTAACATTTTTAAGCAGGTTAATGATGATGATGGATGAATTTATGTTCATGTATTAATTTTGACAGCCCTAAAATACATGTGGTTGTATTGACATGCAAACCTTAGAACAGATGCAGATGGATCTTTAGCTTACGTTCAGGTAATAATATATTTTACTAGTACAGTGGTACCTCTACTTACGAAATTAATTTGTTCCAGAAGTGTTTTTGTAATGTGAATTTTTCGTAAATAATAAATGTAAAAGGCCAAATTTGTTCCAAGGCCCCCAATACTACCCCTTAAACCCTTTGAAAATTACAAAAAAAAAAAGATTTTGTATGAAATATGTGTTAAAAGAAAATGTAGCTTTAGATTTTAGCCAGTCCAGGTTAATGTCGTTGTCCAATGTCTCCAGAGGCATCCTCTGTGGGAGGGGCTCCACTGTTGGACGCTGGATCTGACCGACAGAGCAGACTGAGGCTCTGTAGAACAGTCTGCATCCCCAGGCTTGCGAAGTCCAAGGTTTTAAAAAATTTTCTGCCGGTCGTATACTCTTCTTGCACCGTTCGGCTGAACTTTTGATATTAAAAGCGCTGGTCTAGGTGGAGAATTTATCATTAAACTGGCTGTGTTACCGGGAGCCTCAGCAGCTGCTGCATTGCTCCTTGATGAATGAGGGTCAAAGGGTAAAGAAAAGCATCATGGGTAGCTCCCTCATAGCCAATGGGATGCTACATACTGTACATATGTGATGTATTTATGTACATTACGTAGTTACATATAGTAATGTATTGTATTTATGTCTCTGAGTTTTCTTTTTCCTTTCGTATTCAGGTACGAAAAATTGGGGTAAAGTTTTTTTCGTAACTTGGATTTTTCATTAGCTGGGTCTTTCATAAGACTATATATCAAAATTATCATTAAAGTACATGATCTGTAAATTAAATATAGGAAAATACTTGATTTTTTCCTGAAAAAGTGCAAAAATACAGAGGATAATAATATAATAAATGATGACAACTAATTTAAAAATACAGATTTCTGAGAGAAAAAAAACATTTTGTAACTGTCACAAAAGTAGTACTGGGTCTTTATGGGTGAATGCTATGTAATTATTATGATTGTTGATTATGATGGTGGTTTATCTGTCTGGAATTCTGCTGCTGCATTAAATTCAGTCCTTTGGAGTAATGAAGATTATTTAGCTTGAGTACATTGAATGATGCAGATAAACTGTCTCACAGATAATTGATCTGCATTGTTCAAAGTGGGTTGGTCTAATGTCAAAAATACTTTATTTGGAAGTAGTTACACTGGGTTTATGGAAAAATTGTGATTTACCTATTGCGCTAGATTTGACTATTTATTCAGTAACTCAACATCTCCAAAAACTGTGGAACAATATGTACATGTTTGTTCAGTAGGTTTTACATCGTTTATATCCTCATGGTTTTTTATTCATCTGCATAACAACAACTCTTTGATACTGTTGTATGTGACCCCCATCCCCCAGATGCGGTGATACAATATGTATAGAATCTGTCTGTGTTGTGGACTATATTTCACATATTCTAAGACACTGCTTCAATTATGTCGTGGAATGACACATTCACTGTCTCAGATACAGAAACAATTATAAGGTTTATGAAGATATTTATAACTGACAGATCTAGGTCTCTATGCAAATCAGCTGACAGATATAAAGATGAGCAGCATATCCCATCCTATCATCTGACCAAAAGACGCTTCAATAAATCATCTTATTTTTCAACCTTCCACACTGATAAACTTCTGTTCCTTATGAGGAGCATCTATGTTATCACTAGACTTATAAAGAACTGACAGTAACATTATTACACTAATTTGTATTCAAATTCCAGTGCTTCCAGTATGGCACCTTTAAGTGGGTGGTTAGCTAATAGCTTGCTAACTGCTAAAAGCTACACATTTTCAGACATTAAACCCATTTACATATACATTAAGACACATAAGAATTTTCTAAATCTGAATAGATTTTTTTTATCTGTTAGAGACCCCACGCATGAAAATAAACTAGGCTGGTACCATTGGAAGCGATGGCTAGGGACTGTACCCCTGAACACCCCCAACCCTTAATGATGTCATGATCAGTAGCAATTTCTGTAAGACTACAAGGGATGTAAAAAATTAACTAATTTATATTATTACTAATTACTAATTTATATAACTAATATATATATATATATATATATATATATATATATATATATATATATATATATATATATATATATATATATATATATATATATATATATGTGTGTGTGTGTGTGTCTTTTTGAAAAGTAACGTTGACTGCCAAAGGCGAATATATACATTTTTGTGTTTTTTCATGGGGGCAGTGGATCAAAGTCAGACTTGTGGCCAATGTATTTCTGTCCCAGTCAGGTGCAGAAGCTGTATTTTCCAATAAATGGCAACCGTAGATTTGTGCCTCGAAGAAGATGGAGGTTGGAAAGTTGACAGAGTTAGAGAGAAAATGCTAAAGCGGAAGATGAAATCGAGCAGATCAAAAAAGCAGCTTACACTGGCACAGATGTTGCTTGGCAGTGGATCACGACCACGACTGTTAAGGGTGAGGTGGCAGATTCATCCCCACTTCTCCGGGTTAAATGGTCAAATATGTCCGGTTGTGATCACATTTCATTGACTACAAATGTGTTAGAACACATTCATCACTTAGACGAGTTCATTCAGAATCAACTACTTATCACAAATTGATGTTGTTAACTTCTCATACATTCTCATAGCACTGTTTTCTTCAGTGCAGTTTCTCAGGAATGTTCGGCATCCATACAATTCAATGGAGTTGAATCACACTTTTTTTTTCATTGCTTCAAAACTCAATTGTCATTGGATAAATGTCACAATTTTGTCCCACCCCCAGATTATTGGGGTCTCTGGAGGTGAAGGAGCTGTGGGCGGGGCCTAGGCCAGCATGACTGCTGAACTTCTGCATGGTAATTGGATCCTGTTTTGATTGACAGGTAGTTTGAGATATAACATTGTCACCGACAGCTCAGTGATGTCCTGGATCACTGATTACCTGACGGGCAGGCCACAATCTGTCCATCTGGCCAGTGTTCTATCTGATGTGATGGTCAGTGACACAGGCGTTCCACAGGGGACTGGGGACAGGGGACAGGGGACTCCCCTTTCCTCTTCACCTTATACACCACAGACTTCCAACACAATTCTGACTCATGTCACTTTCAGAAGTTTTCAGATGACTCAGCACTTCTGGGTTAAGAGATGGAGAGGAGGGGGAGTACAGGAAACTGGGGAGCGAATTTGTTTAGTGGACAGAGCTGAACTACCTGAGGCTGAATGTCAACAAGACCAGAGAGATGGTGGTTAACTTCAGGGAGAAGAGTGCTTCTAGAGCCACTGAGGATTAAAGGACAGACCGTGGAAGAGTCTATTTCCTGAAGAAGCTCAGATCCACCAAGATGTTGGAGATGTTCCACCAGTCTGTGGTGGCCAGTGCCATCTTCTTCACGGCTGTCTAGTGGAGTAGCAGCATCAGAGCCAGTGACACCAACAGACTGGACAAAATCCTCAAGAAACCTGTCTCCGTTATCAGTCTGAGGCTGGACAAATTTCAGACCGTGGTAGAGAGGATGCTCTGGTAACTAAAGACAATTATGGACAACACTTAGCCCCCTCTCCATCACACACTGGACAAATATCCAAGCACTTTCTCCAACAGACTGTTACAACTCTGCTATTGAATTAACAGATTCAGGAAATCCTTCCTCCCATAAGCCATTGCATTGTACAATAAATCAAAATCATAAATCATAATCACACCTATTTCTTTATGTTTTGTACTATGTATTTTCTGTAAATAATACTGTAACTACATTCTTAACCACTTTATTTTGGTCTATTCAGTTATCTTTATTGACACTTTAATATATCATGGCACCTCACCTACTTGTTTTGCACCTCATTGTTTGTCTTACTTGTATGTGAATGCTACTGATGTTGCAAAGCAATTTCCCAATTGTAAGATCAACAAAGTACTTCTACTCTACTCTACTCGACTCTATTACCTGATTTCTGGGGTTGTGAGATTATTATTTAGCATATAAATGTATACTCTGATCTGTTTATCATGTAACGGCAGTAAAGTGATTAGAATAACTCAGACTGGCACACCTGGATTTGCTATTTAATTCTGTCCGGTCTGGAAAAACCAGTTACATATAAGTTACAAGGTTAAACATGAGCAGAAGCCCATCGACAATCACTACTACACAACCTACAAAATAGATCCAATAATACACTTCAGCATCTAAACCAGGGCTATAGTTATGTAAATTAATTAGATCTGATTATTTTAATTATCCGATTACTGCCAATTTTTTGATTTTTACAGTCATGTAAACAGGCTCAGGAACACTTTTAAAATATCATGAAATCTTCTTTCTTCATACATTTTAGTTCACAACTGACTTCTATAACACAAATCTAATATCTTTAAAGATGTCAAACTGAACTATAAACATCTGTGAATAAGATGTGAGTGATGCTATTTTTCATAATGTGCATCCTTTTTTCCATTAACACCTGTTCCTCAGAGGCTCAACATCGTTCAGACTAAACCCAACCCAGAAGAATCTCACAGTGCTGGCGATAGCACCAGTGTAACATGACATCCCCTCTCTGAGCCTGTCACATGTTATTTTAACAGCCACGTTCACATATTAGCGGCAATGATCAGCGTTGTGGAGGAAGAGCTCATTAATAATTCAAAGCCCACATCCATGGCCAGTTGGGAGCTTTCAGATGTGAGTGCAGATGACGAGGCCCGGCAGGTATTAAAGATGGTATCTGGATCATCAGCATTGATATCACTACATACATACACTATCACTACATACATACATGAGCACACACTCAGATTTCCACAGAGTTCAAACATGTCCATCATAAAAATCACCAACAGCTCCTCATGGATAAGGATGGCTGCTGCATTAACACTGAGCAGAAAAGGAGAACCCATCAGGGGAGTCAAACATAGGCCTGTGGATCAAGACTGAAGGTCCAATCCCGCCCACCGAAGGGTCCAGTCCTACCCACCAAATGGTCTAATCCCACCCTTCAAAATGGTCTATTCCCAACCACCAAAAAGTTTAATCCTGCCTAACAAAAGGTCCAATCATGCCCACCAAATGGTTTTATCCTGCCCACTAAAGGGTCCAATCCCACCCTTCAAAGGGGTCCATTGCCGCGACCAAAGAGTCCATTCTCCAAACCCACCCACCAGAAGGTCTAATCCCACCAATCTCAATCCAATCCCATGCTCTAAAGAGGGCATCTCAAAAATAGGGCCCGGGGGCCAAATGCAGCCCACAAACAGTTCCAATGTGGCCAGTGGGATGAAGATCATAACAACCTATTAAATGACTCTATATTTTCTTCTCAGTTGTTTCTTTGCCTATAAATGATGACAACTTCTCATTTTTGACATTGTTTTACTGCAAAATGTAACATTAAATTATGAAAATATTTACATTCACAAACTATCCTGTAACAATAAAATGTGAATGACCTGAACAAATGTCAACAACCTGAAATGTCTGAAGAAAATTAGACACAATTTGAAGCATTTTCATTTAGTGTCTTTGTAGAACTGATCCATAATACCAACAGGTGCATTTGGAAAAACATATATATTTTGGTGTATTTTGTAATCTTTGTAATGGTTTATTTGCCATTTCAGTAAGGTAGTTTTGAGGACCATATCAAAATGATTTAGAATTAATATTCCAGTAACTAAATATTTCAAATATTACTTAATTTGGATTACAAAATGGGAAAATGTAATCATTTATCGCAACTTTCACTTCCTCCCGCAACAAAGCCTAAAAAACACTGCAACTTTCATCGCATTGGAAAAGCTCATGCAACATCAGATACCTTAGGCCGCAACAATCTCAAAATGGCCCGCGAAATCCTGGAGGGCCTGTAAAACAGTCCAGCGGGTTTTTGACACCTGGTTGAACGAAAAAAAAAACAAAAAACAAAAAAACAACAACAACAAAACAACAGCTACCCACTCAAATTCAGTTTAAAAAAATACAAATAAAAGAAAATCACCACACCACTGGAGACAAAAAGCCACCAGGAAAATGGTGTAATAAGAGCTCAAACTGTGTATTTTTCTAGTGAGTCAGTCTCACTCACTGCTCTGCGTTTTAACCCCCCCACCCCCATTCCACAGGGGTGAACTGAGCATGCCCATTTTTCCAGAAAAAGAACAAGGGGTATTCTATCAGCACAACTTCAGTAAACAGAAGACTTTTGTGAATATTTAAAATAAATCATATATTCAGAATACTCAGCACAGACACGTCAGGGGTTAAAAGGTTAAAAGCTATAGTGACATAAATGTTCAGAAGCAGAAACTGATGCATGTCATTTATTAAGATCTCCACTAGTAACTGAAGATTTAGTTGCTGTTTTTTCCTAGGGTTTCTGCTACATTACATTACATATTATTAAATGTTTAAATTGTATTTATTTATTTAACACCTAACAACATTACCCCTTTCACCCCCCCCCCCCCCCACACACACACACACACACAGAGCACATAATATAACTGCCAAATGCAATAAAACTAAATTAACAAAGTAAGCGCTTATACATTTACACTCATTCACCAAAAAATAGCTCTCTGATACAAATCGTAATACATCATTCAATATTATCAATATACTTTGCATTTCATCTCCATTGTCTAAACAAAAAAGGTTTACATTTCTTTTGAAAACAATTTCTCTTATTTTCCAACATCAGAAACCCTGCCCCATGGACTGATAAACGGTTGGCTGCCTAAACAGTAAATCCTAAACTGTGTTCTGCCTAAAGATAGAACACACTGTGTTTCACTGGTTTGTCTTGTACAACAATTATGTTGATCAGCAAAAAATGACAGTTGTCTGTAAATCATTTCGGGAGTTTTTGTTGCTTTAATGTTACAAGTAATGGTTTACAAGATTTGAAGATATGGTCTGATTCTTTACATATGTTTGAGGAGCATTAGTCAATGGGTCCATTATTGTCCTGTTCATCAGCTGGAAACAGAATTGGTCCATTTGGACTGAAGAGGAGAATGGAAGGTCTGAGCAGAAGTCCGCTTTTATACGTTCTGTAACTGTCTATTTATCAAGATGTTCTACATCCTGTCGCAAAAGTGCATTACACTGTTTCTGAAATGCTATGCAAAATAAGGTGTGTCTATAACTCTAAGTAAAATGAGTGAATATTTCATGGAAATAAAAGATAAAACCTCCATTTGTCAGAGTGTCTGAGCACTAGAGTAAATGCATGTATTCCTTTCACACCTGGGCTTTATGAGTCTGTACGTCTCTGAACATTGGACTTTTCCAATCCCTTATTCAACGAAATGATATTAAAATATAAGAATGGAAGTGTGATATTATTCATCCAGACACATAATGCATGTATTGCAATGCTGAGAGCTGACGCGTCAAAAAATTCCATACAATTTCAAGGTAAAAAGGATTATTGGAGAACGGATGTTTCTGTTGCCGATGAGCCCCGTGTCATACACTTCTCACCGTTCCAGAAGTCATTTTCACTTTCAGAGCAGGATGCATAATGTATGACAGGGTTAATCAACATGAGACATAGAGGGAGGAGCCGGCCTGTCCTGCAGACCCCACCCCCCATTTCAAGTCTGTGACTGATTTACTGGACCTCTTCAACATTTAACCACAACTGTTCAAGGTCAACACCAAGACCAGGTCAACACTGAGACCTGGTCAGTACACGTATTTTTTCTTATCAATGAAATAATTTTACTTTAAACGTTTTTTTTTTTTTTATATATATATATATATATATATATATATATATATATATTACAGCTAAATATATGTTCATGGTTTAGAAAGTTTGGAAAATATTAGATTTAAGAATTGCTGACATGCTGAGACTAATGATATGATTATCCTGCCCCACTTAAAGGGGAGAGGGGTAGTGTTTTTGAGTTGATTTGCTTGTTTGTTGGTTTGTCTGTTTGTACCAATTTCCATGAACTTTTCAGGAAAGATGGAAGGTGTTTCAGAGTAGATTCCATTAAATTTGGGTGATTGTAGGCCAAAAGTCAAGATTACAGTCACCAAATATGTGTTTTCGCAGTGAGTAGAGCAAACTAGGTAAAAAATAGTGCAAGGGGGGGGCGGGGTTTGTTGTGCTGGACACCACGTGTTGACTTTTTGTCTCGTAAGCTTCCACAAATAAGGAAGCAATAAGTTGTGTGTCATCTGACAGTGCAGGTGTTAAGGTGGATATTAGTCCTGATCCGTCTTCAGATGTAACCGTGGAATTATGTTGGAATAAAACACCATCTAAAGGTGGTGCACCTTTACTACTCCATCGCCCCCCAGTTTGCTGCTGCACAAAATGTCTTTAACCTCAAAAGACATTTTCGGTGAGGTGTTTCAACGAGAAAACCAGAGCAGCCATCAATCTTTATGTTCTTCAACAGCCACAAATTATTTGTATTGTCTCAGTCGATTACGGTGCTATTTGTCTTCCTGCAGAGCCGTGGCATTTCTCTGGGAGTGTGGGTGTGTTTGTGTGCAAATACATGCTAGCACAATACACATATGTGTCAGCGGTGGTGTGTGGGCCGCCTGCTCCCTGGTTGTTGTCCTCATTACTTCTGATCAATTCTGCTGAGCGCCGGCTCCACGAACACCCTCCGGAAGCCCCCGTGCCAAGCACCAACGCACTGGCTTTTTTAAATAAACGGTTGGAGCGTTGGAGATTTACTGGCTGGAGCCGAAGTGGGAAAGGCAGTAGAAAAAGAAATCAGCTTTATTGTTTATGACTCCACATCATCCAGCTCTGACTGCTGGAGGGGAGCGCAGATTCAGGTGAAGACACACAACCACAACAAGAAAGGCAGGGAAAGAAAAATGGGCCGGCTGGGAGCTGGAATTGATCTGACGTGGGGCCCCGGGGCCACGTTATGACGAGGTTTGCAGTCGCTGGGAGAGGTTTGATGGGGGAAAGTGGGGGTGTTCATCACAGCAGAAGTAGAGTCATCATCCTGCTGGAGGGAGGAGGGTTCCATTACTGCTTCTGCCCACACTGTCAGGAAATAAAGCTGTTCTCCCGCTAATGAGCCTAGGAATACTGGTACTTGGACCAAACTTTAATATTCTACCATACGCAGCAAAATAAACAAAAAGACTGACGGAGGGGGAAAAAAAAGCAGAAAAACTCACAGAGATCTGAAGACTCCAGAGCTGCAAGAGTTTGTCAGATGTGACAGAGACTAAAGTCCAATCTCCTTCCAACATGTCCTGTCTTTCTCATTCAACAGCCTTTGAGTTGTTATCAGATGGAAATATGATGATGAGACACTTGTGCAGGCAGTTCTGAGTCTAACACCTTCCATTTCACACAAGGGGACAGTTAAAGCTTCAATGTGTGATATTTAGTGACATCTGGAGGTAAAAAAGTTTGTATTAAAGCAAATCCCTCCACTCTCACGTGCTTGATAGATCCTTATTATAATCACTGTTTGTATTGTTCCTTCTCTAGTTTTTAGTCAAGTTGATTCATCATCTACATGAAACAAATCTGGACACAACATCCAAAAGTTTCATATATATGATGAATGATGTACAGTAGTAGTAGTAGTACTGTAGTACAACTATAACAGCTAAGATGGAACAAAATAACTCTAATGGTAATGGAAAGATTATATACATTACATAGCAGTGACAGTACAATATTTTATCATGACAGTAGAGTATGACATCATGATAGTGCAGTATTATATCATGAAAGTTTCCTGTTCAGTCCTAAATTCTGGATCGGTTTGTAGAAGTACAAATATATGACATAACCTCATTCTATTAAAAACAATCACCTTAATGAATCAAACCTAATTGACTGAAATGAAGTGAAAATAACTATCAGGTGAAACTGTTGCCTCTGATTGGTTCCTGTGGTGTTCAGGTCACGTTCACTCCCATGGCTGTATTTAATTCCGGTATAATTAAAGTGTGTGTGTATGTGGGGGGGGGGGCTGTAGAGTTACCCACAGTCCCGTGCAGCTCTGACTCTGTGCGGCCACAGTAAATTGCTGCTCCCCTGATGGTGATGATGTATCTGATGACCTGTGGCGCTGCTGACAGGAAACAGGCTTTTTAGCATGGAAGTCATTACAGCGCCATGACCTCGTCTCTAATGGAAACCACCCCGTGACCCCACGCCAGCGTGATGCTCGCCTCATCTACATGCATCCAAGCTGAGCGGCTGACCCCAGGTCACGGCCAACACAGAGCAATGCCAGCTCACCGCCGCCGCTGGCTGCTGACCCGACTTAATGGCTGCACCACCTCAACACACGGCACCGCCATGGGAGGCAGTGTGAGGGGTGTGTGGGGGGGGGTGAGGGGTGGGAGCTAACCTCACAGCAGTCCTGCAGCCCTATCAGAGTGTTACAACAAAAAACATCTGGTTCTGTTATGGAAACATCACTTCTGATCAGCTGCACTAAACTAAGATACACAGGTCTATCAGCAGCAGACGGTGCCGCTCACAGATGGTATTTAACAGAACCTCCTAAAGACATAGAACCTCCACAATATCTAGAACCACCATTCAACAAAGACATACAAGTCCATATGAAGGGTTTGGTTCCAAAACACTATATATCCAATTTAACCATTTTGAGGAAAAACACCTTTATGTGGAGGAATATGATAAGTACAATTCAATGATATCCTGTTCTAAACTTTGGTAGCCAACTTAGTAAACATAAAAAGTACGACATTTCAAATCATAAAATAACCAGATATGGGAAGTACTTAGTTACTCTACTTATGTAGATTTTGAAGTATCTTGGATTTATTTTTCTGGAAACGTTTTACTTTTACTTCCTACATTTTTCAGAAATACCTGTACTTTATACTCCTTACATTCTCAGAATAGACTCATTATGTTTCAAACTAAACAGATGTGACAGCATCAAAAATAAGTCACTTCAAAGGAAAGAAGGAGCACAGGGTCAGTACCTGAGTCCTGCACAGGTCCACTTCTTATTGTGATACTGTCTACATAATAAGTCACTTTTAAGAGATTTATTTTTGGCAAATTTTGAAACATCAGATTTTGCCTGGCTAAATAATTATTTACTTAAGTAAAGGAGTTGAATCTGCAGAGAGTACTTTTTAGCTGTACTTCTACTTAACTACATAATCTGAGTACTTTTGCCACCTCTGGAAATAGTTGATTTTTTTTTTTAACCAAATAAAATGGTTATTTGTCAAAACGCTATATGATCATGTATCCTCAGTTTTTTTCCAACGCTAAATATTTGATCCTGCTTATAATAGACACCTTTCAATGTTTTTTGTTTTTTTAATGACAGATGTGTGTGTGTATAACAGGTTTATGGAGATCCTATGGTTTCAACTGAACTCATAGGTCCCTATCATGCTGTGTTTCCTCTTTTGTCAGTTGTTTGTGTGATCCGCCAGTAACATACACATGGGGAAGTTGACAGTAAATTAGGGCTTTAATGATACACCAATTCACGATTCAATTTGTATCACGATTTTTTAATAACAAATAATTTGGAACACTACATAGATTTTAACAGAACAAATAATATGAACAAATAACCAAATATTTCTTTATTTGCTGTAATAAAATAATACTGCTGAAAAACAAATGCAATTTAACTTCATTGAAGAAATAATTCATAACACCATATCCAGTAATCCCATAATACAAAATAAATTAAACAGCTTCATTTTCATTCTGAGGTAGAAGGCTTGAACTTCGCCAAGCAATATCAAAAGACTAGAAAAATAACAAAAACCATCATGTCCAGACAGACTGATGAGAGGCTTGTGATTTGTTAATGATGTGTGAGAAAATGTGTAGTTTTGGTGAAACAACTGTCCATGACATGGGATGTCCACCCAACAGTGGGACGTTCACCCACCAGTCGTGACGACGATGGAGTCTGTGCTTCTTAATTCTTCCTCTGTACTAGATCAGGGTTTATACAGAGATACTTTAGTTGAATTTACTACCTTTTTCACTCCCTCCACAATATTTTTTACTAACAACACGGCGTTAAACTGTAGCAGCAAAGTCAGAAAATCAGGGTATTTAAATTGGAAGAAACATAATAATAAAATACACTTTTATACTGTAAAAACAGCATCTCATGAAAAAATAAATTGGAAACAAATGGGGGGGGGGCATAAGTTAGCCTTGTCCTCTCAGACGTGTGTCAATGATGTCATTATATTGTGCCAGTTGTTATGGTAACATCACTAACAAAAAACACCAAAACAAAGCGGCAGCAGAAGAGGAAAGCACAAGACTAGACGTGGACAAGGGATAACAAAATGCATTAGAAAATCTTTGGGGAAGTAACTAGTATTTGTAATTAATTACTATTTCAAAGTAACTTACCCAGCACTGGTCCCAACACAAAACAGACACAGCGGTAGCTGCACGTTTCGTCCCTGCATCCTTGTTTGATGGCTATTCGATTCCATGTGTGATTTCACCGCCTTTACCCCCATCCACGTAACATTTATAGCTTTCTTACATAATCCTCTCGGCTGTTACCAACTACAGGCCTAAACCAGTCTTTGAATGAAGCTTCCTCCAGCCAGAGCCATTTGCCCATATCTGAAGTAACGCCATAAACTAGCGCAGATTTGGCAGCAAGACAGCCAGTCGCCGACTCAGGGGTGTGTTTCTCGAAACCAAGGCTGTTAGCTACGTTAGCTAGTTTTTTGTTTACAATGCAATTTCTCATTGATAACCACCCATGTTGCTAACTGGCTAACAACTATGGTTATGAGAAGCACGACCCTGATTGGCTCAATGCGCACAAGGTATAAAGTCAGGTCATTCAGGTCCTACTTGGAACATAAAAACAAATTCACGCTAGTTTATTAAATCAAGGAGATAGGCTTGCATTACACAAATTAAAAAAAATTATTTTAGACACATTATGGATTTCAAAAAATTACTACCTGGTCAGATGACATTTATTACTTTTTAATACTTTTTACAGGCCTTAATTTGGTCTAATTTCGTTTACTACCTTTCACTACCTTTTACAACCCCGCGGCAACCCTGTAGATTTCGTTTCTTTTAAGTGCTTTGGAAGCAAATTGTGATAAATTAGCATTTTATATGTCATAACATGGTATAAGTAAATTTGGTATCATTAGTAAATTTTGCTCTGGATAACAGAAGAGGGGTGTATGTACACCCAGTACCATAAACATTCTGATTCCTCTTGTTATTTTTTGTGCAATTCATTGGCAACTTTATTCTGAATAAATTCATCAAACATTCCCTGTCACTTGAGGAAGCATTTTACAGTAGAACACTTACAGCATAGCCGGCATGCTGCCGTGGTGGCTCCTGAATCTTTTCACAGGAGGGGAAAATTATCCAATAATGTCTGAGGTGACTGATTCAACTGGTGCATTAATAGGTACTCGTTATTATATGCATTATTGGCCCTATTTCTTTCTCTCTGCAAATTGCAAAAAATTGCCATGCCACTTCAATCCAGTAAATGGCACCACATTAGATAAATCTTTACCCTATAACTAGCTAGTATATAATACATAACGGTATGAGGTTGTGAACAACATTCATAGCTGAGGAATAGCTTGACCAATTCCACCCTGTTTACATAATTTCAAAATTGCACTATGTGAAATAGTCAAGGATATCTTTATAAAAAGCTATGTTCAAAAACAACATAAGAAAGGAAACAGTTTCAAAAGAAAAAATATACATTTATCAGTATTTAAATATTATTATACTACATAGTGTCAGATTTCCAACAATGTGCAGCCTCAACATTTCAACTTCAGTATGTTCAAGTAGGAAAGTGCACTTAATAAAAACATTTTAAAAGGAAACAGCCTAGTTGACAGGATTTAGATCTTGCCATTTTGCATATTTATCAAGGGTATTACCACATTGTAAACAGTAGCATGTCAACAACTATTAAGTAATAGTTGAGAGGATATTTAGATCTTCCCATTTCTGGTATTTATCATTAATATTATCACACTGTAAATAATAACATGACCATAACAATTAAAAACAGTTGAGTGGATATTTACATATTTACATGCAAAATGATCAGACCCTACAGTCAGAAAAAACATTGTGGAAACCACCAAAATGAACTAATTATTAGATCTAATGACTGACTACCTGTAGGGGACAGAATGGCTAGTCAAAGAGATGTAACCAGAGCAGGAACCAAACACATTTTAAAAAAGTAACATCAATATCATCATCATCATCTTCTTCTTCTTCTTCACCATCTTTATCTGCAGGATTAACATCTGACTGAAACCAAAATGGACTTTATCTTAGCATTGAACCACAACAGCCATTGCTTTTCACTTTTGGTTTGGTTCAGGAAAGACAGTGATTGGTGGAAGACAATGATCGTATTTATATTAAAGAGGTCTGATAAAAAAAAAAAAAAAAAAAAAAAAAGGAAATTAAAAATCCCTGCTGTTTATGCACCTCTCACGGTAAACAACGCAGATGATGGGACCATTGACTCAGACAAAATCACTGAATGGTGGATTTTGTCCAAAGAATTAAAGTGTAAAAATGGACCATGCCCTTAAAGCTGTCATTCCATGGTTATTTTATTAAAATTACTTTGTTTCAAGCTGTTTTTGCACGGTAGAAAAATTACTTGATGTCGAACAACAGAGTTTACTGCTACTTCCTCATACATGTCTGTGATGCGGTCACGAGGTGTCTCTGATTGGCTTAGAATGCATGAAGAGATCCCACTAGGTTTCGTGCCGTCGCTTGTTCTGAAAACGTGCATGGAAAAAAACGAGGCATTATTTCCACAGAGAGCTAATGCTACTTCAGATTCGCTGCCGGGGACCGGCTTAACCGCACGTGGGTGACGCTAAAGACCGTCTGACGTCAGACGGACCGGATTTTTCTCGGTCCCTTGTTCCTCTTGTTTTCTGTGAATGCGGTATGCAGCCAGTGGAGGTGACAAACCACTTTCAAAGGCAGCATGTGTTGGTAAGTTGGGGTGACCCATTAGAATCACAAACATCTGATTGAAAATGTAAGAACACCTTCAGGAAACAGCCATGGAAGACAAGTCTAGCACACAGTCTAGACCAGCATAAAGACTCAAAGTCAACTATAGTACATGTCGGTTTACTGTGTAATTGTATAATGACTTTACTACAACATTAGTATCCAAGCAGCTGACCTTTACAGAAACAGACATTTATTAAAAGAACATTTGTTTAGTTGCCATTATTCTTTGCATCCTGTTATTACTGGAAAAAAGTAATTAGTTGGGGGTTTCATAGACTGTTTATTAATGATCAAGCCAGTGTCATTTACAACCGTGGTGGTCCACTGTCACCACACAGGATGTTCCCACTCATTTATTTCACTTTATTTTCTAAGAGGCCATGTTTTTTTTCCACAAAATCTAATGAAAAAACACCACAAACCCCCAAGTCAGAGTCAAACTGCAGACGTGTGAGATCTGTTACTCATGACAGATGTACAAATTCATGTAGTGTTGACGAAGGAACACACCGTCCCACCGATAACACAGCATTTTCTGGCAGAACATGAACATAGCACAGCGAATCGGTCTGACAACGCAGAGAAAAGCCTGGTTCAGACAGGATTTTACACAAGTGACATGTTCAGACGTCACAATCTGAGAAGAATGATGCAGAGAAACACAGAGACAATAAAAGCTCAGTGTGCCAGAGCTGTGATCACACAAACAGCTACACAGCTACGCAAAACAGCTTAGAGCAGCATTCGTGACATTTGGGGAAATTATCTTTTATAACAACAGTCACGTTATGGGATTAGGGCTCGGGTAGCTCGGTTCATAGTCCCTCTGCCTCTAATGCTTGTTCTATTTCTGTCCAAATATCTTCACGTCCGTCCCTTCTGCCCAGGACAATGTCACTCTGCAAAATCAGCTCTTCTTCTCACTTTAACCGATGATGTTCAGCCCATGACATGGTCATTTTAAAACACAAAACCTCAACTACAGATTGGTTTAGCAAGAAAAACAACTGGTTTAGGGTTAGAGTTGAAATAAAAAATAGAATGTACTGAAACAGAACATTAAACAAGACATGAATTGGATTGGGGTTAGGAACAGGGTCAGGGTGAGAAACAAGGAACACAGCCAACACACACCTTGAAATGCATGGACGGGCACATGTTTAGGATATTATGGTTGTTTAGGATATTCTAAGTGTTGTACACACTTTATAGGTTATATATATATCTCAAAGGTTGCACATATTCATAGGCTGTTAATATTGTCTATGGTGTTTATATTTCGTAGCTTGTGCATGTTTGTAGATTGTTCATATTTTGTTGGTTGCACATAGGTTGTGTTTCATAGGTTACATATGTTCCTAGGTTGTACAATACATATGTTTCGTAAGTCATACAAGTTTCGTAAGTTGTGCAAGTTTTCTACATTGCACATGTTCTCATAGGCTATACATATTTTGGAGTTTGCACATGTTTTGTACATTGCACAGATTTCATTGGTTGTATATGTACACAGGTTGTACAGAATTTATAGGTTGCACATGTTCATAGGTTATATATATTTTAAAGTTTGGAGATGTTACATAGGCTAATCATATTTACCAGATTGTTCATATTTCATAGGTTGAGCATGTTTGTAGGTTGGACATGTTACGCCCATTGCACACGTTCACATTGGTTGTACAGATTTTGCAGGTTGCACATGTTTGTAGATTTTACATATTAAGTTGATTGCACATGTTCATAGGTTGTACATGTTTCATAGGTTGGAGATGTTCATAGGCTAATCATATTTACCAGGTTGTTCATATTTCATAGGTTGTACATGTTATGTCCATTGCACATGTGCTCATAGGTTGTACATATTTTGGAGGTTGCACATGTTCGTAGGTTGTACATGTTACGCCCATTGCACATGTTCTCATATAGTAGGTTGTACATATTTTGAAGGTTATGCAGATTTTGTAGGTTGCACATGTTCATGGGTTGTACATCTTTCATACTGTAGGTTGCACATATTTAGCGCCATTCTTCTTCCCAGTACAAAGTCTACAGATGACGCCAGAGTCACGGTGGCTGAAACCAGAAAAGTGCTCATGAATGGAGCTTCAAAGGCAAATAATTCAAATGGTGTTTTGTTTCGCAGCGTCTCCCAGATGCTCATGTTTTTCTGGGTGGATATCAAAGACTCTGCTTTATTCTGTCACTTGAAAGGAAACGACAAAATCAAGAAGAAAGACAAATAGAAAGAAAAAAGAATCAATAAAAACTTACTTCATTACTGAGTTCCACACTGAAAAGTTGCACCATTTTAACACTTTGAAGAATGTGATTAATTGGCAACTGCCAGCGAACGCACAGAGATGAACCAATAACAGACACTGGTTGTAAATAGAAGCACAGTGATAAAGCCAGACCACTTCCAAATCTACATTTGCCATTTTTCCATCCTGTGAAGAGGCAAGTGCCAGAACTGTCACTGTGTGCGCTCATAATGAAGAGGGATTACTTGGAATTACACCGAAGGACTAAGAATGAAGAATTAACATCCAGTTAGAACTGGAGAGGACACAGGGCCTCTGACACCACTCATAGCTCTAGACAGAATAGAATAGAATAGAATAGAATAGAATAGAATAGAATAGAATAGAATAGAATAGAATAGAATAGAATAGAATAGAATAACTGGTTTTGTTTGTGGTTTGACTTTATTTCCTTTTCCCTCACCTGTCTCTTCTAAACTTTGACCTTAATAGCACATACCTGGAAATGATCTCCAATCAAACAGCTACATATAAGCACAGCAGTTTCAGAGTTGTGTCCCAGAATGTCTTCATCTCTACACTGGTAAGTTTGTTATTTTTCTATGACTGCTTGATTTTTTTTTTTATTTTTTAATCTCATGTTTGTAGGTTTATTATGTGAGTTGTTTTTTTTCACCTTGTCTGTTTGGTTCTCTGTCTTACTTACTGTGTGTGAGGTAACCTTCATGTTTGTTCTCTTGCAGATTTTGTTCCCTTGGTTTTTTTCCTGGTTCGGTGATGTCCTAGGTTCTTATTTTTGTCTGTGGATTTATTTAATTTGTCTGATCTTGTGGTTTAATGAATCTGTTAATCACTAATTCACTAGCTCTGGTCTTTCTCTTTGTTGGTGCCACACGCATTCTAATGCATTCAACTAGTCTCGGATCCTGCCAATAGAATGAAATAGAACAGAAAAGAGTACAGTAGAATGGAATAAAATGAAAGAATAGAACACAATAAAATACAACAGAACAAAGTAGAATAAAGTACAATGGAAGGAAACGCAATAGAAAAGAGTACAATAGAATATAATGAAATAGAGTAGATTTTGAACCTGGGTTATTGTTTGCAGACTTTCAAATTTTACCTGAATCTTCCATTCATTTTGCCCTGTGTTGAAGTGTTGGTGTGTAAACTTTGAGTTAATACAATAGATCTCCAGGAATGTGATTTCAGGTATAAAAGAGTGTGTGTCATTCATGTTTTACAAGCAAGCATTATGTGCTGATCTCAATGGAACACTGGCTCCCTTTAATATAAATGTATTTATTTTTCAAGCTCACATTACAAATGTTCCACTATTAGATCAGAGACAGTGTTGTACAGACAGCCCATAAACATGGACATCTGTCAAGAATCTCCTCCTTAATGTGATGATGGTGTCGGTGTCTTGGGTGAACTGAGGATCCAGTTTACGATCACGACGGCGCTCAGACCGAGTACAGGTGGGAGGTGGTTAAACTTCAGCAGGGACATTAAAAGAAAGTTTGGAGCCCTCTGGTGATGCGAGTTATGACCCTGGACTTCAGCCATAAAAGCCTAATGACACGCTGATGTAGTCTTTTTAATTAAGAGCAGGCGCAGGTCTGTCCAACAGGAACAGTACAAGTGTTCTGAAGGCTCAACTTTTCTCAAATGGGGGCAGCGTTGGCCTGAAGGTTACAAAAGCTCCCCCGCTTCAGGTTTTTTATAGAGCATTTGCCACTTGCTGTGCACAGACACACATCTGCTGATTTGATGGGAGTCACACAATATGAGGGGGCGGTCCCACTTCTGGTTCTGACCTATGGTTTTTGAGTGCATGTTGACCTTTACAGCAGAGATGCTCACTCGTCCACATACGTATGTGGAAAGAAGACGCAGCATGAATAAGTTATTTCCATTTCAACTCATGGGAAACAGGAACAGACGAACTGGGACTTCTCCAAAACTAGTTCGCTTCCCTTCACTACTGGGATCGAATATTAATGATGCCACAGTGAATCTGTTGACATCTACACTAATAATCTGATTAGCAGAGGTGGCAAGTAACAAAGTATTTGTGTTTGCTTTGTTACTTTACACAAACTTTGATACTTATGTATATATACTGTATATTTAGATCTTTAACACATATGTTTTTATCCTGTGGGACTACCTTTCTCATTTGTCAGTGTTACAGAATTTAATTTTATGACATGTCATCTTTGACCTCCAGAGATCTCAAAAACTATTGGTCATAGGTGATAACACCAAGTATTAGAATTGGAGAAATCTTCATTCCACATCATTTGGTACCAATCTGAAAGTTCTGTGACCCTACGTTCTTGAATTATAAGTAATAATGTGACTTTGACCTTTTAGTTAATTGTGACCTTGACATTTGACCTTTACTCAAATGCATCTGATGGGCATTACCTATATGTATATGTCCATGTAATTTCATGTGATATCTCAAGTATTCATTGTGTGATGTCTCTGCGGACACACACACAAGGTGATTACAATAATCTCATCCAACCAATGTTGGGCGAGGTTAATAAACATCATACATCCAGGTAAAGGAAAAGGCTAGGGGACCAGTTACTGGGGCTACATCCAGACCACAATGTTCACGGTATTTTTCCTTTTATGGATTCTAAAAGTTACACCACATATAATTTTCACAAACACAGTAATATATATGCCACACCTACATGTGGTGCTGTACACAAACACGAACAGAGCCTTCGGTAGGATACTCTAAAATCATGAATGCAGGAGTCCCGTACATAAGGTTATATCCAGGGTTTTCCTCTTCTGGTCACAGGGTACTATGGTATCTTCATTTCTATAAATTGGTGTTTTATCCATAGCCTATAAATATGTAAATGCCAGGGTGATGATGGTAAATGCTGGAGTCATGTGGACAAAAGGCCGAAACCATATTAAACTTTAGCAGAGTGACATAATCGGTGGCAGAGCGGTTAGCGCCCTTATATAGATAGGGTTCCTTTTCCAAACCATGCAGGCCTTTCTGTGTGGAGTTTGCATGTTTCTCTCCCTGTGTCTGGATGGGTTTCCTCTGGGTGCTCCAATTTCCCCCATCACCCAAAAACAGGTGATTCTGACCATTAGCCTGGCTCAACAGCAGGAGATGGGTCCCTGGGCGCCGCCCATGGCTGCCCACTGCTCCTTACATGTTTCCCCGATGGCATCAAGGATGGGTTAAATACAGAGGACACATTTTGTTGTACAGTGTATAGTGACAAATAAAGTACCTTACCTTGCCTTTACCTAATTTGGTTGTGGTGTATACAGGGCGTAAACAACATATCACCACAGCACTGTAGCAACAACAGGTTAATGAATTCATGGAACAGTGCCCATGACTGGCTCTGTAGCAACAACATGTCCTTACTGCTTATTGTCACAATGCAAATACTAACATTTGATTGGCTCTGTGGAAACAAACAAACAGTACTGTCACAGTAGTCATTGACTTTTTTCTATTGTACTGATCATTTCTTTCCTGTTTCTTTTTATGCTACGTGAATGGCGTAATGGGAAAACCCACTAATATCCACTGGGATTAATAAAATATTCTGATACAATATATGTAGTTAAGCTGCTGTTTTTACAGAAAGAGGGAAAAACAATGAAAAGTCCAATGTGCAGAGAAAGTTCCATTAATGCTATGATTCAGAGAAAGTTTAACGTTATTATGTGTGAACAAGCTCTGTGTTCTTAAAATACGCCTCCATGTGACCTCTACGTGTCTGTACCTACAGCCCATGCTTTTTCAACAGACACAGCGCATTGACACCAGGTCAAAAAGAGAAACCAGTCAACTGTCAATGATGTGGGAGTGAATCCAGTGGCACACTCATTGAGCACTGTTGATTCTCCCACTCACAACAGGAAGGGAGGGCTGATCGGACTCCCCCCCCACCCATATGTGAAGTAGGTACAGGTTCAATCCCACCCACACACAGCGCTCTGGAAACACTTTTATAATTAGTCGGAGTGTATCCAGGGGTTCATTATTAACGCTACATCAACACCTCAGTCACTGACAGAGTTTTTCCATTTAAAGGTGTAATCAGTGAAATGTATGCAAATACAGCTCATCACACACACCCCTCCAGATTTGACTTTTTAAGGAAGTTTGAAGGTTACCTAATGTTGAGCTCACAAAACAAAAGACTTAATGCAAAGTAAATCTCATCAACACCTCAGTGAGTATTACAGCTTCTCATGTAGCGGTGACACCTACTTCTACTTTAACACTGTCGCACCAGCGTTCCACCAATGGGATCATAAAAGAAGACTGGAGTAGAACAACGGGTATTCTCATTTACGGTTCCGCTTTAAATAACGTTTCAACTTATGACATTTACACACCTTATCTGACAAGAAAAGTGTTCTAAAACGGTTAAATATCACATTGTGACATTTCATTTCACAGGACTGAGAAAACAATGAGTCGTTTAGGTCAGGAGTCTCAAACTAATTTCAGTTCAGGTTCTACATTCAAATTAATATTATCTAAAGTGGACTGGTAGCCTAGTCACGCTAGACTCGTAGTGGGAACACATGTAATATGCTACAGTAGTAGTCTAGTTACATTGGATTCAACTTTTGACTAGATTTCCCTGAAACTGGCCGGCGAATCGCGGTGAAGTATGGAGTCAGAGGGCGGGCATAACAAAGTGATGTTGCAATGATTCAGAGACAAACAACCGGAAACAACCATAGAAGAAGAACAACAACGGCTGGTGATTTCCTTCTATCAAAGATGAGTGAAGAATGTGAGAAAATTATTTTTTACAGAAGCGGCAACCCAATTTTGATCAGTCGTTCATAACTTTCTCTGGACTCCTCCGTGATCTTTCTGACGTCTAACTATGTCATCATAAAGATTATGCTGATTGGTTGTAGTACGATCCTATTGCATGCAGAGAAATTGAAAGAGAATCTTTTAGCCCTGCCTCCCCTGCCTATGAAGTATTCTATAGCAGCATAACTGCTATAGAATAAGTGCAATATGGAGTTGTGCAATAATGGTGGATATCACATGTGTGTTTTTTAGGGGTTTGTGCAATTGACAGGAAGTATGGCCATATTTGTGTTTGTTCGTTTTTCTTAGTGGTTCGTTTTATAGTTTTTAGCTCTTTGCTCTTAGCTCTGTGTTTTATGTGATGCACTGATTGGTTGGCACTTTTTAAATTTCGTTGTACCTGTGACAATGACAATAAAGACCTATTCTATTCTATTCCTAGACCTATACATGTAATGAATAGGGATAGTGCAGCTAGGCGAGTGGACTGGACTAATACAGAAATAACAACAGTGAAAAAAGTCAAATTCTTGATGTCTTGGTTCTTGGTGTGTGTGAGTTCTTGGTGTGTTGGTTCTTTACATTTTGTTTCATTGTGTGTTGGTTCCTGATGTGCCAAATGTGGAACCTGATCTAACATGCCTTTGGCGTCACTGTTTTATGCTGATCTCTAGACAGTGAACTGAAGAGGAGATAAGGACCTTGACTTAAATCTCCTTTACACTCTATGTTAAATAGATTCCTGGAGTTACCAAGAACCATCTCTGTGTGGCGCACATCTTTTATGCATTTTTAGCATCAAGGCTTACGGACGTCAACAAATCAAATCCTTTTTACCACTGCTTTCCCAGCTTTCACATTAGCTCATCTGGACATGTTTTTCTATTACATGATGTAGTTCCACTATCAGTGCAAATCCAACTGAGCTAAGTGATCTAAAATCAGGGCAATTACAGGTGTGGTTTGGGTTCCATGAAGGGTGGACATTAAGACCGAGGCTGATTCAGTTTGGGAGGATTGTTTTGGTCTTCAATCCAGTTATTTGCACTAAATATATTGTGTAATCAGAATGGTTTTCACTGGAGCTTCTGTAAAAAGAAGCTAAGTGAACCACTTTAAAGAACTCTGAGTTGATGTAGTTCCATCAAACAGACTGGATTAGGAGGCAAAGTCAGATAACCTTAGAGATGGGGAGGATCTTCTCTGATCACAGCAGGAACCCACAGGAAAACGAACAATCCTACTCCTCATGTCAGCCTGAATGTGGGGAGTCTTCTGTAAAATCACTCATTAATGTAGAATTGTCCATTTATATCTGAACTTGCTGATAGAACCGGTGTTCAGTGTTGCCAGATGACACATTTGTTCTCTGGTAATATGAGCTCACTGCAGTAAAAGCCCAGATTTTCTGTAAAAATTTTGGATTTGTGTCACAATGAAAGAACAGCCAAGACACCTTTATATTAGCATCTGGACTAAACGCTTCCAAACCAGGACAGTGTTCACCTAGCGTTGGTGCAGACAGGACCAGGTCTGTGTCCAGGTCTTGGATGCTGGTAGTCTCTGGAATACGTGGAAGTATTTCCAACACCTTGTAGACCAACCAGAGTGGAGAATGTTCATGACATAGGTGATTTGATACCATTAGATTAAGTGGTGATGTTAGTTGTAAACAGAATGGTCCAGACCTTCTAAACTTCTATGGCTCTCTGCAGCTGGATCCAAGGACAAGACCTGATCCAACAGATTCATTGAGCCTCTGGTGCCCGTTCTGTGACAATAAATGACTAATATTCTGGCTGAAGATAAAAAAAAAAAAAATACTGAATTTGTCTCTAAAATGGTTTGAATGATGAAAACCTAACAGCTAAACAACTAATGTGTGGCTAGTTTAAACTTTGGTCACATGTTTCTCTGTGAACCAGTCACAACAGGTCCCTGGTGTGGTCCAATGATGTTCATCACAGTCAATCTGAGGTTGAGGTTTTGTCAATACATAGAAGATCAGATACATTATAATTCTGTATGTTTGGTCAGTGGTTCTTCTTTGTGCATTGGTTCTTCGTATGTTCCCCCCTCCTCATGAGTTTAGTTCTTCATATGTTTTAGTTCTGCCTCATGTGTTCGTTCTTCTTCATGTGTCTAGTTCATCTATTTGTGTTGGTTCTTCATCGTGTCATCGCAGAGATTGTCTGGTTGTCATGGAAACACTTCTCTTCTTGATTACCTTCAGTGATTGTTTCCAGTTTATTTTGTGTTTTTTTTTTACATGGCATGGAGACTTCTGAAGTCAATATAAAATCAATAACATTTAGACAAGATGAAGCAGGAGAAAGTCTGAATAAAAGAGCTGAATGGTGGAAAAAATAAATATGAATGCCATGTGCCACCCAACAGTAGTGTCAGTGTTTTGGTTCTTCGGGGGAACCACCAGAACTCTCATCACATGGGTGTGAGCAGGTTATGACAGCTCCATCCCATGTATCCTCTAATGCGCAGCTGTCAAACATAAAGCCTGGGGGCTAAAGGGTCTGGGCCATAGGATGAATAACAACGAATATATTCAGGTTCTGCATACTAAATAATTAGATCTCAATTGGGTCAGACCAGTAAAACATGATCATAATTACCTATAAATAATAAAAACTGCAGAGTTTAATGTAGAAAAGTCAAAATACATGAAAATCTTCACATTAACAAACCACCCTTTTACAAAACCTGAATAAATACCTGAACAAATATCAACCACCTGAAATATCTGAAGAGAAGTAAGTGTAATTTTACAAATATTCTGCTTGTTACTAAATGTTTTGTGCATTTGTAATTAACACGCGCGTTGTTCTGCACATGTGCAAATGACAAACTGATACATGTACAGAAAACGGTTTAAATTGCACTTGTTTTTCTTAAGACATGTCAAGTTGTTAATGTTTGTCACATTTAGAGGGAGACATTATAGATATAAACAATATCATAATGTAATTTTATTCTTTTCACTGTTATTATTTTATTGGTCTGGCCCTTTTCAGATCATATTGGGCTGAATGTGGCCCCTAAGCTAACATGAATTTGACAATCCCGCTCTAAAGCCACATTGAGTATGATGTTTAATCCACTGGTAAAGGAGCGGCTTTTGTAACACTGGTCTGAACCAACACTACAATGATAATAAACTGCATTGACACGTATACAATCATTTATCAGTGACCTTCTAGTTTTAACCTTGGACGGCACAAACAGAAGTGATGGTGGAAGTATCAGCCCGTCGGCCTCAGAGGAACTTCGGCATCTGGGTGAGCGTCGCCAGAGCAGAGACAGATTACACACTCTCTGTGCACTGACACTATCAAAAGGACTCAATAACCTCGGGTCTTTCTGCTCGGCCAAATCTCCTCCGACGCTGACAGTTGACAAAGATGCTGCTCAGACAGTTCAGTCAATGTCTCGTTGACGATGGGAGGCCACCGAGGACGGCCGTGGGAGTTTAACGGGTCTGGGAAACCTGAGTTTATGATCCTCAAAGCATCCATTTGGAGTAGACAATATTACAGAACCACTGGTAGAACGTATGATGTGACAGAAAACACAAAGAGCCTCAGAGGTACAGACACCAGGGAAGGATGAAGGTTCCATTATAACCACAGTGTTTCAGATGAAAATAAGCTGAACATGGTTTGACTGGTATGGTGTGTAGGTTCTGTATGTGTTGATTCTATGTGTGTTAGTGCTTTGTTGTTCATTTATGTCTTACTTCTATGTGTGTTGGTTGTCTGTCTGTGCATTCTTTGTGTTGTGGTTCTATGTGGGTTATTTGTGTGTTGGTCCTTGGTGTGTGGGTTCTGTGTGTTAGTTCTATATGTGTGGGTTCTTTGTGTGTTGGTCCTTGGTATGTGGATTCTGTGTATGCTGATTTTGTCTGTTGGTTCTCTGTGGGTGAGTTCTATATGTGTTGGCTCTGTGTGTGTTGGTTCTATGCATTTTGGTTCTGTGTCTTTGTTCTATGTGTGTGGGTGCTTTGTGTGTTGGTCCTTGGTATGTGGATACTGTGTATGTTGCTTTTGTCCGTTGGTTCTCCATGTGTTTGGCTCTATGCATGTTGGTTCTGTGTGTGTTGGTCCTTGGTATGTGAATTCTGTGTATGTTGATTTTGTCCGTTGGTTCTCCGTGTGTTGGTTCTTTGTGTGTTGGTTCTATGAGTGTTGGTTCTGTGTGTGTTGGTTCTTTGTGTGTTGGTTCTGTGTGTGTTGGTTCTATGTGTGTTGGTTCTGTGTGTGTTGGTTCTTTGTGTGTTGGTTCTGTGTGTGTTGGTTCTTTGTGTGTTGGTTCTATGTGTGTTGGTTCTGTGTGTGTTGGTTCTATGTGTGTTGGTTCTGTGTGTGTTGGTTCTATGTGTGTTGGTTCTGTGTGTGTTGGTTCTATGCGTGTTGGTTCTGTGTGTGTTGGTTCTGTGTGTGTTGGTTCTGTGTGTGTTGGTTCTGTGTGTGTCGTTGTCTTGGTTAATGTTGGTTTAATTACAACTACAGCGTTTCAGATGGAAAGAACCTACACCTGCTTTTACAGCAGCATCAGTGCAGATACTTAACGGGTAGAAAACCGTTATTACAGACACCTTCATTCAAATGTTTGTAGTTGTGTTTCCTTCTCTGGACTCTGATGTTTTCATTTATTTTGATTTGAATCAAATAATACTAAACAAAGAACCTGCAGCTCCCTGAAAAAGGTGGTTGAACCCGTACGAGTTTTCAGACAGAATCCTGAAACATCCTGTTCCAAATACCAACAGTTTAATTTTGTGCTTTTGTTGTGTGAGTTTGTCTGACATGTGAGAGTCATTTTCATCCTGATTCTCTGGTGGTTGATTAATTTATTCAAATATTCTGTTTGGTTGTTACTTTACTGTAGCTAAACCATTTCTGGGCTCCGGCTTCCCTTTCCTGTTCAAGCCTGAGGCAGAGTTGGATTCTTGGTTAAAACATCTCTTAATAATGTGTTTCTTGAACATTACGATCATTCTGGTACAACGTTTGAACATCCAACTGAAGATTTTGATGTTTTTGAGGTCACTTCATTTTCAAATCACTTCTGTTTAACTCATTCAATCCAATGGAACAAATCAGAAATCAGAGATTCCTATGATGATCTAGTCCAGGACCTGGTGGTCTTCATCTCTACATGACATAAAAACTCTTCTTCATGTGCGCCATTGTTTTTACTCTGTCATCATCATTATTAAAGTGTAATTCATCCTGATCTGAGTTTATAGTTACCAGATTCTGATGGAGATGATCCAGTCTGGAAAAAAGTCCAGGATGTGAGTAGATCAAGGATGTGAGGACAGAATCTGTGTGGGAAAATAACTCAGGTGCTGTTTACTCGAGGATGATTGTGGCTAAAAACGACAAAATATTTTATCAGAAGTGCCTTTCGTTTACATGGCAACTGCACTGCCGGGGTCTGAAAATGCAAAAATCTGAAGACCCCTTCCAGAGTGGGGAGTTTCGAAGATGCGTCGGGTCTAAACAACAAAAAACACATAACATGTTCCTGTGGCATTCACCTTTACATCCCACTCAATGCGCTGAGCCAGTAAAACAACCAACATGTCAGACTACCTGGACCCCACGGATCATCAGGTTGCTCTAGCAGCTCCAGTAAAATGGATCCATTCACACAATAAATTAAATCCCCACAGTAAAAGTACAACATATTAAACACAGGTATGGCTTGGCTCATTAAATCACTATCACTTTTCCTCAACAGAAATATGAAACATACTTGACGCAATTTTGATTGAATTCATTCGTCCATGGTTTGACAGGTGTAAGAACAGGCAATTATAGTTAAGCAGCACCACACAGAACCAATCCTGCTAGAGTCATGTTAAGTTAGGTTGAGGCACACAGCACAGGTGTAAGATAAAACATAAAACACACGGATATCACATGTGTGTTTTTTAGGGGTTTGTGCAATTGACAGGAAGTATGGCCATGTTTGTGTTTGTTCGTTTTTCTTAGTGGTTCGTTTTATAGTTTTTAGCTCTCTGCTCTTAGCTCTGTGTTTTATGTGATGCACTGATTGGTTGGCACTTTTTAAATTTTGTTGTACCTGTGACAATGACAATAAAGACCTATTCTATTCTTGCAGCTGTAGCACATGCGCTAATGTTTGGACAGATACGGACACTTCCAAGTGAAAATATGATAGGAGTCGTTTCAGCACTTGTACAGAATTTCTACTCATGTCATAGCTGAACAGAGGTGGGTGTACAATGACCTACGTCAGCCTGGCATGTATATACAATTGAATTTCACCCACTGTTGTGTCTTCATATAAACAAAGATTTCCTCCTGAAAACACTTTTGCATCTTCTGTTTTCATCATCACTGTGCCTTTCTGAGAAGGTTTGTTCAGTTCTTCAGGACCCTGTGTCTTCTGCCAGAGTAAAAAATAAATACTCAAGTCTTTACACAAGTAGCTGAACTTATGCTTAATTACAGAATGTGACTACTTTTGCCACCTCTGTCTATGATGTAAAAAATACAATTAATTAATAAAACTTTGAATAACAAAAATAATAAATTAAAATTATATTAAAATGAACTAAAAAAAATAAATTACATGATAAAAAATAAATACATACACATAAATTAATTAATTCATAAAAAAAGAATACAAAAAATGTTAAACTAATAAAATATTTGTAACAAATCAAAGATAAATACATAATATGAACAAATTAAAAACAAAAAAGGATTCATCAGTTCACAAAATGAATGAGTGAATGAAAAAAAAAATACAAATAAAAAGGGAAAAAAGAATGAAATCACCATTTCACAAAAACATGTGAGCATATACAGTGCGTGTTTAATTTTTTAATTCTGTGAATCGTCTCTGTATCACTACGCTCATCAGTAGATCTCAACTGACAGTGATATAGTGCATGAGGCACTTCTGCAACAGTTTTTATGAAGATCACCAAAGCTGTCAGCTCCCGTCTTTAAGCTGTGTGTGTGCGACTTAATGTCAAGGCCGGTTAGTGATGAGCCAACAGCAGCAGCAGCAGCAGCAGCAGCAGCAGCAACAGCAGCAGCAGCAGCAGCAACAGCAGCAGCAGCAGCAGCAGCAGCAGCAGCAGTTTGTGTCCGTGGCTCAGAGTTAAGCCTGCAGCTCCACTGGGAGATAAGTTTATGGAGAAAGAGCCAGTTCACCGTGAGAAACAAAAAAAAAAGGTCAGAAAAGCAGCCTGAGTTACTCCCATGATGCTTTGCTGCTGACAGACTGAAAGAGGAGGCAGCGGGAAACATACGAATCTGCAGCGAAGGCACACTCTGACACACACAGAGTCTATTCTCTGCATTATTAGTGACAGAGACGACAGTAAATGAGACCCGTTTGGAGTCCGGTCACGGGTTTAGTGGACGGTCTAATGAGTGTGACATGGCAGGAGTCGTGACCTTTGACCCGTGAACACCGACAGGAGACGACGCCCTGTCTGCAACACCTTCATTAAAGGCAGATCTGAGGTGAATGCAGCCCAGTTGACCCTGTAGACCTGGACTGGACCAAACCTCTACTGGACTGGGCTGCACTGCACTGGACTGGACTATGCTGGACCAGAATGGGCCAGATTTCTACTGGACTGGACAAGACTGCACTGCACTGGACTGGATTGGACTGGGTTGGACAGGACTGTACTGAGCCAGATTTCTACTGGACTGGACTGTACTAAACAGGAGTGAACAAGACTGGATCTGGACTACACTGAACTGGACTAAATTAGCCTGGACTGGGCCTGGAATATACTGGACAGGATTAAACTGGACTGGACTGAATGTGACAAGACCTAAACTGAGCTGGACCTGGAATAGACAAGACTGGAATGGACTCGGTTTGATGGGACTTGAATTGCAGTTAATTATACTGGACCTTGAGAGAACTGGACAGGACTGAATTAGACTGGAACTCAGATGGACTGGGCCGGACTAGATTAGATTGGACTGGACTGGACTGAAATAGACTGGACCTGGACCAGATTGGATTACATTGGACTGGACAAGACGAGATTAAATTGGATGATACCTGAACTGGACTGGACTAGACTGGACCTGAACAGGACTGGGCCTGGAACCGGACTAGACTAGACCTGAATTGGACCTGGACTAGACTGAATCTGGACTAGACCATGGCTGGACCTGGCTGTTGTACTGGACTGTCTGTGTTTACTGCTCTGTTACATTTTCTCTGTACATTTTTTTCTAACATTCATCCACTTAAATCCATGCTGAGTTCTTTTATTTCTCATTTATTTAACCTTTATTTAACCAGCCACTGAAATGAAGGACTCATTTACAACAGATCATAATCATTCACGTTGGTTCAAATATCAAATATAAACCTGCCACTCAATGTTACTGTTTTCCTGACTTTTTAAAATATGTGTATTTTCACTTTTTTTTTTTTTTATCTCTAAACTCAATGGTCCAAGGACAGAAATTTTAATTTTTTTTTTGTATTTCCCTTTGAGGTGAATTTCTGGGATGAATAATTAAATGAAACCAAATTAAATTAAGAGAAGTTGGCTCCAGAAAACCTGATATGTGAATAATTGAATATTTATAGATTGGTATTTGGTTTCAACAGATTTGGTTTTGGCAAAGATTCTAACACATCACACCCGTCTGTAAGTTTGGCATTTTACCCAGTTTCTACCATATGCTCTGTTTGAATTATGTTATTACAGAAATATTTACTTAATTAATTAAGCTCCACCATTAAATTAAAAAAACATTACTCCATCATTATATAAAGTATGTGACGATGGGTAAATGTTTATTCTAAAATACGTGGTCATAAATGTAGATGTTAAACCTCATTCATGGATAGTTATTTGAATCAAAGTATCTCGTCAGGTTTTAGACCCTCTCATTAGCTACTAGCTAACAGCTAATTTGGTCATCTAATTTCATGGACTGTTGATATGTTGAGATGTTCAGGGACCTCATGATGATACATTTAGGAGCCTCATGATTAGACGTTCAGGGGCCATGTGATGTACATAGACTATTATACACATCAGTTATGGAGATGCTTCACTGTCAGGTCAGTTATTTTAACTAATGGACTTTTGATATGACGAGATGTTCAGGAGCCTCATGATGAGATTTTCAGGATCCTTATGATGACACATTCGGGAGCCTCATGACAAGATATTTGGGAGCCTTCTAATGAGATGTTCAGGGGCCTTGTGAACATCTTATTAGTGTCTCTGCATACACTTTATCTACACATCTTCACTGTCACTTATTTTAATTTATGGACTGATATGATGGGGACCTCATGATGAGATGTTCAGGAGCCTCATGGTGATATGTTCAAGAGCCTCATGAGATGTTCAAGACCCTGGTGACAAAGCATTCAGGGGTCTCGCGATTTAGGAAACTGTTCCTATTCACACTTCATTCTACACATTGAACATGGAGATCATTCCCTGTTGGATCATAAATAACTGGCCCAAGCTCCTCCCCTTACACTGATGCAAGTCCCGCCCACTTCATAACATTCTTTCTTTGGACTGGATGAACTATATTCCATGTGTTTTCACATCAAGAACCCTTAACTTCACCAGATGCTTATGAAAACTGACACGACTGAAAATTAATAAATTTTTTTTTTAAGCTGAAGTCACCAAATGACCATATTTGAATGAATATGGAAAGCAGAGCTAAAAAAAACGAACAAACCCTAACCTATAAACACTATTGCATGAATGATGTAACAAGATAAACTTAATCAATCCTTAACCTACTCATACTGACATTAACGGCCACTAGAGTCAGTCTGTTTCCCAGGACAGAATGTGAACTTAAATGTTTTTAATGGAATAAACTGAATGCCTGTCAGAAGGTGAGTGAGCTGTCAATCAGACTGAGGACATCTCTGGAGCTTCTGCATGATCACATACAACTAACATATATTTATACCTAGTTCTGTCAGGAGATTAAACATGTTTTATTTATTTTTTTTATAAGAGATTAATTCACAACCTGAGGTATTTTCATTTAAATTCATTACTTTATTGTGACACATCAAAAAAAGGATATATAACAAAAAAAGATGGCTTAAAAAATACCTTTATTCTTTTTAACAGACTTGAACAGATACAATCATATCTATTTACATTCTACTGTATTTCAGACTAGTCCCAAGTGTTGCCTGTAACCTTTAGTTTCCACCATCAGAGGGAAGATGACCTGTTCTTTTGTCAATCTCCGACAATAACAGTAACATAAAACATCAGGTCTATATAAAGTGTTAAAAATTAACACATCAAAAAACAGTAACGCCACTTTTCTGAGCAATACAAGTAAGTACTGAACACTGAACCTGTTGCTTTTTTTCTGTTTTAGATAATGTCAAATAAATAAATCAGATGTGTCAGTGTTTTACGTTCACACATCAAAAAGGCAACTCACATAAAGAAACAGTAAAATTAGAGATTAAAATTTAGCTTAATGTGATTTTTTTTTTAAAATAACATAGTAAGTATGATTGTAATTAAATAATTGTAATTAATGTGTTAATTCCACACACCTATTTATACCATCATGTGCTAACAGTGGTTTTGGTCATGTGCATCAAATAAAATAGCATGCATATACAGTAGTATAATATGTAATAGCACTATAGTTAAAATAAGAACAAACCTGTGTCCCTCTGATTCTCATTTAGATCATCTTTGAAGGATCCATGAGACCAGAATGGACTCTATTTGGAATGGACTCTATTTGGACTATGGACCATAAACATACTAACAGTATCACAGAGACCAGTCCTGTATTTAGTGATAATACACACAAACATACAACTTCTACCAAATATAAAACCCAAATGTTCCATCCTGCAGAGGCTTAGTGCAGCTCTGTTTCACTAATAAATACACAGTTGAACATATGAACAAATGGATGAACTCTTTAAAACCACCCCATCCTTGTGTCCATTAATTGCCTTCAAATTTCTGGTGTTGTTTCGTGTTTGACGTCCACTGAGCCGCCGTGAACACACCAAACACATCTGGGAGGTGGATAGAGCATATTTAACAGGCTCTAAACATGGACCAGTAGCTCCATCAGACCTGTTTATGGTCCAGTCCAGCTCATTAAAAGCCTCATTATGTACAGTTTTGTGTTTGGGGGGTTCTGTGAGTCTATGTGGAGGCTCCAGTCAGCAGGTTCATTATGACGACTAGAATAACCAACATCTAATTTGGGACTCCGTTACAATGGCTGCTAGTGTTGGGACCCATCATGGAGTAGATTTATTCAAGGTGGTAGCAGCGGCGGTGGCGGCGGCGGCACTAATAGAATGTGCAGGATGGGCCTCATGAATACAGTCATTTCTCTCATTCTCTCTTTCTTCGTTTTTAATCACATCATTATAATTGTCTGTTTAATGAAAACCATCATCCACTGGGGCTGCTGGTTTTTCTAATATCCGAAGCCAAGTTGAAATTCCACATCTGACTGCACACACTTCAACTCTACTGTGTCTAAAAATACTCTGCAATGCTATTTGGCAAAGGCCACCACCAGTACCAATAAACATATTAGTTTAGTGTAAATAAGATTTTGATGAGGAATAAAGACGGTGGTGAGTTCATTAAAGATAAACAGCGAGATGAGCATCATGACACGAAACCTGAACGACATGAATCCGCATCAGTTTAGATGAAAACCACGGAGTCGTTTAATGTACACATCACTAATGAACAGGGCTGTAATCGAATGTAATAGTCCCATTGATTTTACATCAGCAATGTTGAGCTGTGATCAAAGACGTGGCACCGATCCCTAATGTCAATTAACGAAGCTAGAGAAACATAATCAGACACAGAGGAAGCAGAAAGCCACCGGAGAACAACCGCAATGGAACGGAAGAGAACGAAACCGAACGGAACGGAGGAAGCTGACATCATGAAGACAAACCAAAGCTGGTGTGTGATGCTCGCATACCAAGAACATCGGAAATAAAATGAAGATATGAACAGAAATGGATGCATGGAAGGAGACAGATGGACAGACAGATGGACAGACAGGTCATCTTTTGGACAGATGGATGTCGACTCAGCGTCTGAACATCATGTTTTCATCAAGTATATGCAATAAATAGAACAAAAGTAAAAATGAAGTTCAGGAGGAGGCGGAGCTTCAGTTTGAGGATTTGTATTTGTATCTGGATTTGTAAAAATATAAAATTCTCATCATTTTTTTAAGCTGCAATAATGTGTGAATAGTTGCTCTTCCTGGTGAATTAAGTGGATGTGGGGAACATGTGACCAAAGGTGATGATCATTTAATCTCTTTTAACCATTTGATACATGAATTAGTGTTTTTGTTCCTCTTTAGGCATGAACAAAGTAATGTGATTGAAATATATTTAATTTAATATTAAATTAATATTTAATTTATAAAACAAAGAAAAATTCCAAGGCACTCTCTTAAAAGTGAAAGATAAAAAGCCTTTATTAAACCGGCTTGGTTAACAAAACCTATAAAATCATATGAAAAACCCCAACGCGTTTCGGCACAAATGGCCTTCATCAGGGAGTAATATTTAATTTAATTTATTTTTTTAATGGAATTACAAAAATGTCCACTTAACTGGACAACATGTTATTAAGTTTTGAACCAAAGAAATATGTATTTAAAACGCAATATAAGAACACTATGAAATAAAACATTTTTAATGCAGTTTTTGTTTAAGAAGATAATTAATTACAGTCTAATAACAAGAAGCAATTGATTTACAGGTAAACATGTTCAGGTATGATCAGGTATTAAGAACAGACTTGTTACAGTAATGATATGAACTGACTGATATGGAACTAAAACAACAAAACTCATGAATGTAAAAGAAAAAAGATAAAACAATAAGTGTCCAGTGTAATGACCATTTATTTAAACTATCTTTAACTAACCTCTAAATGTTTGTATTGACTTTATATCTGATGGTGTTTTTTATGTTTCTGATATTCTCTGTGAATCACATCATTAAATTCTCTTTTAGTATAACACTGTGCCTCTTGAATCTAAAGTACATGTTTAATATTTATTTTATCCATGTGGATTTATTTTTCTCTGGTTGTTGTTTTAATGTAACGTACATCGTCTTACATTAGTTCAATCTGTGGAAGAATAAATGACTGAAAATGAAAACAAATGTAAAAACTGTTTATTAGACAGTAGTAGAAACCTGTTAAAACTAACCAAGACCTGACTTTAACTGGCCACAAATAAAACCAGAAGACAGGCTAGATTCATTTAAGTATTTATTTACTTTATAACGTTGAATTTGGACAATAATTACCTGGTTCTGTTTCATTATTGTAACTCATTATTCTTCAATGAAATACAAATAACAGGATATTTTCAAATTAATGTTTTCTATTGAGTTTACATTTTCCAAATTGTTCCAACTCTTTGTGAGCTGAGCCTCATGTCCGTCTCATTTCAAGTTCGATGTTCAGTTCAACAGTTTACTGATAAATACAGACGGTTCCTTCCAGACCTTTTATTTCGCATGACATCTACTGTGGACAGAATCAACCCCTGTTCCGTCTATGTCCACCTGATAATCAGTATCTGGACGGATTTACACGGATCTACAACCACATGTGACCCCATCAAGTTGCGTAGGACTTTTCTGAGGACTTGAAAAGGTTGTTCTGGTCTATTTTATCTCATGCCATCTGTATCAGCAGCCAAGCTTTTCACTCAAGGACATCAAATGACACAGGAGGCGGCATCGACGCCAGGCAGATAGATGATCTCTATTGTAAATGTCACATTTTCCATATGAGCAAGTCAGAAAATGTTTACTATGAGCGCAGAATAAAGTCGGTGAAGTGAAAGCAGGAGGCGGCGGCAGCGGGTGAGGACAACTCGACTCATCACTCCATCCCACTAGGAATAAATATCTCCAACAGTGTGACTGCTTTCCATGACAATAGAAATGGCTGTTTTTTTGTCTGCTGGCGAGGTATAACCCAACACAATTTCTCAATTATGCTGAAAATGTGAAAATAAGAAATAAATAATGTAGTGGTGTAAACAGGCAGCGCTGGCCAAGCATATAATGGATGGAGAAGAAAACACAGGGTTCTTTAGTCAGAGGCAGAAGAAGACACCGACCAGAGGAAACCGATGGGAAAACAGAGCTGGAAGAGACGCTGCCAGGACCAAAGTCTTCCATTATTGATGAACAAAAGCCCAAATGTGCAGCTCGCAAATGGCTAGCATGTTACTGACAGTATAATGATAATGAAGTCACGCAGATGGTCAGCAGCGAGACCAGGAGACCCCGCCCCAACGCAAAGACAAGGATGCAGCATGGTCCAGACAATGGTGTCCGCAACAATTACGACACTCATAATGACAACCACAGCGACTGCAATTACCATGACAACCACGAAAGGCACAGTGACCAAAAGTGTGTGTGTGTGTGTGTGTGTGTGTGTGTGGGGGGGGGGGGGGTCTGGTCTGTTTTTCTCCTACATCATTTTCAGATTGCATTGTTCATCTTGTTCAGTGTTTCTGTTGGATTTGTCATGTAATAACTTCATAATTTTTTGAAGTTAATATTGTTATCTAGTTTTTTTTTGTTTGTTTTTTTTTTTCTGTCAAAGCGTCTATACATTCCAATAGATTTGGTCCGGTCAACATTTATAAACTCTTTAGAAAAATAACCTGACACATCAGATTATTCTTCAGTATTTTACTCTGTCAGTTATTGACTAAGCAGTGAAAGCTGTTCTTACTGAGCTGATATAATGGACATTAACATTCGCATGTTTGTGAAACAGTGTAAGTAGAATTAACAGTGGACGAACCCTGTTCCCTGTTGTGGATGTGAGGATGGTTTGGCCTAGAAACAGAACTGAACTAAAACAAAGTATGGACTCAAACTGTGGTTAATATCCTGCTCAGGTTTGTCATTGTCAGGGGTTTTCAGATCAGCCTCTACATTTCCACAGGTATGAATGTGTAAATTATCTCCCCGGTAAAGGCTGATCCTCAGCTCATATGCAGCTCAGAGGAAATGAAGGACAGACTGCTGACACTCAACATCCACATGTCCAGGTCAGGGAATCTCAGGCATCGGCAGCGGGTGGTGGCAGGATGTTTAGCCTGAGGACAGATAATCAGCTGCTCTGGTTCATACGCCACCGTCTTATGCACCGTTCAACTCACTTCTCTTCATATCAACGGACAGAATAAAGTAATTTCCTCCAAAACACAAACTGAACTCCTATCATCCATCATGTGTCCTCATACTACTCTGCTTTCTTAAGCAAAAAACAAACTGAAACTGCACCTTTTCATAAATACCTGTAACACTCTAAATCAGGGGTTCTCAAACTTTTTTGGCCCAGGTCCCCCTTGGAGGGGTGAAATTTTTCCATGTCCCCCCTCATCCTCGCGATACTGAAAATGATAAAAAAAAAACACTTCAACAATGATTATTATGAAACAATGATAACCTTTTTTAATAGTGCTTTTGTGCAAACCAGCGACATTTTCAGGTATTATAATATAAATGAGCACTTCAGAAACAACAGTTTTAAATAATTTTAAAATAATAAACGGAACAAAAGACACACAAAACCGTGTGTGTGTGTGTGTGTGACAGACAGACAGACAGACAGAGACTTTTGGTGGAATTTTGGTCTCCCATCATTGTTCTCAATGAAGCCAAACTCAATATAACTATCAATGTACTTTCTCTTTTTAGGGTTAGGGCGTTTGTTTTTGTCATTGTCATTTCCTTTACCACTTCTTGAGGAACTTGGCGGACACAAAAATCGATCCATGTTCGCTGCAAGGTGGCTAAAAAATAGCCTGTGACTCGCTCCGTCTCAATTTAGTCAAGCTAGCGTCAAACAGCGCTGTTACTTCCGCCCGCTCGCTACAAAATAAAACTTCCGCATTTCAAAATAAAACAGCAAAAAAACCCAAAAAACAAAACCGTGAATAATTTCGCGTACCCGCTGGACATGCGCCACGTCCCCCTAGGGGTCCGCGGACCCCAGTTTGAGAACCGTGGCTCTAAATAACAGAGGATTCCTTGTTTCTCCTAAAATGATAAGGGTTTTCCTTTGTGAAGGCCCTCGCTAGAAAAATTATGCCATTAGCCATTGACTGAATAAGCTTTTGTTAGACCAATGATAAATGCTGGAGCATAAACTCCTCGTAGATCACTTTGTAAAAGCACCGGTGTAATTCTGCACCAGCGGAACAGGAGTTATTTGCCATTAAAGCCTTTGATTTATTTGTTATTCAATGTTTCTGGAGGTTAATTCATGGTTTTACTGGTGCATCTTCAACATAGAGCCTATCATCGGTGAATACGACGACTGGGAGGTTATTTCACATCCACAAACAAATCATGACTTGGTACCATGTGGAAATTCAATGAATACACAGTCCATAAATAAGCAGTGGAGGAAGTACTGAAGTGTGGTACTTAACAAAAAGTACAAATTCCCTACAAAATACACACTCAAGTAAAACTAGAAGCACCACTTCAACAATCTTACTTAAAGGAGTCATTCCATCCTTATTTCATTAATACTGCTGTCTTCTCCACTCACAGTTTACCGGTACTTCCGCATACATGTCCATGACACAGTGTTATGTTCCAGTGCACCATTGTTCCCTTCTAATTTTTTACAGTTCATAATTTATTTCATTATTATCATTCATTATTTTTTTGCCATTGTAATATTTTTGTGCAATATTTTTTTTCAGGTTGCTGATTGGTTTTTGCCGTAGCCAGTATAAATAAGACAGACATTCGGTTCTGGGGAGAGAGAGAATTTTGGGAGTGACCTGTCCTTGTTCCTGCCTCGCCTCCAGCTGGGACGCCGGCTTCAGGAGCGTGCATGCCACGGGAAAGGGGGTTAAGTAAAGTAAATTAATTTCCTTAAATGAAGATTTTTTTTGGGCCCATTTGAACCCTTTTGTCTCCTGTGCTCTCTGAAATATGTTGCAACCTCTGTGTCATGACACACGGTGATGAGGCGTTCTGATTGGCTCAGAATGCGTGAAGGAAAGGTCAATTAGGGTTGAAGATAGACCTGTGGAGTTGAAGAATTCTGACCCAAGCAGGGCATTTACAGTTTATGTAGACAACAGGGAAATGTTATAAAATGTATAATTCCATGTTTCTGTTCAAGCAAGATATCAGTCCTTTAATGTTGGAAAAATACAATGTTAGACTATTTGTGGAAGAATGTGTGCGTGTGTGTGTAATTTGTGCCATGGTGATATTGAGTTCCGTGGCATGTGTGTGATCTGTATGTGTAGTGTCTCCTTATCCTGTGGTATCTGCCATGTGTCCTCATGGGGGAGCCAAGGACATCATTAAGCAACTATGTGCAAATAAGACATCAGGAACCATAACCCTCACCACCAGACACATACCATAGTCAAACCATCAACTACATACATGAAATATTGTTATGACGACCATTGGGTGTTACCTTTTTTCCCCACTCTGATGAGTGACAAATATAAATGTAACATGAGGGTTTGTTGATGGTTTAGGGTGCACTATTTATAAAATAAGACAGCAGGATGAAGACGGATTTCTACAGAACAGTCCTTTACTTGGCACAGATGTCGCTAATGTTTTACACATCCTGGCAACAAACCCTCACATGACTCAACCTGCCAATCAGGAGCCAGCAGCACCTGGTTAGCAAATGTGATCCAAAAAGGCAGATTCAACAGATAATACACTGAGAATAATTATATGTGTAAATCCCAACGTAACACTGCCAACACTTTTTTAAACAAATATATGAATCAATCCATTTTCAACAAACACATTATGTCTCTTAACTCCTGAGTCTTGCATAAATATAACAAAACATTTGAGTTAGTCAGCAGCTACTGCATCCCACACTATACTTGACTCCTTGCTGCAAATAAAGTCTTCTGATCCCCAAATCTAGCCGCCTATAAAGAACATCCGTCAGTCATCAGATTGTGGCATAATGTTGATTGCCTCGTTACCATGGTGCCACCAATGGGTGGGACTTACACCAGGCTGATGTATTTGAAACAGAAAAGTGTGTTTAGTACAGATCTGGTCTAAGGATGGACCATTGGATCTCAGTCCCAGGACCTTTTCACGGTGGATTGTAGAACTGGACCACTACAGACCAGGAAACCCCCATGAAGACCTACACCTCTGAGGATGTTCTGACCCAGGGTGGACCTCATTCAGACCCAGGTTCAGGCCCAGGCCGTGTGTATTTATATTTAATGTGGATCTCAGAGGTATTGTGGATCCACCTCAGTATGGGTGTAAGAGTCATTATTATGTTTAATTGCAAATGTATATTTGTATGGATAGATTTAATATTTTCTACAATAAGTTCATTTTTGATGAAGAATATTTAGTCATTAAAATGTATTTAGTAATGTAGAAGTACTTTGTTATAATGTGATGCAATTTGATTGGTGGATAAGCTGATACATAAAGCTTGACGATGGCTGTATAGTACAGCGGTCAGAAGCCTCAAGTTATTGGAGCGTCACAGTCTTTTGATCGTCACGTTACATAGAAGTTAATAATTCATCTTTTGTTTTGTATTATTTAAGTTCAGTATAGTTAGATATAAAAGTGAAGTTTTGCATTCAAGACTTTTATTTACGTTATGTGTTGGGTCTGAAAGAACTTCGATGTTTAAGGCTAGTGAGTCAACACCCAACTCACAACGGGTTTTGCTTGTTTTCAGTTTTCTGTTGCACTGTGGTTGAGTGGAGACACCAGAACGACTTGTTCAGGCTTAGATAATAACTCTGTGTTATTCAGGTTTAGGAAAAGCTAAAATAATTCAGGCTGTTACCTGTTGGAAACTTGTGTGCATCATTTAACAGTGGCCGATCCCAGGTACAAGCCCCTATGGACTGGATATAGAATGCATGAGTCCGGGATTCACATGTGGTCCCATCCCACTGGTGGGACGCGTCGGCTGGAAGTGGTTTTAATGAGACCACCAGCCCGGCAGCAGACCTACTACAGCCCCTCTAGTCCTGCACAGACACCACAACAACCAATAAATTAAATCCCTGGCTCCACTACAGTAAAATATCCACGGTAGTTGAGTGGGCACCGCCAAGCACCCACTCATTCTTCAGCAGCTCAGACCTGGCCTCAGCTCCAGTATTTCCTATGTTTTTTTTCCCCTGTTTATCCATGGGCACAGTCTGTGACAAAAACATAATCAACTCCAAGTGAAGAAAACCCACAGAAAGAAAAACTAGAGGTCAATTTAGCATCGTGATGAGCGTGAGCGGAATACAGCCGGCCCACTAACGCTGCGCTGGGAGATGGGATCCATTATCTTTACATGCTACGCTGCTACATTAACTTGACATATCCTCCAAGCTTCTTTACTACACATCCAGCTGATGATGCCCTATGGGAGCCGCGCTGTCTTACTGCGATCTTTCAGCCGATCAGTAACGGGGCCATTGCCTCCCTGCCTCCATCTTCTTATTCTCCAGCAGTCGTGTCAAAACATTAGTCTAATTCAGCTGCAACTGCCTCCGGCTTCAGCCAAGCTTAAAAGAATAAAATAATCAGCGCTGTCTCATGTGGTATTCAGCCACTGATATTAATCAAAGCAGCGAGGGCGGCGGTCGGGGTCACGTCGTATATCTTTGGGTGGATTTGAATGTACAAGCGGCGCAGACACAGTTAGTCCTCGTAAATTCATTACTGGCGTTTGCTCGCATAAGCCAGGAGTGTTGGTGTTGTGAATCATCCGCCGACCGCCGCTGTCATCCGTCAGCGAACGCCACATGAGACAAAGCAGTCACATGACCGGGACCGGCGAAGAAACGCAGAGGGAGGCCAACGCATGGGAGGAAACTAAAAGGAATGAGCAAAACGCACACACAATAACAGTCGTGCCCTCACGGGAAAAAAAAAAAAAAACTCCTTCTGCCTGAATCATCAGAGTGGACAGAAATAATAAGGCACTGAGATGTAAAACAAGTAATTAAGAGGAATGACACTGTGACATGGAGATGGTTCAGCTGGAGTTTCCACCAGTGCCAGGGTTAAGGTCTTGTGATCCAGTCCAGAAGTTCATTCAACTGCTATTGGACAGTTTATTAGTGTTCAGTTAGTGATTCAACTGCAGTTCCAACACCAACAGGAAGAATCTGCTTTTATTTAGCCCAGGGGTTTTCAAAGTGTAGGATAGTGAGCCTCCCCTAAAATAACCCAAAAGCAACTGTGCCCCTCCCCATCTTTATCTTAATTTTTTTTTTTTTATTTATTTATTATTTCTTAAACGTATTTTGTAAACATTTTAAAGATCTTCATCTTCATCTCTATAGGTGCTTAAATATATTTTAAACACATTTTAACATCTGTGTGTTTTTTAACATCTCGTTTAACGCATCTTAATATTTTTCCATGTTTTTAAATGTTTTTAAAAATTAATTTTTACACCCGTGTATGCATTTAACGCCTTTTTTCCCTCCAGATTTTAACATATTGGTGTGTTTTTACCATTTCTTTTAAAACAACTTTTTAATGTCTGTATGTTTTTTAAACATATCTTAACATTTTTGTGTTTTAACAGTTTTGAAATATAGTTCCACATCTATGTGTGTGTTTTTTAATGTGTCTTTTTGCCCCTCACATGTTCTGTAGTTGACTAACCACATGTTGACAGGTTTATTTTCCTCATGACGTACCTCACCTAAAGTTATTTAATCCACAAAGGCCCAAACATCCCCCAGTAATCAAAATTGTCGATTGATCTAAAACAGGGATCTCAAACTCATGGTTCAGGGGCCAATTCAGGCCTGCGGGATGGTATTTTGTGGCCTCTGAATTGACATTAAAGTTTAGTCTTAGTATTGCCCTAACGCAGGTCTCAAATGCACCTTTTTTGTTCAGTCTTTCTATGCTTTTATTTACATTTTTTTTGTCATTTATAGGCTACCACAGTCTCATGACAGCTTCTCACAGCATTTGTTGTCAACAGTTGTCAATCTAGCCAACCACGAAGTACCTGGGGAAGTATGAACATTAGTAACTCAGTTCAAACATATTCTGGAGTGACACCAAGTGGACGGAAAATATCTACCATCACTATTTCCAGTCATGTCGCCCTCAACACGTGCTGTGAAGATAAAGATTGGGAACAACCACAGGGTATTTTAGGAAAGGTGGGAGATGGATTTTTTTTTTTTTGGAGCACAGGGGTGCCCCTACATGTCTCATATGAACAGAGAAAGTAATGGTGTATTAGGAAGACAACATCTGACATCAATTAGTTTATTTGTTTGAAATTGTCATTTCAATTATGTAGAAAATAAAATCAATACAAATCAAGCAATCAAGCAACAAAACATCAATAATTATACACAAAGGATTAATAAACTAAACAAAAAATATATATATATACTGAATATATATATATATATATATATATATATATATATATATATATATATATATACATATACACACACACAGTACACACCAATATACATATAATAAATTAAAATAAATGAAATTACACATTCTCAAGTAAAAACATATATTCCTATCCCCATTCTTTATTGCCTACACTGTAGATTTTGCAGTATTAATTTGGAGACAATGGGACCAAATACACTCTAGAAGAAGATAAATAAACTCTCTAAGTGTTGATTTAACACCACAAAATTTACTGTGTATGATGTCTATATAATAATTATTTTATATGAAGAGCAATGCAGTGATAATAATAATACCAAATACAATTTGAATAAAGATGTATCACATCCTCACTGTTATACTTAATGCAGTTGTTACTCAGTTAGATATGCTGAGGAGTTTACAAACTAACAGGGAGATGAGAGAAAGAAGCAATAGGCCAATCTTAAAAAACAAGAATTATTCAAAAAAGCAAATAAAGAGAATGAAGCAGTAGTTGGGTGAGTGAGATGATTGCTAGGGTGGGAAAATCATTCAAAGAAGTTCAGTTCATCAAAAAGTGCATGTAACTAGCCGCAAGCAAAGTAAAAAAAAAAAAAGTTTTTTGTGGAATACTTAATGCCTGACCCAGACTCCACCTCCAGCAGCCCCCAGGTCAGTTGACTTTTAAACCCCTGATCTAAAATATTTAATATCTGTTGATCCACTAATCTAAACTCCAGAAATATAATTTCTGTAAAATGCACTAATTTATTATATTACTGTACGGTCAGACATGACACATTTGGACAGTCAGAGGCTCAATAGTTACCATGGAAACACTGTCATCTTCTACAACATTATTTTATCTATTGAACATATACATAAAATGTTACTGATACTTAATATCGACTCTATTTGATTCTACTCATATACCAGGAACTATTTAATGAGAGCATTTTCATACAGATACTATCGTACCTGGACATCATCATGAGGCGCCGTCAAGCTTGTGCTGACTTTTTTTCATCAGCCACCAAAGACAGAAATGTCAAACAGTGTACTTAAGTACAGTAAAGGAAGTACTTGCACTTAGTTACTTCCACCTCTTTCTTTTAAAACTCTTCTTCTTCACTTGTAACATCTGTCAACATTATTATTATTATTATTATTATTATTATTATTATTATTATTATTATTATTATTATTATTATTATTATTATTATTATTCATGTGACTAATTGTGGAAAAAGGTTTTTCCATTGTAGTTTTGCCTCAAAAAACACTTCTTGCCAGCAGAAAACCTTTTAACAGAAAAAGGAGAGAAGTTTGGCAAAAAAAAAAAAATTCATTAGGTACATTTTTATGTGCAATTTCTATTCAAGCAATGTGAGGGTAAATGGAAAAGCAACCAGTAAGTACAAGTAAAACTTTAATAACTGTAGTAAACCCTGGATTAATGACAGACAAACACTGTTTTCATCAGTGTTCTGATATTATATAACCCTCTACTTCAATCAGAGCTTTAATAAACATTTACATTATCAGTATATTAAATATTGAAAAATGCCTGATTTTATATAGAAAAAAAATGCAAAACTCGGATGATACTATTATAATAAATGGTGAAAATCACATCAGAAAGGTAGAGAGTAAAAGTACAGTAGTGGTAGTAACCCATACACCCAAAACAGGGGGTCTTTATGGGTTAAGGAATTGCTGCAAAACAATGTTGCTCAGAATTAGTAGAATAACTAGAATATGAATATGTACAAGAGCTGTGGATGTCCAGTAAAAGCTTGAATATGATGAGGAACATCCAACCATTAACCTTCATTTGACAGTGGTGGATGCACATGCTCACACATCTGTGCTTTCTTCTGTGTTTCTTCTAGAAGTTATGGAAATTACAATCTGAATAGAAACTCAATAAAAGGTCGATAAGAGCAGAAAGTTAATATTTATGAGATAATCACCTTGTCTATGCAAATTAAAAATGTATTTTTAGACGTTTCTCGTTTCTTTCAAGTGTAAAACATCCCCTTTTTTTCCAGTTGGATGTAGATGTATTTCCTGGAGCTGATCATTTTGTCACCATAGATGTTCTTTCTCAGTTTTACAGGTTGTTGTGAGCAGATGTTTTAGTTAAACCTCTGCGTCAGTTCCAGACGATCGTTCAGTTCTTCCTCATTATCACACATTCAAAGCTCTGATTGGCTCGTTTCCAACCAATGATGAAGGCCACACCTCATCAGCAGATGCTGTTGGCGACAGAGGGAGGTGGTTCTTGTCTGTCCACCATCTGTCCCGTCCATCCGTTCCTCCATCCCCATCTGCCTGTCCTCATCCATCCGTCTCATTCCTCTGTCCTCACCCATCTGTCCTCAACCATGTGTCCCCTTTCATCCATCCTCATCCATCCATCTTCATCCATCCGTACCGATCCTCTGTCCTCACCCATCTGTCTTTGTCTGTCTGTCATCATCTCTTCATATCCATTCCTCTGTCCCCAGCCATCTGTCTCCATCAGGTCCATATCACGGTCCATCTCTCCAATATATCTGTCCTCGTCCATCGATCCCCATCCACCAATCATTGTCCATCTGTCCCCATCCATTTGTCCTCATGTATCCATTCATAAATCCTTGTCTATTTGTGCCCATCTATCCATCCTCATCCTGCTGTCCCTGTCCATCCTCTTTCATCTGTCCCAGTTTTTGTCCTCAGCCATCCATCCTTGTCCATCTGTCCCAGTTTTTGTACTCAGCCATCCATCCCTGTTCATCTGTCCTTGTCCATCCATCCCCATTTGTCCATCCATTCATGGACACATTGCCACCCAATTGTTTATTCACACAAAAACTAATGAACATATTTACAATGATAACGCAGATAACATTATTTATATTATTAGTCCCACTTAAGGAAAAGTGTTGAAAAGACATGATTTTATTTAAATCTAATAAAACATTTATTTTCTCGTTTCTATGATTAATTATCTCTACAGTGTGTGACATCCTGTTATTTACTTCTTGATGTTTCTTTTCATCCTTTTAATTACTTTTTTATGATATTATATCTGTAATTGTGATTGATGTATTCTGGTTTATTTTATCAACTTTTCTATGTTCTATGATTTTATTTTCCTCTTCTTTAATTTACATATAAACCAAGTTAACGGTCTGTGTATTTTATCTATATGATGTAAATACTATAATAATCATTTAATCATGCATGACTGTGTATTCCACAGGCTTTTTGTTCTACATCACTGACTTTTAATTTGTGTTTTTAAAGCTGATCTTGGAAACTGAACTCCTCCAATGACAGATGATGATACAGTTCTGTGTAAATGTCTAATTCACCTTTATCTGTGTTGGTGTTCAGGGTTGAAATTATCAAATACATTTGCTAAAGAATCTTTCCCTTCGGATACAACAAGAAAATACAGAAAAAAAACAAACAGTGAACAGCCTTGGAAGACAAAAACAAAAGATAAAGGTTGACCTTTGACCTTACAGCAAGAAGCTACATCTGACATGAGTTGAATCAAACCTGATTTTTTTTTTCAGAAGAATGGCATTTTACACCAATTACAATGTGGATTGATGCGATTGGTGGATCAACAGGGATTTCACAGAAGGTCAAACGTCAAACATCATCTCCTCACATGAAATGACAGTTTGTCTCCAGTATCGTCAATACTACTGTAATTCAGCTAACAGCTAATGACCACATAGTATAAATCAGACAACCCTTAATGATCATGTGTAAATGTTATGACTGAAGACGTCACATTCCACAACCATCCTGGACCTGGATCACTTCCTGTTAACGTTGATAACCTTTGATCTCTCCCGTCCTTGTCATCTGAACAGGGTTTGTTCGGTTTGTTTGGAGCGTAGTTTGATGCTTTAAAACGTGTGTGTTGTGTGTGTTTTGCATACATGCAAGACTCATTTATGGTCTACGTTAAAGATACACACAGATATGGATGGAGAATTATGTCCGTCCTCTGCCTACGTTACGTATATCATTTTATCTTGTGCTCGTGGATGGAGAATACAGAGCAGTACCAACAGGAACCATGGAGGCAGGGTTGAGATTTGAAGAGAACATATTTTTTCATTATTATTTTTTTTTTTTAAATTAAACATTTAAACATGAATAAATACAACAAATAAAATAAATAAAAGAAGAGAATAATTTCCATAAATAGCAGAATTTTTTAAAGAGCCACCCGTCTCGTCATCTGAACCCGCTTTATCCTCATTAGGGTCATGAGGGTCACTAGGGGCCTGATCCAGCTACAACGGGCGAAGGCGAGGTACACCCTGTATGAGTCTCCAGTTCATCTCAGGGCTGAACATATATAGACAAACAATCACTCTCACATTCACACCTATGGGTAATTTAGATTAACCAATTAACCTATCAGTGCATGTGTTTGGATGGTGGGAGGAAACCCACACAGACATGAGGAGAACATGCTAACTCCACACAGAAAGGTCTAGTGTGGGATTCAAACCAGGGACCTTCTGTCTGTGAGGCATGAGTGCGAAGTGACTGCACCACCATGCTGCTCTCAAAGAAAAAAAAACTCAATACATTTATGAAAACTACCCTTCTGGATAACAACAATCATGTTATTGTTAATAATAATAATAATAATAATAATAATAATAATAATAATAATAATAATAATAATAATAATAATAATAATAATAATAGGAAGAAGAAGAAGAAGAAGAAGAAGAAGAAGAAGAAGAAGAAGATGGAGAAGTGGGGCCCGGCACAACAAACCCTGCCCCCTTTTCACACTGATCACCTGATTTGATAACTGATAAGTGTGACCTTTGACCTACATTTACCTAAATTTAATGGGATCAATTCTGGACCACCTTGCACCTTATCGAAAATGTCATGGAATTTGGTCCAGCAGTTTTTGTGTAAACCTGCTCATAAACAAAGTGACTCAAAAACAACACCCCTCTCCCTTTTGGGCAGTGGGGTAAGAATAAGAATAAGAATAAAAATAAAAATAAAAATAAGAATAAGAATAAGAATAAAAATAAAAATAAAAATAAAAATAAAAATAAAAATAAAAATAAAAATAAAAATAAAAATAAGAATAAAAATAAAAATAAAAATAAAAATAAAAATAGATTAGATTAGACTTCTATATCTCTTTTTGGAAACCATTTTACATTATTGACCCATTATTCATTTGCTGTGACGCTGCCTCTCTGGTGGTGCTAAACTGCATCTGTATCCACAGCTGCCCTGGGTTAGGCTGACAGAAGCAGGGATGCTAATTCATGCCTATAGCCCCTCTGACCACCACCCATGTGAGTGGCACTGGAGGCAAAGCAGAACACTAGCATCTACATTTGTAAAACCTCTTCCATCATCGCCATATTTGTTATTGATTTTCTTCTTTTACTCAAAAACCAAAACTCTTCTCTGTGGTATTCAGCCAATTCTGTAATTAAGAGAGGTGCCCTTTGGTGGATTGAGAAATGCTCATTCCAACATATTCTGAATTCTGAAAAAAAAATTCCTATTCTTGAATGTAAAGAGAGCATAAATGAGCCTTGATGCTGAATGGTTGGTGGAGAGAGAGAGAGAGAGAGAGAGAGAGAGAGAGAGAGAGAGAGAATGTGTGTGTGTGTGTGTGTGTGGGGGGGGGGCAGCAGCCTGCAGAGACCACACATATTAAAACAAATGTGCTTTGTGTCCGAGCGTCACCAGTTCAAGCTGTCCGACTCAACGCTGTGTCTCTGTGGAGGCTGTGGAGTTCAGCTGCACATCTGGAATGGGCCAATGGGAGATGAGCTTTTAATTATAAAACACAGTCTCAACTGAAGAAAAGGAGGCCACCCCCTCAGAGTTCCACCCAAACCTCACTATATTTGATCCAGCAATTTGCATTGTCCTCATAAAAAATGTCTCTGCACACAAACATATCAGATAAATAAAACATCCACAGTCTTGTATTTATGTAAGAAAAAAACAGCAGCATAAATAGGTTTCAGCTTTGGTTCAACATAAACCAAAAATGTACTCTTCCCAACATTTACTACAAAAAACAATGTCGGTAAATTTGGTATTTTGACTGTGTGTGCTGATACGATATGTTCATTCTCCTTTAAGACAGTGTGTACTGTGTGTAGTCATGTGACTCTACCCATCCTGTCTGAGCAGGAAGGGAAGCAGACGATGAGGAAATGACTGATGGTTCAAATGCAGAAACAGCCGACAGGTGTAGAATAAGTAGTCCAAGGTTTGGCAAAATTGGAAATGTTTTGGGTTCAGATGATTTTGAGCAAAAGAACACAAAATGCCAAGCGTCACAGATCAGCTGACATCGCATCCACCAAACATACAAACATAATAAAAAGCAATTATCACTGTATCACTAGACTGGTTATAGATATATAATATATAGTTAATCCAGAACAAACATCTTGTTTCGTCAAATGAACGTTGAGAAGGTAGAGAAAAGATAAACGACTGTAAAATTTTTCACTTGTAAATGGGGTGGGGGGGGGGCGCAACTGAACTGCCCTGTCTCCACACCATAGTATTATAACACAGAAACTAAACCATGAAGTTATGGACCAAAATGTAGCCATTTATCGTACATTCATTGTTATTAAGGTAAAAGTGCCCAATTTATCATGACATTAACTTCAGCTCATATTTCACAGCCCTTGTTCAACACTAATATGTAACAGTGGATTCAACTACTCATATATAGTCTGATCAAGGGCGTCACAGCCATTTAAAATGAGGGGGTGTTCTAGGTTGTGGCCCGTGAGCAAAATTTTCCTGAGTCTATCATCGGAAAATTTACAAACAATTATCCATTTTTTATATTAAAAAAGTAATACATGGCTGAAATGTGTTTTTTCCTCAATTAAACATTTATTCAATTCATAAGTCAAAATTATTAGATAAAAAGTAAAAAAAAAAAAAAAAAAAATGAGATAAAAAGAAAAATTATGAGAAAAAAAGTCAAAATTATGAGATAAAAAGGATTTAAAAAATCTGACACTGATTTTACCGACACTGTTCCTCTTTTTTCTTACAAAAATGTTTTGTCCATGTCAGGGGAGACGACTAAAAATATGTTCCTCAGGGGGAACATCACTGAAAAAACTTTGAGAACCACTGTCTTAGGGTAAATGTCACAGAAAAAGACATAGTTTAGTTAACTTAGTTTAACAACGGCAACATTTCTCATTACTTACTGGTTGATGACTGTTTGTTAACACCACAAAGAAGAACTGTTTACATTTCCTCCGGCGAACTGAGGTGCGCTTCATTTAAATATGCTGTTGTGCCACCCGGGCGGGTAAACAGTTTGAACCATAGATATTGTAACAGCCCCGCAACGTTATTGATGTTTGTTTGGCGTGATTGTGACCGACAGTAACCGTTTATGCTGAAATAAATAGTAGGTGAGACCAACTCTGCATCTGTTTCCTGGATCCAGTAACAATATAATATATAAACTCTGGAAAAAGTGGGGGGTATGAAATCATCTGGTTGGAGAAGTGGGGGTGTCACAACACCCCCATCCCCCACAGGTGTGATGCGCACGGGGCTGATCCTTAGATTCCATTTACACATGTGTGAAACATATCCTTCATGTCAGACTCATAAACTAGAACACATCCATAAGTTGTTTTCTTTCCACACCGTTATGTAACTAAGCATAAATCATTCAACATGTTATCACCTCTGCTTAGGAAAAGGCATACAGAGCACACTGTAGAACCAATTAAGAGGATGTGTTAGTTGCAGATGGCCTTGCTCTGGTTGAACACTGGCTTCAGGACACGCAAGAAAAACTGAGTGACATGAAAGAAACATCACAAAGAGATGTTTGATGAATTCATAGACCGAGGAAGTAAAAGGAGCCGATCTGGAGGCACACAGGACGATAAAACGGCCAGAACCCAAACAGGTTTATTCAATTCAAAGGTCAAATCCATCCTGTTATATGGATGAGAAACCTGGAACGCTTCAACAAACCCCAGACCTTTATCAATACACACCTCAGACAGATGTTCCACTTCGATCCAACTCAACAACAACTGGTGTCAGGCAAAACAAACCCCACCCTTCACACGTTGCAGCTTGTTTTGGCATCGATCCAGGTGAATTCATCATGTCTATACGTGCTGATGGCAGAATAGCAACTACAACCAAACTGATGTTTTTATAAATGTGTGGAAGTTTGTGCATTATAAGTAAATGGTGGTGGTTTTGTTCCCCAAAATGTAATGACAACTCCAAAACCAATGTTGGTGTGGATTCAACCAGTAGTTTTGTTACCTACAGATACGTGACATTTCATCCCTTTATAAGTTAATGACCTTTAATGAGTGCAAAACATGGTTTTAGTTCATGTTTTTGATTGATGCCTTGATGTTTTGATGATTTTGTGTACTCTAAATAAAATTGAACTGTTAAAGAAACTGACCCACAAGACTTTTAACATCATAATTTTTACTTTTGATCTCATAATTTTGATTTTTTTTAAAATCAAAATTGTAAATTTTTTTATCCTATATATATATTTTTTTTCTCTATTGTTCCATAATTTTCCGTCCATACCCACAAAACTGAATACTGTGACCTGACCAAACACATTATCTACACAGTAACTCACTTTTAAAGGCTTTATTTTTGGATACTTCTGAAACTTTTCAGATTTTTCCTGGTTACATAAATATTATTGCATTCATGGCAAAAAAAAAACAAAAACAAAAAAAAAAAAACGCAACACTTTATAATACCTACACACAATTGATTATGTACTAACCATTTATTAGCCATTTATAAATGGGTTGTTCATTGTGTATTAACCATTTGTTACCTATTTGTTAATGTCTTGTAAAGGTTCATAACTAGTGTAAATGTAAAATTAGATTATTTTTAACCAACAGGTGCAGTGTTTACAACAGTTTCTTTGTTTACCTGTAGAGCAGATATACAAACACTGCACCTGTTGGTTAAAAATAATCTAATTTTACATTTATCTTTGGAAGACACTAGTATGAACCTTTACAATACATTAACAAATATGTAACAAATGGTTAATACATAATGAACAACCATTTATAAATGGGTAATAAATGGTTAATACACAGTCAATTGTGTGTAGGTATTATAAAGTGTTACCAAAAAAACTTTTTACTTTTTTACTTTGTTAGAATCGAGAACTTGTACTTTTTTTTTTAATTACTTTTACTTCAATAAAGAAGTTGAATCAGTACTTGTACTTTTACTAAAATATTTTTACTTAAATACAGAACGTGAGAACTTATACCACCTCTGGCTAAATGTGTAATGTATCTTTCTTAGTGCGACTGCATGGGTATAAGCCACAGTTCCATCCATTATTACACAGTTCATTTCCTCTGCACCCATGTTTAACCTTGAACCTTGAACGCACCATCACCATATGCTGGCGTTTTGTTATAAAAACATACAGGAGCAGGTAGAGCAGCTGCAGTCAGTAAACAGCAAACATGAAGGGAACAGGTTGAGAGCAGATACTCAGCAGACCTCTTAAGACCAAAACTTAATGTTTGGCCATTTTCAAATTCCAAGGGTGAGATTTTTTTTTTAGCTCTGAGTGGTGATGTGATGTGGCAGAGATGGAAAAAAAAAAACCAGATGGATCTTTCACTGCTGCTGAGTAACCTATGATAGTTACATTTTTTTTAAGTGTTTTGTAAAATATTGCAAAATGACAGAGAACACTATTAGTAAAAGGACTGTTGGAGAATTCACCATGTGTTGTTTTTATTATTTTATTTTTTATTAAGAGGCAAAGATGAAATCATAAGAATACATGTCTTATATAAGTAGAGAATGAGATTATAAAATAAATGTTAGGGGGAAAAAAACATGGTTTGTTTCTGATTTAGTTTTATTTGGTATAAATCCGTCCTTTGTATCAGGCTGAATTGCATCTTCTTTTGAAGTTGCTTTCATTGGTTTGCTTTATTGAAAACAATCCAGTATCAAATCAAGAGAAAGGACAGAAAAAGTATGATGTTGTTGGAAACCAATGTGGACTTGGAAATTCTTTGCACTGTGTTGAATCCTTTTGAATAAAACCATGAATCACTTTATACACAGCAAATATGCCAGTGTTAATTTTAACACCCATAAACTGTATATATGTGTCCACACTATGCAGTGTAAAATTAACACTTGACACAGAGTCATAACGTAACCATCCCCTATTTTTCAAAAAAAAAAAAAATTGCCTAAGAAGACTATTAATTACAGTCTAATTACGACAAGCAATTGATTTCCACGTAAACATGTTAGTGCAGATCAGGTTTTAAGAACAGACCAGTTACAGTAACGATATGAACTGTCTGATATGAACTAAAACAACAAAACTCTGAATATACAACAGAATACTGAATAACTGTCCACTGGAGTGACCCTTATACGTCAAAGGGTTAAAGGGTTAATCCACTATTTGTCAACCTCCAGTGTAGAATACATGATATTGTTGCATATTTTGTACAAAATCCACAATTGATTCATTGTGTGAGTAGAAAAAAATGTCCCCATCCCAGTGTGAACCCAATGTAAACAATAGGATTAATTCCATTCAAATTCCTTTTTAATTCCAGCCCTCCTGTTTATCTGCACGTGTTCAATAAATTCACTCTAGAAATGGCACGTGAAGGGAAAATAAGTGGAATGTTGTCATGTTCCAACTAAACATTTGATCTGAAGTGTGTTATTTGATGGTGGAGACTCTTCTGTGGCGATGGGACGATGTGTAATTGTCACACTAAACAGTGATTCATGAGTTGTGTTCACAGCTCTGCAGGCTCTGTTTGCACTAAATAAGAAACATGTTGGGGACGCTCTGTGAGTCAGGCGGCAGCACGGACTCATGGGTAATTGGAGAAAAACAGGACAGTGATTTGTTATATCTATAAAAACTGGAAAGTGAACGCAACAGTAAATAATAATATTCACTCAGTGTCAAATCGGTCAGTGACAGTTTTATTTCATGTTTATGATAAACGAATCCACCAGAAATTAAACACATATAATGAGTTTGAGGTTGTTAAAGAGTTAATAAACTGCTTTCTCACAGTGTTTCTGGTCTTTATTCACAGGTCATTGATATGTTATCATTATTCCTTTAAGACTATGAAAAATAAATGTGAAAAATATTTGTATTTTGTGACTGATGAGATTTGAATGAAAAAGAAAATCTTTGACATTTCATTTCATTTCATTTCGATTGTCTTTGTCAAAAGAGCTGAGCTAAAAACCTTGAAAAAACTAAAACGTTTTCATTTCATATGTGAGAGTCAAGCATGAAAAAAAAAAAAAACCCTGATATTTTAATCAAGAGAAAGAACCTGATTAAGTTGAATCAAAGCCACATCAGCCTTTTATGGCAGTGTGAAGCTGATCCAGGTTCAAACAGTGAGTTATGTTCAAGTTCATCAAAGTGTATTGGAAACATCATTAATGCCTGTAAATGTAGATGTTAAAAGTCAAATACCAGGCACCATTGTAGTTGCATGCAAAGAAGAAACGTATTCATTGTACACAGTAAATTTTGCAGTGTTAAATCAACACTTAGAGAGTTAATTTGGAGACAATGGGACCAAATACACTCTAGAAGAAGTTAAATAAACTCTCTAAGTGTTGATTTAACACTGCAAAATTTACTGTGTATGTATGAATGTGCTTTGTTTTAGATGTGCATCGTCACTGTCATTATGAGCTTACATGAATTTGGAGTAATGTGATCATTGTGTTTCTATGCATTTACATGAACTCACTGTATTCGTATTAATGTAAAGAAATTTGATTATTTAAAAGTTAATGGTAACATAGAATAATTTGTGTGATATTGCAATTACTACCTTATATAAACACTTTAACATTGGCAGGTACCTGAATATATTTCTATCTAAATTAGGGGTCTCAAACATGCGGCCCAGGAGCCAAAATCAGCCTGTCAATGGCTCCAATGTGGCCAATGGGATGAACAGCATAATAACCTATTAAACGACTCCATATTTTTACTTCTCAGTTTTTTCTTTGCCTATAAATGATGACAACCTCAATTTTTTGTCATTGTTTTACTGCAAAAAATAATATTAAATTGTGAAAATAATTACATTTACAAACTACCCTGTAACAATAAAATGTAAAAAAAAAAAAAAAAAACCTGAACAAATGTCGAAAGAAAATTACACAAAATTTGATCCACTTTCTGCTTCTCTTACTAAGAGTTTAGTGTCTTTGTTGAACTAATCCATAATAAAACACATGGACAAATGATAAATTGAGGAAAAATATTGTTAAAACTATCCTTATTCTCCTTATGAAATGTCACTTGTTTTTGCATTTGGATAATTTCTAAAAAGTATTTTCATAATTGTGCATTAAAACAATGACAAAATGTGTAATTGTCATTATTTATAGGTTATTATTATTAGTGGGGACATGTCTTTCAGGAGGAAGAGCTGATCTGCCTTGGCGGAGTTTGTACTATCTGAGTGCTTTTGTAATGGACTTATTTCATTATATGGATGTTTGGGTTAGAGCTGCACAATATTTAGTTTGAGCATCGGCATCATAATGTATGTATGTGTGTGTGTGTGTGTGTGTGTGTGTGTGTGTAATAGTTACATCACAGGTCCTGCAATTATTTATATTTAAATTTTTCTTATTTTTGTATTTATTTGTACATCTTTTTATTTTTAAATTTGTAAGTTATTATTTATTCATAATTGTTTATTTATTTATCTTATTTATTTGTATTTCATTTAACATTTTTTTATTCATTCATTTATTTATTGATAATTATTCATTTTATTTAATTATTTCAGCTACAAGAAGGATGACGCTGACACATATGTGTAATCTGTTTGACCGTTTGCATCGGCACCACACCGTCATTATATTTAAAAAAATTTTCATATCGCAATATATATCGCTGGGTTAAAAAAAATCCCAATGTCAGTTTTTTCTAATATAATGTCTCCCTAGTTTGGGTCCTAATGGGTTAAAGTGACACTGAACTATGTGCTGATTATTCCACAGCTTTAACTTGACGTTAAAGTGACGTGAACACAGCGCCACAATAATCCCATCATAAATCCAATGTTAAATGTGAAGCCTGGTATTGTAACGACGCTGCTGTCAAACATGATTCCAAGCTTTTGGAAGCTGCAGCCTCGCATTAGAGCGGCGCCGCTGTCAGGAGCGATCGTACAAACTCGGGAGGGCGCATTCATCAGATGTTTTATCATAAAATGTTCAGCTTATACTTGACAGATAAAAGATGAATAGAGTTAAAAGTAAAGCCGCATGAAAATTCAAAAGGTGCTATTTATTTTCAGCATCGCCCCAAGTTCCTCCAAAAAAAAAAAAAAACAAAAAAAGTAAAAATAAAATTAAACTCCAAATATTTCAGACACACGGAGGCTTGTTTTCTATAAAGACGGAGTTAAGCTCCTATGAGATCTGTGAGTTATTGATTACAAAGAAGAAAGAACAAAGTAGTGTCTATAATGCATTGTTGTATGAAAAATGTAGTAGTGAAAAAGTCAAACATCAAAGACAGACATTGTGTACGAAGAACAGGGAGAAATAATTCAGCGAGGCAAGTGATTTATCAGACGGGAATTAAAGCTTCAAAGCAGAAAAGGTGTGGCACCGACGAGTACAACCCACATTCACTTTTAATTACTGCTCTGATGAAGTTTTCCAATTTATAAGTTCTTCTAAAAATCACCTGCATGTATTTTCCTCTGAAGTTTGTAGTTTCACATTAAAAATCACATTAGAATGAATCTGATCATTGCTCATGAGACGGAACCATTAAACTTCTGAACAAATGGAGACGTCAAAGGAAAACAGACTCAACCATTTCATCACTTACCACGCTCACATAATCAGTCAAACAATCAACAAGTGGCACAACAAACCCCACCCCCCTTGCACATATTTTACCTGCTTTGCCCTACAGTATCTCATATCGTTGTGAAACCACAATTTTGGTGACTGTTAGTGTGACCTTTGACCTACATTCACCAAAATTTACTGGGGTCTATTCTGGATGACCTCGCACCTTCTGTGAAAAGGTCATGAAATTCAGTTCAGTAGTTTTTGTGTAAAGCTAATCAAACAGACAGACAAACCAACTCAAAAACAATACCCTTAATTATTAATTATCACATTGGTGAAGCTAGTGAGTAGTTTATGGCTTTGGATTTGAATTTTCATTTTAAAACAATTACATCTTCCCTCAGGACAAAGCTTTAGGAAATCAGGAAAATTCCTAAATAAAAATTCAGCTTGATTCAGTTCAGGACAAGATGAAATAAAATAAGAAATGCATATATATATATATATATATATATATATATATATATACATACAATAGATTAGACTTGATATAAAATAAAATAAGATATGACAAGATGAGATAAAAGAGATAAGTAAATAACAGCAGTAACAAATAATACACAAGTGCAGAGAAAAGGACACAAAAAATAATGAATGAATGACAAATGAAAAACGGAACAAAAAATAAATATAATATTTAAGTAACGAAAAACCTTTTCCTCAATTTTTCGTCTGTGAATACGAAAGAAAATTCTATTTATGAAAGGAAATTGAAACCTCTGAGACATGAATACAGTACTGTATGTACATTACGTATAGTAGCATCCCATTGGCTACGAGGGAGCTACCCATGATGCCTTTCGTTACCCTTTGACCCTCATTCATCGCAGAGTTACTGTTGTTTCCTCAGTTTTTCCCATTGTGCTCATTTAAACTTTATTCCAGTATGTATTAGTTATTCATCATGAGCCCAAAGTAACCGATTCTGGTGACAATGAAAAGTGAAACAGGAGATGAGTCATGCCATCGCCCACTTTGACGACGTACAGTATGCCTTGTGCAATTTAGGAAGATTATGAAATTTGGTCAAAGTCAATTGTCTTTGGATCGATACTTCACCAAATGTCCATCAACAAACATTATTGAAGGTGAATTTGTATAATTTTTAAAGGGTTTGAGGGGTAGTATTTGGGGCCTTGGAATGAATTAGACCCTTTACATGTAAAATGTGACTATTTATGAAAACTTCATGGTACAAAAACACTTCTGGAATGAATAATTTTGTAAGTAGATGTAGCACTGTATTTATATTAATACAACAGAAGAATACAAAAATAAAACATGACAGAAGACAATTTTTGAAAAGTCACAGTTTTAAGACTCAGATGAGAAGATTTGGCAAAACGTGTGAATCTTCCAGGGTCAGTGTTGACTTCAGGATTAGAGCATTTAGCAAATAAAGATGGAGTTTGTCGAAGAGATTTTGGTTCTTAGTTACAGAGAAAAGTAAAAAAACTAAAGACATAAGAGGTATTTAAATGATCAAACTGCTCCATGTGGGTTGGATGGTTGAACAGTTACAGCTGCTGCAGAAACCTCATGAAGGAAAAGGACCCCAAACAAACACATTTGTTACTGGAAATGTCTTCAAAAGTTAAAATTAAAACAAAAAAGTATTTTACAGATTCATTCAGGCTCCAACAATAAATAAAATATGGAGCATGAGATGAAAACACATATTTTAAATGATAAAACACGATACATTTAGAAGCAATTATGCCTTGGACTGACTGCGAGCAAAAGTCATGAGGATCTGAAGGGTGTGGTTACCACGGTAACACTCACTGGGTTGTTGGACTTTTATAACCCTGACAATACTGTGATATAAAGTTAATTAAACTGATGTCCACATCAGCACAGTTATATCAACCTGAAGTGATTCATATCCACTCAGATTCAGCCTGGGAGCCGGTGTCTTTCAGCACCATGGACAGCTCCACAAGCAGAGGCGTATTCATTTTCTGGGTTTTTTGAAAAAGAACGTAAACAATTAATCAGTAAAAATGAACAAACAAACTAGATAAAATACAGCACACAGCATTACAGTTCTACATCATGTCACGCAGACCTGATGGGTGTAGTTACCATGGTTACACATTATGTCACTAGATCCTTTGACAATTGTAACTCTGATGATACTCTGACATACAGTTAATTAAACTGATGTCCACACCAAGTTATATTAACTGCAAATGACAGATCCAGAATCAGATCCAGACTCAGATGAAACCGTCCTTGGTGCTGGGACATCTGCGTCTTGTATTTCAGCACCATGGACAGCACCACTATGGAAGTTCTATTAGTTTGATATTTTTTTGAGAAGATTTATCTGTAGTAACATACAAATATAAACCAGAGAAAATAACACATCACATTCCACCTCTAGACCATGTCAAGAGGGCCTGATTGGTGTGGTTACCATGGTTACACATGATGTCAGTAGGTCGTTTGTAACCCTTGTAACCCTGACGATACTCTGACATAAAGTTAATTAAATTGATGTCCACACCAGCAGTTACATCAACTGGAAATGGCTCAGATCCAGAATCGGATCCAAACGCAGATGGACCTGTCCATGGAGCTCAGGCATCTGCTTCCTGTCTTTCAGCTCCACTATCACAGTTCTATTAGTTTAGTTTAATTGTTCCCTTTCCTAATCATTCCATATTGTTCAGTTGTTCTTTACATTTAGTATCCATTTATTGGAACATAATTTTGTCAGTATTGTTGTTTGCCATTACTCTGCTGTTGTTTCTAATTTGTTTTGTCTGATGTATGTCTTGTTGTTACTCTGTCCACAATGTCGTGTTAAATATCACAAATGAAAATTTAAAACAAAATAAAAACATTTAGTTATATTTTTTAATTTAGTTTTCTTTTTTTATCTTATATAATTATTTCTTTATTTATCTTTGACAAAAATGCAACGACTTTATCGGGAAAAATCTACAAACAAACCAGACAAAACACAACATTACTTTTCAGTGTCATATCATTAAAACCTGATGGGTATGGTTACCATGGTACCACTCTATATCAGGTCGTTTGACTTATAACCGTGACACAGAGTTAATTAAACTGATATAAACACTAGCAGAGTTACATCAACTGGAAATAACTCAGATCCAATAACAGATGGAAGCATCTATGAGACTCTAACGTCAGCACCGTGGACAGCTCCACACAGTTCTACTTTATTTATTTATTTTTTCATGCAACATTTATCTGTAAAAATCTAGAAATTAACAAAACACAACATTAGACTGCAATCTTAAAGGTCAGATGGTACAAAGATGATCACTAAACTGATCAGACACCTGTGAGTTCTGTTACGGTCATAGTGAAAAACCCAAAAGTACAAAACCAGGAAACAGTTCAAGCTCCTTTTAATGAACAAACACAAACCACATGAAAAGGATGAAACTCAAAACAGACAACAACGCTGCAGAACTGGAGACACAGTCCACCGAGGCGGTTCTGAAGCAGGACCGGAACCGACGAGTAGCAGATGAACTGGGTAGACTACAGCCATCGAGAATGTGACATGGTAAGAGACAAAACAACAAAACAAACAAAGACAAGAAGACACTTAAATAGAGAGAGGAAATGAAGGACAAATAAGAAGCAGAAGGAAAGAAAGAGGAGAAGGTGACAGAGGGATGTTCACAAGTTCTGTGTTTGATTTGAATTAATAATCCTTCATATGTGAAATAGGTCATAATTATTTTAACAGCAACACGATATAACACGAACATGCCCCCCCCCCCCACCCCCATGTCACTCACACAGTCATGAGGACCAAGTTTGGTAGTTGGTTAGGCATTGGTAGTTAGTTTAACACCCCCCACCCCCCGAAAAAAAAAAAACCTTAAAATTGAATAAAATAAAAATAAATAAATAATAATGAAATAAAATGGAAAAGCATTTAAAACGTGTTTTAAAAAAAAGATAAATAGATAGATGAATTAATTAATTAATTAATGAGGTAAAAGGTTCGTGAGGAGCAGGGTTTGTTGTAACCTGCGCCACTTCTTCTGTTTAACTCTATTCTTATGTTACTTTGTACAATTTACATTCTATTTTCTATCTTATTTTTAGTTTGTGTTATTTTATATTGGCTTTATTTCTATAGTTCTGGTGTTTTCGTCATATTGTTACATTGACTGTAGCACAATGACAATAAAGGCTATTCTATTCTATTCTATTCAATTCTATAGATGTAGATTCTGTAGATGATGTTACTGGTCTTCACATTGTGGTTTTAATCCATAAAGGTGACGGTAGTTAAACATCAATAATCAAATGGAAATGCATCAGAAATACAATTCTGATCAATCAAAGTCATCAATTATATCCATGAACACCAAATCTACAGTATTTATACATTTATATAAACCGTAGTCAGTGTTGTAGTTAAAATATATTCAATAGTACATTTTTAAAACATTAAATTCACTGTAAAAATAAAATAATTTCTATGTAATTTACTTATGGTCCATTATATTTCTTTTTGCTAATTGTATGTTGCTATTATAATGCTCTTTAATCAAAATGTATAAATGTTTCACACATTCACTATTTAAAAAACAAAACAACCCCCCCCCCCCTGCTTTTTCTCAATAATTTGGAGTTGGACTCTTTGGGAGTAAAGTGTCTCATGTAATAAATTGTGGAGTATTTTCAGGAGGCGTTTAGTTCCTTCCACACCAGGTTACATCAGTTAAAGCCTTGATGTTTTTGTTTCATTGATTTTTTTTTTTTTGTGCGCAAGCAAAGGATGAAAACCAAACACAAAAATCACTTCAATGATGAAACACAACATGGAAAAAGAGTGTTTGTGTTGGATCAGGATGAGATAAGAGTGAAACTCACACTGATGTGATTCTATTCAACTCTGTCCAAACATGCCTGAGTGTTTGTTCCAGAAAATGGATCCATGTTTCCCTGGACACACATGTGCAAACACTTCCATATTTACATGTTTGGCCATTAAAGGTTTTTGTACCAACAACAGAAAAGGTGAACTCTGCAGGATGGTTTAGAGATCTGTTTGTGAGATCACATCTTAAATTACATATGTTTATCAAAGGTGGGAAGTAACTTAGTAAAGGTACTTCCTGGTGGCCTGCCTGGCCTGACCCCGTGGGCGCCATGGGCCCGCCCCTGCAGCAATGACAGATCGCTGACAATCAAACAGTGGGCTACATGCAAAAACTAAACAATGGATGACATCGCGAAGACAAAAAAATGGAATGGGGACATCGCTGGTGTCCCCAGTTGGAAAGAAAAAGAAGGTCGTTCAAGGAGGAGGGGGCGAAATTTCAGAAAATATCTGACTTGCTCTGCTGCTAGCTGCCAGTAACAGAAAGAGAGAGAGAGAGAGAGAGAGAGAGAGAGAGAGAGAGAGAGAGAGAGAGAGAGAGAGAGAGAGAGAGAGAGAGAGAGAGAGAAAGAAAGAAAGAAAGAAAGAAAGAAAGAAAGAAAGAAAGAAAGAAAGAAAGAAAGAAAGAAAGAAAGAAAGAAAGAAAGAAAGAATAAACAAATGCTAACCTCTGATCATCTTTCATGTTATTATTTGCTCAGATTTGTATTTTCTGGAGGATTAAAGTTTATTCAGTGACTGTGTTTCTATATCACAGGGTTGTCAAACTCATTTTAGTTCAAGTTCCATTTTCAGCTCGATTTGATGTTCAGTGGGCAGACCAGTAAAATAATAACAGAATAACCTATAAATAATGACATGTTTTCATCTTTGTTTTAGTGCAATAAACATTAAATTAGGAAAACAGACCTCAGGCGGTGGCGAAATATTCAAAAATTCAAAACAAGGTACAAAGAAATGTTCATGTCACAATACACTGCTGAAGGAAGACTGTGGTTGTTACTGAGGTTTTCAGGTTGTTCTATTGTATTACGTGTGGAAGTATGTATAAAATGTGCATAAATGTACAGATGTGGGTTAGATGTAGACGTAATAAGGCATGTATGTATTCATAAGTATGTATGTATGTAGAGGTGTAGTAGTGGAAAAAAGTTTTCACACGCCCTTAACAACAACAATACAACAACAAAACAAAAATATAAAATTTTTCAACGATCAAAGATTTTTTTTCTGTTTTTCTTTGTGTTTATATAAAAAATATATTTTGATATGTTATGTCCTGTATGTTTTTTTGCTGTAACATCCAGTTTGGACCTCGACAGAACAGAGCATGTGCAGAAGGGAGCATGTGGATTTAGAGAAGGAAATAGTACTTGGCAGATTTCAGTAAATTAAAGGGGACATATCATGCCTAGTCAACACAGTTCCCTAGTGTCTCAGTGACTTGTCTGTCACATGCTTTGGTCAAAATAACACTTTGATGAAGATACAGTAGCCTCTTCAACCTGGAGAAACAGGCCTTTTCAAAATGCTCTTGTTTTCATACAAATGAGCCACAGCTGACTCCGCCCCTTTCTCCCACATTCTACTGAGAGGAAGGGGAGAAAGAAATAGACCCTGAAAAAATTGAGGCAGAGAAAAAGACACAATGACACTGATTAAATAAAATCAGCTGGAGAGAAACAAAAGTGGACCGAGCGCTGGGTTTTCAGAGGGTTCTGGGATGACATCATTCCCATCTAAATTCATTGTCTGTGACTTTCTCTGGATTTATTCTGCCTGTTTTTTTCATTTCAGAACAATTCAGACTGTGCTGGAAAAAATGAAAAGAGAAGTTTTAAATAATTTAGGTGCAAAGTAAAGTAGCTCTGGTATTGATGCGCCTTCACACAAACACAGACTCAAACCCTTTGGAAAAGCACAACCTTGACACGAATGAACATTCAGTAATGAATATTTTCCGTATTTCATCTGTCTCTGGAAGTGGTAGATTATTAACAGTGACCCTGACATCAGATCAGAGAATACAATTAGTAAATGTGAGTAAAACACAGGCTGTGAATGTGAAGAACATGAAGGTCAATGTCTAAATTGCAGGTAGTCAATGGGTCATTCTGGTCCTGTGTGAATAAGGTTTATGTCTGTAATTACAATTTTCCAAATCGCCTATGTCAATAGTACTGTGGGACTACCTTCCTCATGCGTGTATTACCACAGAGCCAGTCAGTGTCATTCTATCCTGTGTAGCCTAGTAACCTGTAGGGGTGGGATTATATAAATTTCGCTTCTTCCCATTCCTTTTCGAATATGCAAAAAAAGCAATGTTTTTATATGTGTTTCTGTTTTTCATGTATATGTTTTTATATTAGTTGAATGCAATCGTTTAAGCTGTCGCATATTCGAAATAAATCAACTACTACTACTAACCTGTTACCCTGCCGTCAAACTACTGTAGTAATAACTAGAAAAGCACTCAGAATGCAAAAACCTCCACCAACGCAGACCTCCCCCCTTTGAATGAAGAGAGGTCCACCAAGGAGGTTACGTTTTTGCCAGAGTTTGTTTGTCTGTTAGGAAGACAACTCAAAAAGTTATGGATGATAATAATAATAACAATAATGTCTATAATAATGACTACCTATTAACCAGTTGAATTATCGGATAATTCAATCGGATAATTTGCCCCTCCTGTGAACATTTTCAGGAGCCGCCACTGGCCTGGATTCTGGACCCAGATTCTGCCTTGCACCCTTTGGAAATTCTTTCGGCTCTATGGACTGACCTGTTTCTGGCCGATGGTACCTGTAATTTGGATTCTGATTCTGATTATTCTGATTACCCAGTTCTGATTACTACCTGTCTGACCCCACTTCTTCTCTCAGTGGCTGTTTCACTCGGCGCCATTAACCCCTAGATGGAGGTCCTGGAAGGAGTGATTATTTAAACTATTAAAACTGTCCTCAATAAACACTTTAAAAACCTGTCTGTCCACATTTGTGTCCCATCACATTACTGTGCCCTGAATACAAACAACATGAAACATATTAACTGTTCTGATTCATATGAGGAATTTTCCTGGGTTTTTGATTAATATAAATCTGCCACTGGGACAACATTCAGAATTACAATCATGGATCTGTGGCAACAGTTAAATCCCTATTTGGTGCTGTGGTACTATCCAGTACTGTAGATGAATTCAGCTTCACTCCTGTGAATCAGTGATTCACATTGGGGTTTAAAAATGCTGAAGGGGGGGGGGGCACTGAGACCGAAGAAAGAAGCAGAGGTAGGCAGACAGACAGATAGATCACACCTACAAAATGCTCACATAGATACAGCAAATGAATAAATAAGTAAATAAACAAATGTGTTATGGATTAAAGTGAGCTGAAGTTGTAAAAACTGCCTAAAAACTACTTTAAAAAGATAAGGGTGCATGTCATGCACACCAGGCATGCATTCAACTAGTTGTTACAGAGTGCTATAACCCCACTACACACACACACACACACACACACACACACACACACACAGGTTGAGAAACATTCCTGTAACTCCACTCTTACTGTCAAGTGTTTGTCAGTGTTTCTGTTTATGTTATGTCCTCAGAGGAAACAACACAAAAAGCAACAAAATCTGATGAAAAAAATCCTTGAAATCACGCAGGTCAGTATTGGTTTGACCCGATTTAAATGCTGAGTTTCAAATCAGTTACGGAAAATTGAAGGTTCTGATGATAATGTGACTGGATCAGATGAATCTGTTTAAACCGGATCAGATTTAACCAGTGAAGAGGAAAAAAAATAATAACCAGAAAATGCTCCTCAGACCACAGTCACAGCAGAGTATGACCCAGAACACAAATAAACTGAATAAGAAATCCAATGCAAAGAAATATAGAAAATTAAATACAATTAAATGAAATAAATACAGATCCAGTAAAAGCTTAATAAATATTTCACTTACACAGCAGCTATTTTTTAGTCATTCATAAAGACAAAATTCACCAAAAAAAAAAAGTTTAGTACCAGGTTCTGAACCAACATAGACCAAAACCTGCTCCAAGCCACACAGTGAACTGAACAGGTTTACTTCCTAAAGGTGACGTCATCTAGTCGGTCTCACCATGAACTGGAAATAAAACCATGATAATTAAACAAGAGCCTGTTTTTCTTCACACCTTTAGATCATCAAGTCATTTAGCCTCAGGTCGACTGATTTATTAATGTTTATCAGACAGAATGTATTAACAAATAAACCCTATAATAAAAGAAGCCTTGATGGGTTTCATTAACTTTTAACATTAAGACAAAACAGAATAAAAAAAAAAAAGAAAAGTTGATTATAAGAGGATTTCTCTGGTGGGTGTTTTTATCATGTAACGTTCACTTCAGTCACACATTTACACTTGATCAGGTTCATGTTGATAAACTCAGTAAGTTTGTTGCTGAAGAACCACAATTAATAAAATCAGGACACTAAACGAATGAGAGACTGATATATGAGTCGGTCGATATATCAGGCTAATATTTAGGTTTTTTTCTCATATCTGTATCAGACTCTTTTTTCCCTGCCCTGATTTACTGACAGGAAAATTTAACGGCATCTCTGTTTTCTTAGAGATACTGCTGTTCACACTGAAAAATTTTTATTTATTTTTTTGGTATCATAATATTTATTATAACTGTCACAATTGGTGTAATGAATAAACTGTGTGGGAAGTTGTATTAATATATTTTCACATAATATTCAAATGTTTTATAGTCATTGCACATGAATTTAGAAATAAATACATTTTAATATTATTGTGTTTTCACTCTTTGTGAACTTCCCTTTCTCCTTTTTTTTTTTTTACCAGTAGATTAATATTATTTCTAGTTCAACAAAAGTTTGTTATAACATCAGAGAAAAAATATTGGTTGATGTATAAAAAAATAATCCTTATCGGCCCCCCAAAAAATCCATATCGGTCGAACCATTAAACCATAACTGGTGTAATCACACTGACTTGTCAAACTGAAAAGACTGAAATCTGAACCAAACCAGGAATTAAATCAGTCTAAAATCAAACAAACAGGAGCCAGAGGCTGAAATGAACCACAATCAACCTCCCATCATGCACTGCTCCATGCCACAGATGAAGCACCGAAAAGGGCTTGATAATAAAATAAAACCTCAAATATGAACTGCATGTGTATCGTGGCTTTTCCTTGTGTTTCACTCCTGTCTCTGCTGCTCAGGTTTTCTGTCGCCTCAACCTTGACCTTTGACCTCTATAATCTAATCCGCTGTTCCTTTGAGTCTGAGTGTTGGTTTGAGCTGAATCTGGGGGATTCCCTCCTGTTCCGTGAATGAGGACAGCTGGAAAGATGGACAACCTTGAAAACAAAACGCCTCCAGCTGCGAGCGTCAGCGCCGTGGAACCATATAAATAACTCATAAACAAACAGGAAGTGAGAGCATTTGGTTGTTTGTTTTGGCTCTATGTATTTTAAGGGCGATTTTGCGGCAGCGGCGAGGACACAGGAAACAAGGACATGACTGAATGGAACAACAGGAGACAAATGCCACCGGGGGCTGGAATCAAACAGGGGCATCACAGCCTGGAGTTAGCCCCGCCCTCTGCTGCCCAAATGCTGGACTGATCCTCCAGGGGATCTGGGATAAATAAGACCAGCAGATTTAAAACTGACCTGAAGACGACGACACATCCAGACGCTCCTCACTGACCTTCACGCTGGAGTAAATATTGGCTTTTTTTTTTTTTTTTATGTGCATGATAACTCCGCCTCCTCCCACCCTGTCTCTGTCATAGCAGTGTCTGCGCTGTGAAAATGGGTTGAGGGGCTGCGACGGCTCTGCGGGGGGTCGCCTCATCTCTCCCGACCGACCGAGCGCTAAACAAAGCCTCCGGGCAGGAAACTGAGTAAACACCAGGGAGAGGGAGAAAGGTCAGCGCTCGCCACGTCCTGCAGCGACGCTTTTACATGACCCCATTCTGTTTGGACGGCGCCGGCATGTGAGCGGCACCGATCCACGGTGAACCCGGAGAACACGGGAGGTGGAGCCAAGGCCTTTGGGGAAAAGGCGGTGGAATATGAAGGATGTATGTGGGTATTCAGAGGAAACAAACACACACAACATCCATAACACACAACAACACAATCCCTTCATCTTTCTTCGTCTGTGTCTTTCTTGTCCATTCATTTTTCTCATCCACTCATCGTCTTTGTCCATTTGTCTTTCTCATCCTTTTATCTTCTTTGTCCGTTTGCCTTCTTTATCCATTCGCCTTTATCATACTCTGTTCCTTTTTTCTCATCCAATCGTCTTTTTCATTCGCTCATCCTCATCTTTCTTGTCCGTTCGCCTTCTTTGTCTGTGCATCTGCTGTTCCTCATCTGCTCATCTTTTTCTTTGTCTTTCTCATCCATCAATTTTTCTCATCCACTCATCATCTTTGTCCATTCATCTTTCTTATCTGCTTGACTTCTGAATTGGTTCAACTTTCTCATCCAATTGTCATCATCTGTTTGTCCTCTTTATCCATTCACCTTTATCATACGCTCATCTTCATCTGTTCCTTTTTTCTCATCCAGTCATCTTCATCGTCCACTCATCTTCCTCATCCATTCATCTTTCTCAGCTGTTCACCTCCTTTGTGTATCTTCTTTGTTTGTGTTCATAACCTGTTCATCTTTTTCGTCCGTCAATAATTTTTCTCATCCACTCATCTTTGTTCATTTGTCTTTCTTGTCCACTTGTCTTCTGAATTGGTTCATCTTTTATGCCCATTTGTCTTCCTCATCCATTCATCTTTCTCATGAAATTGTCACCTTCATCCGTTCATCATACACTTGCCTTAATCTGTTCCTTCTTTCTCAATTAATCATCTTCATCATCCACTCATCATCCTCATCTATTCAACTTTTTAGTCAGTTTGTCTTCTTTGTCCATTCATCTTCATCATCTGTTTGTCCTCCTCGTCCCTTCTGATGTCCCATCCACATCCTGGTCTCGTTCGGTATAACTCATCCTGCTGATGAATTCCATCCTGTGTTTCTTCATGTTCCCTCCTTCCTTCTCCCTCCATGAACTGTTTTCTTTGGGTTTTGTCCTGGTTTGAAGTTCGTCTTTTGTTCTTTCTGTCCATAAACCTGTTTGTGTTCAAATGGGACTATTTGGGTAGTTTTGTCCTGAACTCCTGCCTGGTTTACTAACCCTCAAACCATGATGGTACATGACAAAAAGAATGAAATTAGAAGCTCTGTGTGTGTGTGTGTGTGTGTGTGTGTGTGAGAGAGAGAGAGAGACATGGAGGGGAGTGAAACTTTAAGAGAAAACAGAGACAAAAACACAGCTGGACCTGGAAGTTTGAAGGTACCAACAGAATTCAGACTCCTAGTGGGAGGAATTCATTCACAATGATGGAGGAAGCATTTTTTAAAAAAGAATTACCAATTTGTTAGATATGTTTGTGTTATATTGTGTTTTTGTTAAAACATAATAACATTCAGCAATGAGACCCAATGTCCTCATACATGGTGTTACAGCCACATAAACAAAAAAATACTTTTGGCTCAAATACAGAGGCCGAACACATGAAGGGACGCCAGGTTCAAGTGTGCAAAAAGATATGTTTTATTTCAATAAAAATAGAAACAAAATGCAGGTCTCAACTAATGCAAATAAACAAAGGAGAGAAAAAGAAAAGAAAAAGAAAAGAGACTGGAGATCGTGGCCAAAAGGAACAAAAGGGGGCGGGGACTGAGCCAGCCAGAGAGCCAGCGAGCCAGCGAGAGAGAGAAAGAGAGAAAGAGAGAAAGAGAGAAAGAGAGAAAGAGAGAGAGAGAGAGAGAGAGAGAGAGAGAGAGAGAGAGAGAGAGAGAGAGAGAGAGAGAGAGAGAGAGAGAGCATGCACAGTGTGCACCCCAGTATTCACCCTCCTGCCAACACATGGAAATTGATATTTTAAAAAAAATAATAATAATTTTTTGGGTTGTTCAGAAGGACCAATAAAGGCCCCAGATTCAAAGAACTGGAATTTTCTGTCAGTGATTTAATGGTTCAGGTTTTACTCATCTAAAGAAGTCATCATGGACTGAATACAAAATAAACCAGTAACCAATAAAACATTTTAGCTTTTAATGGACATCTCTCTCTTTCAAAACATGAGACTCTGGGTTTGTCCATTCAAGGTCATGATAACATTTTGGAGCCAACATTACAGAAGCACCAGTTCTCAACTGCATTTTAATAACTTTTATTAATCAGTTCAGATCTGCATTGTATTTTAAACTTTTAAAGTTCTTAATTGTTTCACTCTTTTATCTATATATAATTTGTTTCGTATTTGTTGTATTTTTTTCATGCCTATACTTTTATTCTCCCAGCTATAATGCGTTTAATATTTTAAGTAAAGCAATTTGAATTATCTTGTATATGAAATGTGCTACAGAAATAACCCTGTCTTGCCACCACTTTTTTTTTTTTATTGAGAGTTACCATTTAAAATCCTGTGGCCATGATTTTTACCTTTTAAGGTCACTCAAAGTGCAAGGTCATGATGTCATTTCAAAGCTCATGCTAAATTTCCTATATATTAATAATAGTCTCTATATCCACAAATTTTTCTCTGTTATAGTCTATTTTAGTTTTTTAGGTATTGACTGAGTGACTCTTGGATCAACAATAGGTCACAATCTATACACACAAGATGTAAAATTGAAAGATTAGCATTTTGGTGCTAATTGAAAGTCTCTAAGATGAATATTTCAAAAGTATTCAAATGCATGCTTCAAGGTTCTGATGTCAATTCACATCAACAGCGAGAGTAAAAAGAAGCTAAATGTAAACGTGAGTATGCAGGAATTGCTGATTTGTCCTTGTATCAATCAATCAATCAATGACCTTTGAACTACATTCACCAACATTTAATGGGAAAAGCAGCATAAAGGTGCAGACAAACAGAAAAAAAAACAATACCCCTCTACCCTTTTGGGGGAGGGAGGGGGGGGGGCATACTCTGATACTGTCAATCATGCCCAATGTGTGGGTTTAATGAACTCAAACATCACCAGTTAGATACTAATTTCATGTCATCCTTTTAGCTTCACAATGTCATCGTAGAAAACAGCAGGTACATTTTCCAGACAAGTATAAAAACACATAGAACTCAGTGTAAAGGAAAGTTTTAATCTGCTTAAATATGTCTGTCTGTGTTTTCTGTGTATGCCATGATGTTTTCTGTGCCACCTTGACTTCCCCATTCCACCCAGTTCAATCCTGGTGGAATAAACCAGCGCCGCCCCCTGTTAATCCTTCAAAGCATCGAGTGTGTGTGTCGTATGACGGGAGGATAACGAGGGACAGCTTTGTGTCTTTGTTAATTGCCGTCATTCTCATAAACCACCACTAATTGTGTGTTTTAATTGGATTAGAACATGCGTGTCATCAGCGCTGATGAATCTAGCAGATGATAAGGAGGACTGAACCAGATCCTGGTTCGGAGGCTGATGTGGACCAGGTTCAACAGGATTCCGTCTGTTTGTCCCAGTCAGAGGGTGGCCTGATGGGACCTGGGTTTACATGCATACACATGTTGTATTTTGTTAAGGGCATATTCTCCAGAGGCTGAGATTTACTCTGATTAAATGTGTGTTAAATGACAGAGACACGCTAATTAAACCACTCACAACAGCTCACACATCACATTTAAGGCCTGCTTTGAAGCCTGTCATCATTTATTTCTTAATGGCTACATTTATATGATGCTTTTAAATTCAGAATTTTCTTTTTTGGGATAAATTAATTCAGAATTAAAGCTATTTCCTTTGCGTTTACGTGAAGAAAGGTTTCAATGGGAAACAGGTGTATTGTGCTCCACTTAATTCGTCTTTAACCCTTGTGCAGTCCTTCGTAAAAGGCACACTGGCTGTGTCCTACAATCGGGTCTTAAAGACCCAGATTCCAAAGTTCAGTTAGACTCATCACCCCACCCCCCCAAGGATATATTACTGTTTTCAGTAGTAAGCAATGGCATCCTACAGTACGTATAAAATGGTACATTTGTGAGCCACCGGGTCTCTTTGACCCGAAGGACCGCACAAGGGTTAAGAGCTGGAGGTACAGAGGGTTCTGATTGGACAGAACGGCCGCTTAACATCTGAATGTCTACCGTAAGGAAACCATCACGTCCACTTCCTGTCTTGCTTTAATTTTAACTACCAACATAGAAGACCAGATACTACATAAGATTTTTGCATTACAACAATCTATCCCAACCAATGTTGAGCGACATAACCCCCCCTCCCCTCCACCCTCCTCTTACACCCCCCTCTTACACCCCCCTCTTACACCCCCCTCTTCCCCTGTCCTCGCCTCCTCCCTTCTCCTCATATCTTGTCCTTCTTTCCTGTCCTCTCTATCTCCTCTCCTCTCCCCCCTCTTCTCATGTCCTTTCTTGTTCTCTTCATCTCCTCTACCCCTCCTCTCCTCTCATCCCCTCCTACTCCCCCTTCTTTCCTGTCCTCATCCTTTTCCCCATCCTCACTTCCTCCCCTCTCTTCCCCTCCTTGTCTCTTTCCCTCCTTTCCTGACCTCCTCTCTCCTCCTCCCTTCTTTTCCTCTCCCCCATCCACCCTTCATCCCCTCCTCTCCTCTTACCCTCCTAGGCTCCTCTTCTCTTCCTGTTCCTCTCCTCCTTGTCTCTTGCTGCCCTTTTTTGCCCTTTTCCTCCCTTCCTCTCCTCCCCTCCTTTCCTGTTCTCCTCTCTCCTCCTCCTCCTCTTCCAATCTGCTCTTGCCCTTCATTCCTGTCTTCTTCCTCTTCTACCCCTCCTCTCATCCCCTCCTCGTTCCTTCCCTTGTTCTTCTCCTCCTCTCTCCCCCTCCTTTCCTGTCCTCTTCTCTCCTCCTCTTCTCTCCCCGTCCTCAATTCCTCCCCCCTTGCCTCATCCTCCTTGTCTCTTGTCCTCCATTCCTGCCCTCTCCTCTCATCCCCTCCTCCTCCCTTTCTCTCCTCCTCTCCCCTTACCCTCCTGTCCTCCTCCTCCTCCTCTCTTACTCTTCTTTGCTGTCCTCTCATCCCTTCCTCTCCCCCTCCTCTCTTCCCTCCCTTCCTGTCCTCTCTCCATCTGCCTTCTCCTCCTCTCCCCCGTACTTGCTTCCTCCCCTCCTCTACCCTTACCCTCCTCCTCGCCTCCTCTCTCCTCCATCATTTCCATCTCTGTTTTATTTCCAGATGTAGAAGGTGCATCATCTTCATAAACAGCTTGACTCAATCTTCTGCACATTCTCAAACTTATTTCTGTGTACTTGATTTACAGAGGAGGTTTTGTCATCGACTATTTGCTGGGAATGAACAAAACTTTCACACATTGAAACAACACACTTCAAACACAAGCTGAACAAAACCCAGGGACATATGGGCGTTACATTAAAAACTACAGCTTTTAACAATAACTGGACCAGAAGTTTGGGATAAAAATAAAGAAGTTTGATGAGGTTTCACTCTGTCGTCTGGGTTCTTAAATGGAGATTACATAATACACCAACATGTTATATAAGTTCAAGGAAAAACTACACACACTCAGAAACAACAGAATTAACTTATGAACACCATTAACTTATAAATCAACCATAAAGTCACAGTCGTATTTAAGTTAGTTAAGAGGGGGGGCTGTGGCTCAGTTGGTAGGGTTCGGTTCATCCATTCAATGGACAAACAAAAGTTATTATTGGCTGATGTGCCCTTGAGAAAGGCACTTAAGCCCCCCACCCCCCATCTGCTCCCCTGGGCGCTTGGTATGGAACAGTGACGTGCAGTGATGTCTGTGGCAAGTGAGGCACTGACTTTTTATGAATCAGATTTGAAAATACACCAAATATTTGCTAAATACCTAGTAGTTTTATATCTCATTGCAGCATTATTTATATGAGGTACATATTTTAATATGAATATTTGGCCAAGGAAGAATGAACATTGAATGGGGGCAACTTCTACAAAACACCACGGTGGACACCACAGGCCACACTACAGCGAGTACACATGGCGGATGCGACAAACACAGCACCAGACAGAAGACAGACAGAACAGTTCCTTTAGCTCTGGCGTTGGTCGTCCATTCTTTATCAAGTCCCGTTTTCCTTGAAAGTCCAACTTTGAAAATCCTTTCAGTTTAGCTATAACATCCTGATCCTCTATGGTTTTAGATCAGTGGTTCTCAACCTGGATTCGATCGAACCCTAGGGGTTCGGTGAGTTGGTCTCAGCCTCCGCCGCAGAGGTCCACCCCTCAGTCTAGTCTGCAGTTAGTGGGCACAGTCATTGAAAGCGTCCTGCTCTGGGATTTCTTTCCGGTCCGCTTTGAGGTCACTGGTTTATGCAGCAGAGTGAGACCTCCGTATCAGACCGATTAGAGAGGTGTGTCTGAGTGAGACACCCTTACCGGTCCGCTTTGAGAGCGCTGGATAAGCAGCGGAGTGAGACCTCTTTCTCAGTCAGGACCACACACCGGAATTAGCCTGTTATCTCCAGAGTGCCGATCCAGGGAAATAAGCTCTTGAGGCCAGCGATCAAAAGGGTCGATCGCCGTACGGAAACACGACGTGGCGGCAGAAAACTGGTACTTTTACCCACGGAAATGACATGTTGTGAAAAAAAATATCATATTTTATTTTTTTCCTAAAGAAGGGTTCGGTGAATGAGCATATGGAACTGCCGGGGTTCGGTGCCTCCAACAAGGTTAAGAACCACTGTTTTAGATGAAGCCAACAATAACACGACAAAGATTCGTAACCTAGTAACCAGATAAAACTGAGTTCACGTAGACCACGCCCTCTACTGAGGTAGAGCTGCCTGCCTCACCTCATCATGTCTTTTCAGTTTTGTTTTATGTAAAATTGTTAACACTGCATAAGTGGAAAACGTACTTAAAAACACAACACATTATAAGTAAAGTGAGGCCATATAACAGACATATCTAAAGCTGTATAAAAACGTCTTTATACAGCTTTACGTTGTTTGGCATGCACAGAAGAAGCGCAGAGGGCACGTGCTCGAACATTTAACAAGGGATTGCGCAATCTGTCGTGAGGCATGGCTTGGAGCTGTCTCAGCTCACTGCATATTCGCTGCAGTTGAATAGGAAACACGCAAATACGGCCATTTTGGTCACGAAAATGATTGAAAGCATTCGAATCATACAGACATGTATGATTGACTCCCTTAACTGCACGTCACTGGTATGGAAGCCCACTGCTCCTAGTGATGGATTAAATGCAGAGAAACCATTTCAGTGTGTACAATACATGTTCAAATGTGTGCGTAAAACTGACAATAAAGACTATTCTATTCCCTCCTGATACAATGACAAATAAGTGAAAATGGAAATAATCATATTAACGTTACTTTAGTGTAATTCTCATCCTTTAAACCAGAAAAAAATCAATCATTGCTGTTAAAAGTGATATTGGTGATGAACTTCACTATAATTATGTCCTTTTTTTATTAATGATATTCAAGTCACACTAATAAAATATCAAATGTTCAGAATTAGAAATGACCAAGTCAGGGTTTAAACTCTACAAACTCAAGAAAATCTTCTGCTGCAAACTTAATTTCATCACAAATCCGGGTCAATATCACTGAAATATTTAAAGCCTTTTACAGAAGAGAAACATCAGAACAGAAAAATCAAAGACTGTATCAGTGGTTTTTACTGCAGTACAAACAGTAAAACTGAGACACTTCAACTTAAATCAACTCTGATCTAAAGAAGCAACACAATTTTAAAATTAATTAGAATTAAAAAATATATAATAGATTCACACACAGGATGGAAATTTATCAGAGCTAAACTAAAGGTCAAAGGTCAGTATGAGTATTTGGAGGCACGTTTATGATGAATTCAAGGTCAAGGTGACTTAAACTCATTTTTTGGTTTTAATTGTAAGAACTGATTGAACATCTTGTTTAATTATGTGAAGTGATGCATCACTGGAAAACCCAAAGTATGTATTTCATTATGTATTGCAGTGTGTATTTTATTATGTATGTTTCATCCATTAAATTATTCACTCTTATTTCCATTTACAGTTCACTAGTGTTATTTTAAGTGTCATGTAGTGGTAGTGTTAATAATAATACATTTAATTTATAATGAATTTTACATTTCAATAATATCAAATACCATGTAGAGACACAATTAATAATAATAAATAAAGTTTTCTTTATTCTCTATTGTATTCTCTATTGTGTTACATACATAGACAATAAAAGAAAAGATATAGAGTTCAATAAAATACAATTCTAAAATGTTGGGTGTTTAAACCTTGCTCAAAAGTGTATGTGCTCTGTGGGGCCATCAGGTGATCATGAAGGGCATTCCACAACCTTGTGGCTGCAGAGGTGAAGGCCCGGTCGTCCAGTGTGCCTAACTTGATTCTGGGGCTTGAAGGGTATTTGAAATTGCAGATCAAAGGGTGTATGATGAAGAGTGCATGATGAGAAGGTCTTGGAGGTACTGTAGGGCTTGTCTATAGATGCATTGGTGAGTAAGGAGGATAACTTTGTACTGAATTTTGAAAAGGACAGGGAGCCAATGGAGGGATTTGAAAATGGAGGTGATGCGACAGTGTTTGCGCATCCTCATTTGGATCCTGGCAGCGCTGTTCTGGATTCATCGTAGTCACTGAATGCTTCTGCCAAACATCCAGATCAGGAGCACATGGTAGTAATCTAACCTGGAGGAGACAAAGGCGTGGATGAGCTTTTCTGCATCTTTCAGGGAGTGAGTCGGACAGAGTTTGGTGACATTTCTGAGGTGGTAAAAGAGGTGGGTGTCAAAGGTGAGTTCTGGGACAATTTTAACACCCAGAATGGTGACAGGGGCAAAAAATTAAATATTATGGCCAGAGAAGATGATGCTAGTGATGGTGGAAGAGCGGAGCTGATGTAGACTGCCAACAAGGATGGCATCTGTTTTGGAACTGTTTAACTGGGTCATCCATGTGTCATCCACCCATCTATCTCCTCCAGGCAGATGGTCAAGGTGGATGCTGGCAGGGGACTTCTGGGGGTGTAAGTTGTGCGAAGATACAGTTGTGTGTCATCAGCATAAGAATGTTAGGATAATCCATGCTTCCTGATGACATTGCCCAGGGGTGATAGGTAGAGGGTGAAAAGTGTTGGTCCCAACATGGAACCCTGGGGGACACCACAGGTGACTTTGTGTGTATGGGAAGTTTTTTTGTCCAGGGTGACATATGTTGTATATTCTACCTCATTATCCCCTAGGGCAGTGTTTCACAAAACTGTGGGGTGGGGGGACCCCTTGGCGGGACGTGAAGGCTTATAGGAGGACGTGGGGGATCACTCCTGGGTGTATTTTTTCAGGTAAGGTTCAGGTCGAACTAACATTTTTAGTGTTGGAGCATCTTGGACTCATTTTAGAGACATGCAACAAACAAATCTACTGTCATGATGATCTCTCACTAAACTAGACAAAGAGTTTAGGTTGGGAGAACGGACACAGATTTGACTGGAAAAGAAAAAGTGCAATGTTTCTGTTTTTTGCACAATTTGCACTTTAATGTTCTCAGATGTGTAATGTAAACAGGCTCATTGCAGCCACAGATATTGTTCAAATGTTCATCTTTGTTATAAAATGTGTTTGTTCTAAAAAAAAGTAACTTCATTGTCACAGTTGTAAGATAATTGCACATTTCCTTTTTTAAGGGGAAAACATTGTCTCAGGGAGCAGTCATGCGGAGTGTATTTGTAATGTTCAAGCAAAAAAATCAGTTTTTAATTTGCACAACAAATTATTCAAGGAAACGCAAAATTGGTAGAATATTTCTTCCAATAAAAATCATAATTGGACCAATGTTACAATGTTGTGTAGTTGTCCTCCGAAGGGGGACCCAACAGAAAATGATTGAGGGTTGTCAATGGAAACAACGATGAAAATAATATGCAGTGGTTGGAGTGTCAGATTACGAAATGAAAACTGGGGAAGAAGTTAGTGCAGGTGCATGGTCACAGGTGAATGATGTTAATGATGTGAACTATGGGAACTATGTGAAGTAGCTCTGGTATTTGTAGGAAATAAAGAAGAACAAATTAAATGCATTTTATGTCTTTATTTGACGGCTGTGGTGGTGATGATGGAGAATTAATGTGTAAGTGTTTCTGTCATATAGTGTCTGATCCTCCTCCACACAGGTGTCTGAAGTGTTCTGCATCTACAACATTATACAAATAACTTCCATTTGCAAAGAAACACACACACACACACACACACACACTATCTGCTGGGATGTGAGAGCATGAGTATGGTTAATGTTGTCAATGTAAAGACCAATTAGGTTGAATATGTAGATGATGAACTGGGACTGAAACGTTACCACTCACACTGGAAAAAATAAATGTAATCATGTGCATTTTTCTCATTTCTAGTCTGCATATTTCACGGCTGAAAATAAGACATAATCACCTAATGAGGATCTTTTCAATGATGTGATAATGTCTTATTTTAAGTGTGATGAGTTATTTGTACTAGAAATGGGGGAAAAGTGTGATTGGAAATAATCAGATTTTTGTGAACAGATAATTATCTGCAAATGTTAGAACATCTATGTGGTCTAAGAACCATCTACCGATGGATATTTAATTTTCTGCGCTGTAATGCAGTACGCTTCATCCATGGATATCGCAGACCAAAGGATGCGACCGAAAACAGTTTCCACTTACCGTATCTAAAGGACTTAGAAAATAGATCTATGGAGTGATTTGCAATTTAAATAACAGAATTACAGAAGTATGTTACATTAAAATTTTGCTAATGACTGAATGCAAGAGGAAATTAAACCCTGTGTGTCTGAAAGTGGGCGGAGTCAGAGACTTAGAACTCAGGGTTTTAAAACGTCTGTTACTATGGTAACTGGCCCAGTGTTTAAGTTACTTCTCATTTTGAAACAGGCCAGAGTTTTCCCTCATTTCAGGGTTGACAAACTCAGGGTTGTCATTAAACCTGCTAATTGAAAAGGACCCCTGGTAAACACACACCACTGGTAAACAACCATCACAAGTAAAAAAAATAATAATAATAATAATAATATTGCAGGTTTATTCTTTTTTAACCTGTGGTAACCACGGCAGGTTAAAAAAACAAAGCAAAATGCATAAACAACAGTAGAACTGTGGACTTTCTGAGTTTGTTCTTGAGAAGTTGAGCTGATTTTCATCCCAGGCAGAGAACAAGGACATTACTCACACAAACCATGGATATGAATCATGCAAATTAATTCCAGGTTTTGTTGTTTTGTTTTTCCTTCTGCTGTTGTTTGAAAACAGTTGTTCAGGGACACAAGTGCTCTTTACTTTTCTGTTTGCTGAAGCAGAGGCAGGAGTCGCTGAGGAGTTGGGGCCTCATATCTTGTATTTCTACATAAACTAAACATCTGCTCTAACGTTTCAGACCACGCTGAGCCGAACAAACAGGTAACCACAGTAACCAGGGTAACCGCAGTAACCTTATTATCGTTCCCACACTCAACGGACACTGTTGTATGGTAAACAGCTGCTGATGTGGCCTATTCTTTACCAAGGGCAGGTCCTCATCAGTGAACACAGCATCTGTTGCCAGGCAACAATGCGAGTAAAGTCAGAGAAAAACAATGAGTCGGATACTGAGCGTGAAAGACTGACACGGATCAGAGGTTGACCACCGTCTGAGACACGTTCATTCACTGAACGAGACAAACAGACAGAGACGTATGTACAGAGACACACTGACAAATGGAGAAAATGATCCAAAAAAGAAAAGAAAATTTTTAAAAAATGAACAAAAGTAAGTAAAATAATAACCAAAATAATTAATAACATAGAGAACAAAATGAACAGCTGATGAAGCAATTAAACAAAAACAATTAAAAAAAAACGTGCAAAAAAAATAAGTAAAAAATGTAAAATGGATTCAGGGAGTCCATAACAGATCAGTAGATTCTCAAACCCTCATCCTCGTCTTAGACAAATCCACCCTGTCATGGTTTTAGTGACGTGCACCCTCCAGGTTTAAGGCTCACACACACACACACACACACACACACACATCCTGACAGCAGTCCATTCAGTGGGTAAATGTGTGTGTTTGTACATCTGTGCTGTGTTTTATTCTCACATTCACAGTGTGTCTGGTGGTTCTCTGTGACATTAACTTTTGGAGGGAGATGAATCGGTTTCACTGAACCGTGTCCCAGATAGAACGATGGCGTCACATCTGACAAACTCCTCCATCAGCGGTTCCATGGTTGACATCCCACTGAGACAAACCATTATGGCCTCCACAGACGCAGTCCTTTCAGACCCAAACTCAACCTCCACAACAAAGGGAACCCTGGAAAACGGAGGTACGTCAAACACCAACCAAAAAGCTTCAGGATAGGACAAACTGACTGGTTTATATTCAGAGAGGGTTATGGTGAAGGTTCCAAACAGAAACACAGACAGGTTAAACACTGTTATGACTACTATTACTGTTATCACTTTATTATAACTTGTCATTACACACACACATATATATATTAGGGTTGTCAAATGATTACATTTTTTTAATCAAATTAATCACAGGGTTGCTGCAGATTATAATTATATAGATAGATAGATAGATAGATAGATAGATAGATAGATAGATAGATAGATAGATAGATAGATAGATAGATAGATAGATAGATAGATAGATAGATAGATAGATAGATAGATAGAGAGAGAGAGAGAGAGAGAGAGAGAGAGAGAGAGAGAGAGAGAGAGAGTGTAGTGTGTGTTTTCATCAAACAGTAAATCTACATCATCCACATCCTGTATCTATTCAATAGTTGATTCCTTTACTTAGGGAAAAAGAATCAACCCTTTTTCCATCTGTCTGACAAATAAGAAAAGGAAATGCGGATAAGTTCTAGTAGACATTATGAACCTAATTGGACTGAATGTGGTTTTAGTTGAATATGTGAGTTTGGTCTTTGTCACTGATACTGATTCATTCCACGTTTTATGGTGAAACTCAACAGATTGAATACTTCATTGGTGAATATTTCTAATAGTTTAAGTATCAGATTCATTTACATTCAAGGGAAATGAGCTGCACCTTTTAAACATCTGCACAGGCAGTGCACACTTTAATTAAAATTCACACTTAAACTCCATGGAGCACGACTAATGAGTGGAAGTCATGAAACAAACAACGGTGATGCAGGTCTGCTGGATGGGGGGCACGGTGAGGTTGGAGGGTGGCGGTAGTGGAGGAGGGGGGGTCGATCATTTAACATTACCCATTTAATTAGACCTAATAACTGAGAGCTGCCCTTCTGTTTGAAATGTGTTCAGGACCTACTGGAATGGGAGGCGAAGATGCCTATGCCATTAACCCCCCCCCCCAAACAGACACACAAACATGTGGGAGTACACACTGTACTCCCACACCCCTGGAGGAGGAGCAGGCCCCCCCATCCTGGGTGAACGTGGATCTGGTCCCAGTACACCCACTATGACCAGCTGTCTACGCTGCATTAGCATCCAAACACACATTCAACAATCCAACAATTAACAACTGGATGGTGTAATTAGTAAACAGACGAGCCAATTAGTGTCGACTTAACACACGTTTTATCACCTTCCATTTGTAAATGTCAGCAGCCGTTCCAGTGGCGAAACCTCACAGTCCTCTGCGAGGAGTCAGGTGTATGTGTGTGTTGGATATACGTGTGCTATGTATATATGTGTATATGTATATATATATATATATATATATATATATATATATATATATATATATATGTGTGTGTGTGTGTGTGTGTGTCTTTTTAATGAACCTAAAAAAAATGTCCACTCAGCTGGACATCATGTGTTTAAGGTTTGAACCAAAGAAATGTGTATTTAAAACAAATATCAGAACACTATGAAATAAAAACATATTTAATGAGAGACTGTTAATTACAGTCTAATAACAACAAGCAATTGATTTACAGGCAAACATGTTAGTGCAGATCAGTTATTAAGAACAGCCAAGTTACACTAATGATATGAACTGACTGATATGGAAATAAAACAACAAAACCCATGAATATACAAGAGAACAGCTGTAGAATAACTGTCTACTGTCGTAAACAGTATGTGTCGAAGGGTTAAATAGACACGACCTCATGCTATGATTCATCCACTCATCCATTCATCCATTACTTTACAGCATCATGATGTTTGTTAATGAATTACTTTCACTAATCCCATTAAATACAGGCAGTTTCCATCATAATACTGTTTTTATTGACCTGCTTTCTTTCCCTGCTGCATCAGTTCAGTCGCCTTCAATAAAGGACGACTTCAGCTTAGTGGTTCTGTTCGTTTCACTTCCATTCTCTCGTCTGAAACTTGCTTAAGTTGTGTTTTCCGCAACAGTGAATGTGAACACAGTTTAATTGCAGATTGTTTAACAGTGCATTTACCACAATGTCACCCCTACCATTTAGCATCAGTGACACAACAACTCAGTGACCCACAGAAAAGAAACATCCAACAACACTGGCAACCATGGAGACACAACAGCAACATCAAGAATACATAGAGTGTTGAGTAACATGCAAAAGGTTGAAAATGTGCATGTAAAGCATGTCACATGTCATAAGAACCAGTGGAACATACAACACGACTTTATGACACTGTTTCTCAGAGTATAAATGACAATAAATAGTAGCTAATCTAAGGATGATAGGTTAAATGGCAGCTAATACAAACAATGCTAACTGTAAATAACATGGTGCAAAGATGCTGATAGTGTTGATTGTTTAATCCATAGAACTGAACTTATCTCTGAATTTCATGTTTAGGCTTCGGGATTGGATGGACCTTCCAAACTGTTGGAATTACAGGTTCCATTAGTACACTGCTTCAACAGTTAGCTCAATGCTAATTGTTTGTCAGAGGTTCCACTCCCTAGTTGATGATGTAGTATTGGATGTGGACTGCTTAATTGTAGAGTCCATGACACAACGCGTGTTGACACATACTGTCAACACACATATAAATCCATGACCCTCCAGTGCCCCATACCCCCCCCCCCCCCCCACACACACACACACACACACACAGACCAACATCGTCCACCTTTTATATAACCACCTCATGCCACCCCCACTTGACCTTTTCCATGATACCACACCTGGGAAATGCCTTCCAGACAATCCAGCTGTCCTATTGGACAGCTGGAATGTCTGTTATCAACACCAGTGGAGGGCATCTGTGGCTCAGTTGGTAGAGCAGCTCATCTAATGACTGAAGAGTTGGTGGTTCGCATCCCTATTCTGGCTGTCCACATGTCCAAGTGTCCTTGGGCAAGACACTGAACTGTAAATCATGCTCCCAGTAGGTCTGGCAGAACCTTGCATGGCAGCAGCTGTCTACTGGTGCATGAGTGTGTGAATGTGAGGCTAATGTAAAGTGCTTTGAGCACCATGAAGGTGGAAAAGCGCTATATAAGGGAGGTCCATTTACCATTTACAATCTCATCAGCTCTAAAAGTTGGAATGAAATCTGTCAAACATCTCTATTGGTCTTCCTCACTGTTACAGGTCATATGGCCGCCATGTCAGAAGGCGAGAATGCACCACCATTATTGGACAGCTCGTGCTACTTTGACTTGACCCCTGCTGGGCCCAAAGTTCAATCCATCACCAGCCTGACTTTAACACCTCCAGTCAGTAAATGGTTATTGATCGTCTAGTTGGAGCTGTGAGTTCTGTGTTGGGTTTGATTTAATAAGCAATAACTATGTTATATTTATTTAATATTTAGCAAAATATAAATGGACTATTTTTATATAGACTTGGTTACACACTCACACACACACACAGGTTTCCATGTTTTGTGGGGACCAAGTTTGTAATTGTAAAAACATATTTTTTAAATAAATAAATGAATACCCTTTTTTCATTTAAAAAAATATTTAAAAAAATAATTTTAAATGAAATTTTAAAATATGATTCATTCATTCATTCATTATCCACCGCTTATCCGGGGCCGGGTCGCGGGGGTAGCAGTCTAAGCAGGGAGGCCCAGACTAAAAATATGAATAAATGAATAAATAAAATTGGGGAAAAGTAAACACGTCTTGAAACCTTTGAAAAATCTATGTTTTGTTTGCAAGTTAATGTGATTATAGGTGGCATCATTTCATACTTCATACAAATTTCACCTACATTTATATTTCACCCTCATGGGGATGTGAATTTTGGTCCCCATAGTGTCAAAGGTCCTCATGGTGTGACTGTGTCAACATATCGATGTCCCCTTAAAGATAAGAATACAAGTACATGTACACACACACATGTACACACACACACACACACACACACACACACACACACACACACACAGTGTTACATATACACGTTAGGGGTTTTGTTTTTTGTCTGTCCATGTGTTTGTCAATAACTTTAAACAAAAACTACTGGACCAATTTTCATGACACTTTCAGGGAAGGTCAGAGGTCATCCAGAATAAATTCCATTAAATTTTGATGAATGTAGGTCAAAGGTCAAGGTCATATTTTTTTGCAATAACAGGTAAAAGGTTTGTGAGGAGCAGGGTTTGTTGTAGCCTGCACCACTTGTTCTGTTTAACTCTATTCTTATGTTACTTTGTACAATTTACATTCTATTTTCTATCTTATTTTTAGTTTGTGTTATATTGGCTTTATTTTTATTTCTATAGTACTGGTGTTTTAGTCATATTGTTACATTGACTGTAGCACAATGACAATAAAGGCTATTCTATTCTATTCCTTGTTTTTGTCTGTTGATGATGATACTGGTCTGTACATTGTGGTTGTAATCCATAAAGGTGACAGTAGTGAAAGACCACAACCCTCATTTAAACACCAATAATCAAATGGAAATGCATCAAAAATACAACTCTGATCAATCAAAGTCATCAACTATATCCACAAATACCAAATCTACAGTATATATCCATTGGGTCAGTGTTGTGATTAAAACAAATTCAATAGTACATTTTTTTAAAAACCTTTACATTAAAAGTCATTGTAAAAATAAAATAATTTGCATGTCATTTATTCATGCTCTACTATATCTCTCATCACTAATTGTATATTGCTTGAAATATAGTGACAGATTGGCATCAGAAACCTGTTCATTTTAGGCTACTTTATTTCATTATTTCATATTTTTAGGACAGTTTCATCATTTTCTTCATGAGTTCAGGGAATAAATCCAAACAACTCATAAAGTGATGAAAACACTGGTACTTTCAGGTAATTTCATACCTATGAAAACCTTGTAATAACTATTGTGTTAAATATATTTCTGTTATTGGATCTATCATTAACAGATTAATTTGGTTTATTTTTCAGTTCAGATTATATTTTATTATATTATAACAATGTGACAGTTTTTTTTTTTTATCTTTTCTTCTTCCATTTACTTATAATGGACAAAATTTGAAATGTCTATAAAAACATAAATTTTTATTCAATCTACCTCAAACTTTGTATATCTATATACAGAGGCATTTGATATCCTGACAGCACAAGCATGATGACGTCGCCATGACGAAACAAACTAGAATACCTGTGAGGGGGCGGAGTCCTGGGATCAGTTATGCGTTTTATTTTTTCCTGCATTTTCATCTGTTTTTCCTCTATTTTTCTTTTAGTCCTTCATTTTCCCTCTGTTTTTCCTGTTTTTCCATTGTTCTTTCAATGTTGTTGGAATTGGTCTTCAAGTCTCAAGTCCATGAGGGCAAGTCTAAAGTGAAATCGCAAGTCTTTGTTTGTGCGACTCGAGAGTCCCCATGTCTGGCAGACGACCATGTCTCTAAAGTCGAACAGCTTTTCCGTTAGATGAGTCTAAGTTCAGGGTATATTTACAGAGCATGTGCAGATGATCAATATAAGGACGACAGTGGCGACAGCTCCACATGACGCCAACGTAAATGGGTTTAACACGTTGACAGCAGATCCACGGAAATCCACAGGTGATGCAACATGCAGGTTGGGTGTCAAAACAGAAAACCTGGTGTGTATTTTAATGTCAGAACTGCAGAGGGAACTGGATGAAAACTGAATCAAACCGAACCTGTTTCCACATTAACCCTTTCATGCATCTATTATGAGAACCTTAATTCTGTTTTTTTTTTTGTTTTGTTTTTTTTTTACCTGAGTGTAGGGTTGTCAAAAAAATCGATTTTAGATACTAAATCGATATTGACCCTTGGTATCTAATTAGATACTAAATTGCTGGAAAATCGATTCTTGTTTTTATGGCGCGTCGCCGCTTTTTTGTAATTCTAAACGGGCATCAACGCGGTCAGCTCTGGCACAGCCGTAATGCCGGCTTGTAAGTTAAAGTCTCTTTTTTTCTCCAGCTGCCTCTGACAGCACACGGGATGACGCCAGTGCGACCACAGACTTATACACTATTTCTATAGGTCTGTGATTGGACCATCCGATGCAACTTTGCTTTTAAAGGCCTCGATATAGTCGAACGTTTCTGCGCGCGGGCAGCAGCCAGGCGGTAGCGCATTGTATCACGTTACCACCACGGAGGCCACCGTGAGCATGTCAGCCTATCATTTTTGATGTGCGTGCTGCTAGTCCCGCAAGGGGTCCGCGATGGTCACATGATGCAATACGCTGCCGCCCGCGCACATAATGCTCGACCATAAAGAGGCTTGCAGTTAGCACTGCAGAAGGGCTTGAGCAAAAAGATAGGCCTACCTTAACTTGCCAAGAGATAGGCATGCATTTATTCTGCACCCGCACTCACTACCTTTTTTTTAGCAGTCCATGGAGGAAATTTTAAAAGGAATCCCTCACATCTCCAGTATCGAAATAGTATCGAGTATCGAGTATTATCCTTAGTATCGGTATCGAGTTGGAAATTTTAGTATCGTGACAACCCTACCTAAGTGTCTCTTTTTCTCTTAAGCATGAATAAAAAACCAATGTGATCGACATTTTTTATGAACCAATTTTTCATTAAGTTGCAAATCGGTCCGCTCAGATGGATGTGTTTAATTTTTGAAGGAAAGAAATATACTGACTGATACTGTGTAAAAATAAAAACTGGTTAATTTTATGTTTTCTCATAATTTAAAATATTCTAATACTTGTTAGTGTTCTCCATGGAGTTTACATTGGTCTAAAAAAATTTTTTTAGAAAAATTAAATGTGCTAAATCTGACATACTTTAATATGACGACTCACAAAACAAATGACTTTAGTGCTGGTTAGCTCACATTTTTATACATATGATGTTGTGTTATTCCACATATATGGTGGTTTATGTACATGTATACAATGGATTTGTAAATATTCCATTAGAAATAACCTGTAAAGTGAATGGATCATAATGTGCAGACCGTGTTTTGAAGTAGATCTGAGACCAGTATTCCATTGGAGTAAAAAATATTTTCTTGTTGTAAGAATTTTACATTTTGACCCAAGACTTGAGCCAACCAGTATTTAAGACTCGAGTTTTCTTTATCAGTAACACACATATGGTACTGTAAAACTTAGTTTTATTCTAGAAGCATTTTACTTGTATACCAGTGTCATATGCAAAACAAAACAAAAAACATTCAACAACTGATTTACACTCAAACATGTTACTGCAGATCAGGTTTATCAAGAACAATGTTACAGTAATTGAATGTATGGGATGGTGCATAAGTGTCCACTGTATTGGCTAATGAGGAACAAAATGACAAAACCCATGAATATACAATAACTTCCCACTGTAATGACCAGTATGCATGAAAGGGTCCATATGTGATCAGTATCTGATTATTGAACATAAATCGGTGACTCTTTACATGGACAACGGGACACCTCAGGGCACCATCTTAGTCATAGTTTTTGTTTTTTTATTATGTTCATTTTCGTGTGGCTTTAAGAGTTTTGTCATCTCAGTTTTCTGTATGTGATATAAACAAACACGTATTCTTTGTATATTGTATTTTTATTTCAGACATGGTCAAAGTACTCACATTCTGTACAGAAGGCAAGGCAAGGCAAGGCAAGGCAAATTTATTTGTATAGCACATTTCATGTACAGGACAACTCAAGGTGCTTTACACAAACAGAAACAGAATCATAAAATAAAATCATAAAATCATAAAGATGCATTAAAAGACATTTAAAATCAGGACATAAAAACATTTTAAAGCAAATAATAATCTAAGTAAAAGCTCCAGTGAACAATAATGTTTTCAGGCCTGATTTAAATGAACTGACAGTTTGAGCAGACCTCAGGTATCCAGGTAGTTTGTTCCACAGGTGAGGAGCAGAGTAACTGAATGAAGTAGAAGTACGGATACTTGTGTGTAGATATAGAAGTACTAATTCAACTCCTTTATTGAAGTAAAAGTAAAAAAGTACAACTTCTCAATTGTACAAAAGTAAAACAGCTTTTTTTGCCAGTTTGCCACTTAATGCTTATTTAAGGACAAGTATAAAAAGTATCTAAAATAAAGCATTTAAAAGTGAGTTAGTGGAGATTAAAAAAATGCATAATTTTAATAAAAAAAGTTTTATTATTGTCACATCTATTTAGTTTGAAAAACTAATGAGTCTATTCTGTAAAAAGTATAAAGTACAGATATGTATGAACAAATGTAAGGAGTAAAAGAAAAAAAATTGCCAGAAAATAAATAATCAAGTACAGATACCTAAGAAAAATCTACATAAGTACAGTAATGAAGAATGTTTACTTAGTTACTGTACTTTGCACCTTTGTTTTATTTTTTCATAATTATATTTATTTGGCAAATATTATTTTATTCTTACTTCTTTGTGTTCTGCTTTTTCTTTATGCTGCTGCAAACATAATTTCCCAGAGGGAGTCTTCACAAGGGTTCAATAAAGTTCTATCTTAATCTAATGTAATCCAATCAAATATGGAAAAACAGACAATAAAGCCGACTTTGACCTCCACATGTTCTCAGCTCCATTTAAACCCCACATCTGATTCCGGTCCACCTGTCAACAGGACCAGCACCGGTACAAATACAATACGCTACAGACCCACACGGTTCAGAAATCCAACCTAGGCTGTTGAAACTCAAGCCTGATGAAGTTCATCTGTCCAATAGGCAGCTTCCTCTTTTCTCCTACACTGAAATATCTGTGATGAAGCGGGCGGCCCTGTTGCAGTGCAGCCTGGGTAAAAAGAGGAACTCCCAGAGATAGAGCACAGCATAACGCGCCTTTTTAATTAAAGGACTACATCTACGACAACAGTGGCGCCATGTGTATCAGCGTCCACACAAACGGGTTTGGGCGGTGAAAAGGAAATCTTATTTAGATTTAATTTTCTGATGGGAGGTGGTTGAACAGTATATCTGTCACCAATACTTATCAAGTCTTTAGGCCAGAATGAGTATTACACACATAGAAAGGATGGGTAGATAGTCCAGACTAATAAAACCACAGCAGAAAAGGGTCACATGACCGAGTGGAAGCAGCCAATCAGGTGTGTTCTGGCACAAAGGAAACATAGAAAACACCTGTGTTTATTCAGAAGAAATGGATACCACAGAATATGCCAGGAAATATACATATACCAGGAAATATGTGAATACAAAGAAATATATGGATACCAGGAAGTATACGGTTCCAAGGAAACATACAGATAGAAAGAAATATAGACATTAGGGCTGTCAATATTAATGTATTAACACAGATTAATCCATTGTCATGATTAATATGATTAAAAATCTTAACGCAATTAAAAAGAACAGTTGTTTACAGTTGTTTTGTTAAAACTCTCAAAGGGATTGAATAAACATATTAAATGCATATGTATAGATAGATAGATAGATAGATAGATAGATAGATAGATAGATAGATAGATAGATAGATAGATAGATAGATAGATAGATAGATAGATAGATAGATAGATAGATAGATAGATAGATAGATAGATAGATAGATAGATAGATAGATATTCATATTTTTGCATATGTTTTGCACAGTTTATCACATTTTTTGTGTTTTTTGTTGTATTTTACACAAGTTTTTGAATATGTTTTGAATCTATCATCGCTTTTTCATGTTTTGTTGTTGATTTTTGTAGATTTCAACATGTTCTGTAATTTTTTTTCTCTGCATTTGTGTTTCAGTGTATCTTTGTGTATTTTGTGTAAAGTTTGACTACAAATAACCAAGAACAAATACATAGAACAGTCGACTGATATAAAGTGTTTTGATCGTGATTACACTAAATGAATCCATAGCAACTATGTCATTAATTTGATTAAACATTTTAATTATTTGACAGCCCTAATACAGATACCAGGAACCATATAGGTACAAAGAAATATACAAATACAAGGAAATATATGGATACCAGCTATGGGTTTTCTGTCCATATTTCACAGCTTTACCTTTAGCAAGCTATGAGGAAATATACAGCGAAAATATTGGTATACAAGGAAATATATTGATAAAATCTATACAGATGTAAGGGAATATACAGGTATGTGCAAATGTTTGGAACTGTATGAAGACAATATCCACCCTCACCTTCAGTTTAACACAGTGTTCATCTGATGAGATGAACATTGTGTTAAATGATAAGAACACCAGCAGGGTCATTGGATTAGACCGCACATCTGCAGTCCAGCTTTATAATGAGCTCATATGGACCAGATTTTAACTGAACCAACAACCCTTTGTTCCCCAAGTTTTTAAGAAGCACAAGGTTAAATGACAGATTACTGCAGAGGCAAATCAGGACAGCAAGATACCATAAATCATCTGTACTTACAACAATCAGACTATAACAATAAATCAAAAGCAACTGCAGCATTTTAGTTCGCTTTGCACAAATTCCCTTTTACAGTATGTATCTTATTTATCTTTTTTTTTGCTGTTTTTATCTCATTGTTATTTTAGCATATCACCTTTTTGATCAGTTATTTATATGTGATATATTTTGTCTGTCTGTCTATATGCAGGGCTGTAGTCAAAACCACCTTTTTTCAAGTCCAAGATCAGGACCGGTCAAGACCAAGTCCAAAGAGGCTCAAGTCCAAGACAAGATTGAGTCCAAAAGACTTGAGTCCAGGACAGAAAAAAACAAGTTTGAAAGAATGACAGTATAAAGTCAATCACTCGGGGTTATTATTTCTTGATCTAAAAGCAAAAACAGTGTCAAAACACCCAGGATTTCTAAGTAGAACCATTCCCCTTGATATCACATCATCTAATCTAAAAAAAACACAATGATATAAGGTGATACCGATAGTTACTTGTACACCTGATATAAACACCAATCCACTACTAATACCACTGATAGGTACTAGTACTGAGCATTTGAACAACTAAATTACAGTATAGCTTCAGTCCAGACATAGACCAGAATGACCAGTATTACCAGTTTACTCCTATGGTTGGTTTATGTTTTCACTGGAAAAAATAATATTCTATCATTTCGTTATTTAGATGGGTACTAATAACAAAATAAAGAAGCCTAGACTCAGTTGAGATGACGAACAATATTTGGCAAGACCAGTGTCCTAGACCAAGACAAGTCCAAGTCAAATACCAGCAAAAATCGTACTTGAGTCCAAGGCCAGTCTCGAGTACTACAGCCCTATCTATATGTTTGTTTGTCTTGAGGAGACGTGTTATGTGGATGACTTGAGTTTCCCCCTGGGGATAATAACGTTTACCTTGACCTTGATGTCTTTCCTCTTCCTCAGGTCTGTCCTTATTTAATGATTTCATAGATGGAATATAAGAGAAGACATACGGCTTTCGTTCACCATGACCTACAGAAAAACACACAAAAAAAACATTGACTTCAAACTCCTTCCCACCACTGTCTCCTTCTACAGAGTTAATGATCTAGAGCACCACCTACTGTTTATCTGATGATCGCAGTCAGTTAATGATCACCTTTAATCACACAGAACAGAGCAATGCTAACAGGATTAGCTCCTGATGCTGTTAATCAATGGACACCAATGGTGAATGAAAATAAAGAGAGGACAGTTTAAGTCTTCCTGATGTCTGTGTCCAATCAGACCAATGAAACTAGTCCTTGGACAGACGGACTTGTCTCATATCCAATCAGGTCATTCTTTATTCAAATATTCAGACACAGTTCAATATAAAACATATAAAACAGATTCTTTCCTCAAGTATCAAAATCTAAGCTTGTGTTTTTCAACCTTGGGGTCACCTGAAAATTAAACCTGAAATTTCTAGTCAATTATAATAAATAAATAAATATTGTTGGCAATAAATGTCGGTAGGTACAACAAACCCCACCCATTGTAGATGTTTTGTTCTGGCCATGGACCTAGTCCTATTCTAGGTTCAACTCCTGGTACTGGTCACAATCCTGTTCAACTTTAATGCAGTGACTGATCGTCTTACTGATACATCGGCAGCATCATGAACAGAATCAATTACTTAAAACACCTGCAGTAAAAGTGTCACCTTACAACATGTGAGTATCTATATTAAACCTTACTCAGCCTTATTCAACCTCATTCAATGTTATTAAAACTTATCCAACTTTATTCAATTTTATCCAACCTTATTAAATGTGTTTTCTGTGTCCACGTCTGTTTGGCAGAACATGTGTATTACACACATCAGACAGAATGAAACAGACTGAATGACTAAGTTCAGGGACGGTGACAGGCCCATGAACACTGACCCACATCCTGCATTAAACCCATTATCACAGCAGACGCTCACTGGTTAATCTGATCAGGGGAGCACCCCATATACCCCCCCACCCCCACATACACACCCCACTTTAGTGCCCCTCCATTCATTCCATTTGGTTCTGGACGTGGATCATTATCACAACACGCCTTGTCAGCAGCAGCGTCTCCAGTAAACAGCATTAAACGGCATCAGCTGGAAATGAGATTAGAACCAACAAAAGCGTCAGAGACAGGACTGGGGATGTCTAATACAAAGACCAACCAAGATGAGACCAAGACAGCTCATGTCAGAGACCAGACCGGGGTAGACCAGCAAAAAGACGAACCAAGATGAGACCAAGACGGCCTACGTCAGAGACCAGACTGGGGTAGACCAGCAAAAAGACGAACCAAGATGAGACCAAGACGGCCTACGTCAGAGACCAGACTGGGGTAGACCAGCAAAAAGACCACGCAAGATGAGACCAAGACAGCCTACGTCAGAGACCAGACCGGGGTAGACCAGCAAAAAGACCAACCAAGATGAGACCAAGACGGCCTACGTCAGAGACCAGACCGAGGTAGACCAGCACAAAGATAAACCAAGATGAGACCAAGACGGCCTATGTCAGAGACCAGACCGGGGTAAACCAGCAAAAAGTCCAACCAAGATGAGACCAAGACAGTCCAGACCAGGGATTATTTGTATTTTATTTGTATTTTTTTTATCTCATCTTATTGATCTTATTTACATAAAGAGTCAAATGTTCATTTCATGCATTCGTTTGTTGTTGTTTGTTGCATTTGTTGCTTTTGTGTTTTTTGTTGTTGTCTTTGTTGTATTGTCTGTCTGTCAGCAGGATTATGCAAAAAGTTCTGAATGGATTTTGATAACATTTTTCTGGATCACTTTGAAATTTAATCTCCATTTACCGCAATGTAAAATTTCAAAGCGGTCCAAAATCCAAGATCTTTTCCAGATCACCACCAAAATTGAATCACTTGTTCCTTGTGACTTTCCCAACACATCCTGAAATGTCATCAAAATCCTTTCAGAACTTTTTGCGTAATCCTGCTGACAGACAAACAAAAAGACTCGAATTGAATACCTCCTTGGCGGATGTTTTTTTTATTACTGCCCGTAGTGCCATTAACGCCTGCTGCCAATGGCCACGACTTTGTCACTTCAGATTCTCTGTACCATATCACTCCACAGGAAGTTCGGCCACTTTGAAGTAAATATTACTGTAAATATCTGTGTTTTCACAAAATAAGCTGTAATAACCCGCAGAATAAGTGGCATAATGTATTGCCCACATGTGACTATTGAAAAATATTTCCCTTCGAGGTGGAACCATACCACCCTGTGCTGTTCGGCCCCGTCAGAAGATATTTCTCTGATAGTTATGTGTGGGCAATACATTATCCCTTACATAGTGCTTTTCTTGTCTTTGTTGTTGTGTTTATAAGGTTGCTATATTTGTTGTATTTGTTGTTGGGTTTGTTTTTGTTGTATTGTTTGTTAATGTTGTTTTACATTTTTATAATTAAGTCTTTGCCATTTAACAGTGACTCATTCTTGTGTAAAGTCCATAAATATATGATTCTTCAAACCCACTCATAGACCAGACGTTTGTGTAGAAACACACTGAAGAACATTGAAGGATAATAAAGTCTTCAAAAACCCATTAGCTTTGTTCCATGTCCTGCCATTTTCTCCAAAATCCACTTGTATTTTACTTCTCAGAAAAAAACTTATTTTAGCGATGGGAATGATCAAAGTAGACGTCTGTGATGTTCCGTTGGCGTCGGAAGAAACATGACAGCTTTTAGATGTGAGTGCAACTGCCAAACCTGCAGTCTGTACTACTAGTGTAAATCAAATAAAGAGGCTTTAAGACGGGATCCTGCCTTCTGTTGGACTCTACACCAGGGAGGAGGCACAGACGTATCCACCTGTATCTGTACATATGCTGACAGGGAGGGGAGGGTGGATTTAAAGGGGATTGGATTCTCACAGATACAGGATTGAATGAAGAAAACCAGGCTGAGCCTCCGCAGACACCGGTAAAGGTCTGGTGGAATAAACCCAACAGCATCTGCTGGGAAATGTCAGCCTTCAAACCAGTGTTGGGCCATGTATTTAGTACCAGGCCTTCAGTGGGGATTTATGCAACTCTTGATACCACCACTATGACATCACAGTTCTAAAAACTATCAGTCCTACAGAAAAAAGGCATAGCAATAGAAAGAGACAATTGTGGTAGGTAGGGGTGTGTATTGGCAAAAACCTGCTGATTCAATACAAATCCTGATACTGCGGTAACAATACGACATATCAAAAAATATCACGATAATGTTAATAAGGCAATATATATATACATATATATATATATATATATATATATATATATATATATATTTTTTTTTTTTTTTTTTTTTTTTAATATTTGCTGGAAACACTGAATTACACCACCAACATGCACAAATACTAAATACATTTCTATCTGATTAGGTAATGATTTAATGCTGTACCACAAAACTTTCCTCTGTAAAAACTTAAAGTACAGGATTTCGATTACCGGTAATAAAGTTTTGACATCTGGATTTAAAATGACAGCAACAAAATAATAAAAAAAATTTAAAAAATTATAAAATTCTGTCTTACAGTCATTACCAGTGATGCGCGGGCTGACCCGAAGTGAGTAGGCATCTGCGGACACCGGCAGTTGTGGGTAATTTGAGATAAACATTAATTTCATCTGTTAAATCACTGGAATTTAACTATTAGGTACAGTTTTTATTATGAATACAGACACTTTATTGACTGAATATCCGTAAAGGTGACGTACAATGTCGGAAGTAGCCTATGGTATGGAGGGGGCAAGGGACAAAATAAAGTTGGGAGAGTGGGAGCTCCACAAACACACACAAAAAAACTAAGGGTTGGGACACATTCGCTGAGATTTGGAAAGATGATGAGGTGGTTCAAATGGCTCTTCGTGTGTTACAGGTTGCTGACAACTGGTTCAGATGCGGTACGGTGATAACTTTTGAATGATGAAGCAGGACAAAAATATTTTCTCAACATATTAACTTACAAGCAATGACATTGAATTTTAACACAGAAATAAATGCAGGCATGTGAGTAAGGTCATTTGAGGTTCATAAAGACCACTGACTACTCTTTAAAAATGTGGGTCAAGAAGCGGGTCGGGTCCGTCCTTTTCAAATATATATAAAAAACCGTTGGTTGCGGGTCATCCATACGTATACATCGACCCGCGTATCACTGGTCATTACACTTCAAAATGTTCACATTCTATCAGCTGTGAAAAGAATGCATAGGATATAGTCCATGAATAATCCAAAATCACAACAGTATGTTTGTGCAACAAGGAAACTAACATGGGTCACTTTCAGACAGTAAAAAGTGCTTGTAGGATGTGTGAGTTAACCATTATTTTAAAACAGAAAAACACTGTAGGATTATAGGATTTTTTTCTATCAGCCCCCATTCCAGTCCCTCACAGAATAATGGCGCTATATTTTCGCCTGTATGGCTCACATTACATAGGATGCTAGGTCCCACTTATGTAATGAGCTGAAATGGTTACATACGATTGGGTGGTCCTTAAAGGCCAAGCATCACATGTCAACTCTTCCCGCTGAACTGAGAGCTTCTAACACCATAGCTTTAACTAGTTTATACAAGTTTGGCAAAGCTTTGTACGTGTTGTGTTTTCATGAAGGTATTGTGTAACAGGGCTCCAAAGTTGTCAGCAGATGGCGAATCCCATCATTCTCCATGATGCTAAGAGTATGCATGTCTTTACAGATTAACTAAAAAACAATCTCATGATGATGAGAAGGGGTATTTTTTTTTCCAAAATGGTTGATTTGGCTGAAACTAAATTATCTATTCATTATGAAGTTCCAGTCCAGTAACTGGATACTAAAACTCACCTTCAAACAGACCACGCGCACAGCCGCTGTTACAGGACATGTGATCCATCTGGTGGTGTTTGCTTTTATAAAATCATATCTTACTAAACCTACTGTATTAACACGCTCTGTAATAAAAGCTGATATAATTGGAATGAAACCAGGGGAAAGTGCACTGCTCACAGTTTGCGCAAGACCACGGCTCCCATGATTCCCTGGTGGACGGTGGGCCGGTGCTGCCGAGGATGAGGGGTTAGTGATGGACATGTGGGAAGACTATGGATCCAGCTGCGCTCTCTGTACGCTAAAGCTTCACTTCAAAGTCCATGTCCCATTGGACGGCCTCGGACAGCCCTGGTTGAAATGCACAGATCTAGGAGAAAAACCAGGGTAATCTACCACAGATCAATGCGGTTAAGCCGTGCCACGGACGAATACCGATGATGTTCATTAAGAGAGAAAACGCTCTCCAAGGTCAGTCCGATCTCTTCTAAGGAAGTGAACAGTCAGACTCAGACTGTATCTGAGAAACAGAAGAACCTGAACAAAGGCCGGTTCTGCTGCTTTCCCACAGCGATGCTCCAAACGAGCCCTCGGAGAACCATCAAAGTCCACGCCATCTGGACACCAAGGTCCCATTATGGAGGAAATGGAATGAAGAGGAACCACTCAGAGGGTTCAGGACCAACAGAACCGGGTCAACCAGGGACTGAGGTCTGAAACACTGCACTGTTTGTTTGTGCCGTTCACCTTAAAGGGTTTGTAGAGCTTTTATAGCTGCTCTGGATGACAACACAGAGCTGACAATCACTAACAGCCTCCATAAATAGTTTATGGCACAACATCAGCATAAATTAGCCTCGTTATCACCGCCTCCAACATGCTGTTCACTTGTGTTTACTGTATCTGGGTTCTGACGTTTATAACAGGCCTGTTCACTAATACCACACACACACATCTTTATTCTGTATTCATGAATGAACCTGAAACAGAAAAGGACTACATTCAACCTCCAGTCACTTCAGCATCAGCTCATTCATACTTAATTTCTTCATATTCTTTAAACATGTTAATCCAAATATATTTAGTTTAACTTTAAGTAAATATAATCAAACTGTTTATCTGCAAAACTGGGTTGTCTCAAAGGAATTCCAATGAATATAGTGGTATATGCTATAGTCCCATTATGAAAAACACATTTTAAAAAACAAAGAGAGATTCAGACTTTACATGTGCACAATTATATTATGGTCTAATTAAAACAATATATTAATTGAGATCAAAATGTAATGTTTCTAGTTTTTAAACTTTCTGTTTCTAGTTTTTCAATGTATGAAAAACTAGAAAAGCTCTCAGAGAACACTGACTCCACCAAATCAGATCAGCCCCTAGCTCCCCAAATGACCTAAATGAGTAATAGGTTTAATTTTCACTTCTGTGAGTAGCAGACATGCTGTTGCATATGAACACGTTTGTCCTAGTCCTTCCGTCCAGGTGCAATAAGCAGTAAAACTGTCCCTGTCTTCTCTGCAACAATACATGGTTTCATATTAGGCTAATTCATCCGCTGACTATGTCTCACCTGTACAATTAGAGAATGGCAGCATTAGCTATGAACAAAGCCTGCCTGACAATAGCTAACTCACAATGTATATATAGCTTATGTACACACAAACCTGTCCATCGACAACCAGAATATGTATCAGTGGTCTCATTCCTTTAATTTCATCAACAAGTACGACCACACATCCAGCCTTTTTTATGCTTTCAAAATTTATCGGGTACATATAAATGTCAGAATATGTGGTTTCCGGCCACATGTGCGATCAATGAACATTGATCGCATATTTGCTAGATTGTATGGATCAATGTTGAGTGAAATTGTATTTAATTTCATGTTATATTCCACATTTTTCCTCAGTCACGCTACATTTACTGATACAGTTAACTATATTGACAGGTTTGTTTTAGCACTAAGTCTAATGTAGAGGTTTGAAGTGACGCATTTGTATACCCTCGATAGCAGGGGTGCTCTAAGGGGTCCTCGAGAGTTACTATCCTGCATGTTTTATATGTATCCCCCTTCCAGCACATCTGACCGTCATTATCAGGCTTCTGCAGAGCTTGATGACAGGTTAACATTTAAATCAGGTGTGTTGGAAAGGGGGATACATCTAAAATACGCAGGCGAGTTGCTCTCAAGGACAAGGATTGAGCACCCCTGTTCTATAGAATGGATAATAAAGACGCATCAATCATTAAACTTAAAGAAGAAAAGTCAGTATAAAGTCAATTTCTGTTTTAATTTCTTGGACGGACAGATGGATCCTCCCTTCCTCACACAATTGGCCAGTGTTTGTTTTTAGACTCACTTAAACAGAAATATTATATGAACCCGGTCTATGTCAAGGACCTGAAGGTAACAGAAACCCACTACCGTGTCCAACCAGATGTCAACAAACTGCACATCCTCATCCAGACATAATCTAAAACAAATTCATTTTAGCAAAAAAAAAAAAAAATAGTTTTGAATGTTGAAGGCCACCAGAAAGTTTTTCTATTAAAATGGATTCACAATCCAAAAAAAGTTTGGGAACCACTACTCTGATGTCTGACGCTGTGTCCATATACCAGTTTATTGGTTTTCAGTGTTTTAACTTTAACTGAAACTCATCAAACACTGCAGCTTTTTGTAATTTGTGAATTTTCCTCATATTTTGAGCTGAAAAAAAAATTACGATCGTTTTTTTTATTCCTCAGTGTGTTATTTTAGCAACATTCATTCCATCAGGATGAAGAGATAATGGAGTTGCTTCCTGACGTGTGAATAACTTCAATGAGTGAACCAGTGTTTCTGATCATTTAATTCCATCATCATGTTCAGTTTCTCCATTTCAGTCTTTAATTGTTTTTTATGTTGATATATTTTTTCTTTTTGTCAGTTTACAGCTTCTCTTTCAACTGTATAATTACATTGCAAGTGGAAAATGGAGCTTTCAGACGTTATGATAATTAGAGTTTCAGCCTAAAATTGACACATCTGACCACATTTTTAAACCTAGAACTCCCTAATTTCTGTAAAAACATTTATCCAATCCAGACTCAGACCAATATGGTGATGTATCACACACACATAAACATGACCTTCTAACTGAGACCAACCTTAACTCTGTTGCTAACAAGTCTTAAAATCACAATCTGTCCATTTTAGTCACATCTTCCAGAGCTCAAGAGAAGAAACAGAAAAACAAATATTTGAACAGTTTGACTGATGGGGAAACAGTACGATGCTCATATGAGCCTGCCTTTACCCTGAGGAAGGATACGAGGAGGGAGGCAAGGAAGAAAATTAGGAAGAATATGAGGAATGAAAGAGGGGACATGAGGATGGAGGAAAGAAAGAAACTGTGAAAGGAGATGAGGAGGGAGGCAAGGAAGAAAATGAGAAAATAGACAAGGAGGGAATGAGGAAGAATATGAGGCAGGAGGTGAGTGTGTCGATGACAGATGAGGTGAGGAAGGATATGAGAAAGGAGACATGGAGGGAAGTGAGGAAGGAGGCAAGGAAGAAACTGTGGAAGGAGATGAGGAGGGAGACAAGGAAGGAGATAAGGAAGGTGATGAGGAGGGAGATGAGGAAGTATATGCATGACTGGGTTTGTGTCCTGGTGAACTAAAGGGGGTTTGATGTTGCTGTTTTTCACAGCTTCAGCTCCGTCTCCAGGTCTATCAGAAGGTGTTGCTGTGTTTTATCAGATTTAATCTAATGTCTGTTCATTTGTGAACAGATAATCCGTCTGCAGTGTCAACACACACAACATGCCAACATAATCAATGCATTTCATCATTATGATCTAATTGGTATTATTTATGTATTGCTAATTAACGGTGTTGGCTAATCCGGAGGTGACGACGCCTCCAAGCCTAGTGTCATCGCCACGTTGGTGCCAAAACAACAGTAAACAATCAATCCTCCATTTTTGGCAACAACTGCATGGTTTAGTGTTAATTATGTGTGGCAGACACACAAACAGATAATTATTGAATTCACATTATTATACATTGTTTATGCCTATGAAACAAACAGCAGCAGCAGTGAGGGGAGGGGTTCCCAACACATTCAAACACCAGAGACACAGCCTCACATTACACCAACACACACACAAGTTCCAGGATGTTTAAACCAACACACACACACACACACACAGGGAGTACTGGTGGAAATGAGCAGGAAATGCTACAACCTGGTATAGGCATCTCTCCTTCAACGGTTAATGTTTATATGTACACTGTCCCTTAAATAAAGACAACACTACTACACACAAGTACCAGGGTGTTTAAACCAACACACACAACACACACACAGAAGTACCAGGATGTACACGTTAAAGGCCTGATTCAATTGGATCCAGTGCATGAAGTGCAAGAGAAATGAAGATTTATAGAGTCAGGTAATTACTCTAAGCCGGGCGCAGCAGCCCTTATTTATGTGAATGGAAAGCCCGCCGTGCTTGGAGGAGCACTAATTACTGAAGCTTAGACCAGGCTTACACTAATCTAGATTGAATTTCTGAGTGCAATGTGAGATCTCACCATCAAAGTTTTTCCCACTGACAAAAGAACAACTTTTAAAAGCCATGTTTCCAGACAGGTTTAGCCCAATGGTTTCGTAATGTATCATTATATAACCTCAATAATGTGTCATGTATCATGTGGACAGTGGATAAAGATGGGGGACTAGATATACTTCATGACAGTCATTTATCAGTGTCCATAAATGATTTCTATCAGTGATCAATAAGAACTGGATTGATGTCTGTAACAATTGACATGTTATTGAGCATCAAAATAGAAGGAAAGAAATGTTTATAATTAATACAATTCATAAAACTAGAATTAATGAAACCCCTCAGATGAAGCATCTTCAAGCCAAGATCCAAGTCCAGTTGCTTTTGATTTAACTGTTTAAGGATTTCATCATAATGTACTGGAATTTTATAATGAATTTACAAAAATGATTTTGTACTAGTATGTTTTTACGGATGCTTTATTTAGTTTTTATCCCAAAAAAATCTAGAAATGTTTTTAAAGCTTTTATTTATTTTGTATTCATTTTTTCAACCGCTTTTTTTTTTTTTTTTTAGAAATTTACCTTGGACTAAAATGTTTCAATTATTTATTTATTTGACCGAATTTGGTTTTGTTTTTTTATATTTGAGACTCGCACAGGTTGTACCCTGGCTTCGCCCGTTGTACCTGGAATAGGCCCCCCAGTGACCCCTGTGATGATAAAGCAGGAGTGACTGAATTTTTTTTTTTTTTTTTTTTTACTAAAAATCTTCTATATTTATGTATTTATTATCTAACCTTTACATTGTTCTTCCTGTGAAGAGTTGTGGTAGGGTCCCAGGTCACTGCTCTGCCCTGGGGCCCCTAATGTTGATAAGACAGCCCCTGGGTCAGACTGGTGGAGTTAAGTTAGTTAATGGTTAGAGCTCATCACCACAGGATCATGGCAATAGAATGCGTAAATGCTCAGATGTGATTATTATGGTTCTACTGGTCATTGCATGCTCTTTTTTTTAATCACAGTATATGCATATAATTTTACCAGTGGTCAGTCAGAATCAGCACAAACTGACTGGACTGACTGACTTCAAAACACTTCTACCTACATCATTTTACAAATAACGTTCAGTTTAATATATTCATTTAATTAACTTGAAGGGGTTTGGTACAGTACTTATATTCAAAATGATCAACATCAGGGATAAATCCACAATGACCTAAACAACAAGTGGATAAAATAACAGTGTCATAATGTTGATAGTTTTAATTTTGTGGTGGATATTGTTGAAGTGGTGAAAGGACAGGAATGTATTTTTTTCTTCACAAGGGTGTGTGTGTGTGTGTGTATATATCTCTGTGTGTGTGTGTTGTAGCCCTCAGTTTTGTCTATTAAATGTAGTATGTGCTTATTTCCATTTGGTTTTGACTTGGGTTCTTGATGAGATGATGGTCTGTGTTGTTTGTGTTTTTGTCATGTTGGTGTTGTTGAAATGTTTCAATAAAAAGTAAATCACAAAAAAAAAACAAAAAAAAAACTGTTGATAGTTTTTGTGTTTTCTATGTTTCGACTGTAAACAGCCACAGTAAAACCACTAATCCCATCTCTTTTCTGTTGGAATTGTGTCAACAATAATGGAACTAAAGATCTGTTTGAATCTGACAATTAAGGTCAAAACTGTCTCAATTTAATCTGAACCCCAGATCAACAAATGGAAGCTTAGCAAAGATGAGGACATCCCATAATAACTTGATACCTTCACAAGAGCTTTAGAATCAAACTGTAGAGGAAACTCTGACATTTACCATCCAATTCCATTCTGTCCATTTACGGCTGAGTCCAGTGGAGAAAACAACAGTGATGCAGATTTTATTAGCCACTGTACACTGTAAACCCGAATAAGTTAGCAGAAGTCAAAACATGCAAGGCAATCAATTGCCTCAATTATCGTAAGTTGATGAACTTAAGAAAATACAATTTTCCAGAACTTAAAATTTACCTGCTTATTAAAGTATACTTAAATTAAAACATTACTTATTAAGTTAGAATTTTAAGGCTCTGTCAGTCTTACTGGGAACCCAAGTCAGGGTTCTGTGTCTTGCCCGAGGACACTTGGACATATGGACAGCCACAGCCAGAGCACGAACCCCTGACCCTTCAGTCATTGGACGACCCGCTCTACCAACTGAACCACAGCCGTCCCTGAATAAAATTACTGTGTTTTGTGATTCTAATGTTCTTGGTGTGATATAAATTGGTGGTTATTTTGAGTGCTCTGAAATTACATCTATTACATCAGTTAAGCTTATTTTTTTCAATCATCCTTATTTGAAACAATAGAAATAACGGTGAAATATAATTTTCAGCATTTAATGACTTAATTCCTTATTTTTTTAATCTATATTCTTAAGTTATGTTCACTTATATCCACAACAGTTCCACTTAATAAAAAAATATTAGCTAGAAGTATATACAAAGAAGAACAAGTTACAGCAACTTAATACATTTGAGTTAGTAGTAGTATTTCTGAAACTTTGAATATTCACAACTTAATATATTTAATTGTTTTGAACGTTCGGGTTTACAGTGTACAAGTTGTTTCTTTCTGGTTCTTATCCTCAGGTTGGCCTTCAGTGATGCACTACTCCCTCTAGTGGTCACATAAATCCCTCAGACCTACACAATCAATACACTGGCATCAATGGAAAATTATGAGGAGAATTTTAGGTCATTTATTTAAATATTTTAAGTATAAATATAACATCTTGACCCTTAAACAGTTCAGGTACAAACCTCTATAATAACAATCTCCGGTGACAAAGTCCATGGGGACATTGATTGAAACCCAAAAGTCCCTTCTGTTTAAATCTCAAGTGTCTCAGTTTGGGCACGAGATGGACGCATGTCGTTAATCATGTGACACCTGAAACAGGAAGTGAGTCTTCCATGAACTGTCCGCTTTGGTGTCATTGATGTAAGTGTTGTTTTACTGTGAATGTGGCACCCGTGACACAGACGTATCCATGTGTCCGATGTCAGGAGCTGCTGAACGGTGAAGCCACTGGGCCGTGGATGCTCCGGTTCTGACGGACTGACGTTAATGTGGAGCGACAGCCCGTGAACCCTTCATGGGCTTTTCCCAGCGGTGGCTCTGAATCCACGCTAGTGACAGCGCTAACCATCCAGGCTGCATTAACACCTGAATAACCCCGATGCACAACACAAATGAGTTCCACATGCAGCCGGGCCCATGGCGCCCATCCTCAGTGTCTGACCCACTCTTCCAACCCCCTACCCCACCCCACCCCCCCGTTCCAGACCAGAGCATGCTGGGACGCCAGGAAATGACAGGACTTTGTATTTTCTGAGCAGCTGAGGCGTAACAGCACTTTGCTCAAAAAAGACGAAGCCACGGAAAGCTCTGATCCGGTGGTTTAGACGAAAACAAATCACAAGAGCAGGAGACCTCACACTTGGATCGGATTAAAACCAGAACCAGAACCCGGAAAATAACAGTAGGACAGACAACAGAGACTGACAGGTATGCACTTATACAGGTACTTATATATATATATATATATATATACACTTACAGAGGTACTTCTATATGTAGTCATAAGGGTGATTGTACATGTACTTATATATGTACTTATACATGTACTTCTATAGGCACTTTTATGTACATATTCAGGTACTTACACATGTACTTATATGTACTTACGCAGGCACTTTTGCAGGTACTCATACACCACTACAACAAGGACTACATAGGATTTTAAACACCTGTCCTTTATATATTGTACTTTATTTTTTCACATGTATATTTTATTCTTGATTCCTTGTGTGCTGCATGTCCTTTATGCTGCTGGAACTATAATTTCCCTGAAGGAGTCTTCCCCACGGATCAGTAAAGCTCTATCTAATCTAATCTAATCTAACCTAATCTAATCTATTTATACAGGTACTTGTGTGCCTGGTCAGCTCTCATTGCTTGGCTCTGATTGGTTGGCTCCAATTAGCTGACTGATTGATTACTTCTAATTGATTGGCTCGGATTGATCACCTCTGGTCCTGAATTTCTGGAATAAACCAAAACTGGACAGATTTGTAAAACATTTCCATTATTTAATTTGGTTTTGCTGTTCATGTGTTGTTCTGTTTTTCCGATTACTTACAAACACATTAACTTGAGACATGTTTCTACAGATGTTTTATCAGACCATCACCATCACATGACAAAGTTACATCTCCTGCTCAGAACAGACATGGTGTAAAATAAGACCAAGCCTTTCTGTCTAATGTGGTCCAACTCCACAGATGCAGTCACATGATTCCTTATAACCTGCTCGTATATTCATATCTTCTTCTCCTCTAACATTGGTGGTGAAATATTTTCATAAATACTTCTGTGGAAACTATCCAGTCTGACCCCAACAGAGTCACCACTTAACATGAATCTTAATGTTCTGGTGATGTGACTATGTTATTTACAGTATGGGACTAATAAAGTATTTTCTGACATAAATCAACAGTGTGATATGTAAGTAAATGTAGCCTTCTGATGAGTTTCCATATATCATCAGTTTCAACACAGGAGTTTGTGGGTAATCAATTCTTTAAAGGTGTAATTTCATTGAAAACCACTTTTACACACTCCTTTTGGAATCTGATTGGTCACCCCGAGTTACCAACACATGCTGCATTTGAAAGTGGTGTGTCACCTCCACTGGCTGTATTTCCCATTCATAGAAAACAACACAGAAACGAGCGACTCAGAAAAAGTCATTACATAATGTGGACATTGGCATCACCAATGTGGGGTTAAGGTCACCCACAGAAATTAATTTAAATTAACATATTATAAATAATTAGTAAGGGATAATGTATTGCCTACGCGCGACTATCAGAAAAATATTTACCGACGGGGCCGGATAACACCCGGTCGCCAAAGGCAGAGAGATGTTGTTCCGCCCCGTAGGGAAATATTTTTCGAATAGTCGCACGTGGGCAATACAGCATCCCGCGTATTCTACTGGTTATTACAGCTTAATACTGCTACTATTCTAACAGACTGAATAAAATAGCCGTTACAACGTAGTGACAAGTGACAAAACTCGTTGCCATTGGCAGCGGGCATTAATGGCGCAGCGGGCAGTTATCAAAACAAATCTGCCCGCTGAATGCTGGGAACATCAATTCAAAGTGAATGGGAGCTGTCGCAATGTTCTAGAGGGCCGTAGAATAATATAAAAGGTTGGGGTGGTGGATATCAACAAAAATTTGTCCAATAAAAGTGGAATCATTTTATCATCACCAGGTCTCACATCCAGACATCTTGTCCATATCCACCCTCCCAACGTCACATGGTTAAAATATTTGTCTATTTATTGGCTGGGGGTTGTTTAACTCTTTTCACCTTGAACATTTTTTATGTGTGATGTCATTTGGTAGAGGGCGGGGTCAGTGGGACATCAGGTGAATGTGAATTTGCTGCTGCTCCATCCATAACATATGCATGGTGTTTTTATTATGAACAGATGCGCTGGAGCCGAGTGCCGCTGCCCTCATGTTAATTGGTCATAGATTTACTACGTGTGTCTGTACAAATCACAGTGAAATACAATGGAATTAAAACACACACATGCAGACGCCACTATCTCGGCTCACTTCTGCATACAAAATTGCCAATTAATTTAGATTCCTCTCTTTAAATGCTTTTTTTTTTATACAACAGCCTCAGCTGAAAGTAAACTTATTAAATTGCAGTGCATCAAATGAATAAGTGAAAGGCTTTAATTTCATTTGCCTACGAGGCTTCATCAACATGTGTCACTGATGCAATGAAATGAGCGTTGTTTATGTGAGTGTCGGTGCTTGTGTCATGTCTGGGAGTGTGTTCTCAGGAGTTTTTGACTGAGGAAAATGAAATCTAGAGAACGCCCACAGGGCAACACGACTCAACAAATACAATAATTCAATTTGCTCTTCAATTACATGGGCATTCAGGCTTCCCCATCCTTTAATTAAAGCACCATACACGTCAGTGCCGCCGCGCACATGCAAATAGATTCAAATCAAATCCATCACAAGGTCCAATATTCCACCTGATAAATCCAAACATGACTTTGATACCAGCATCTTTTTTTCAGTCTGAAGTAAATCAGTAAATTGCTGGTGTGAAATGATGTTCAAAGGAATGTGTGCTTAACAAACTGAAACTAATTAACACATTTCAAAGAGTTCAGAGGAGGAGAATGAACACAACACACACACGGGCTTTGATACTGATATCAGTCATACAGATTTCAGAGCAGACATCAAACACACTGATTGCCTGCACACCGCAGCCGTGTTTGGAGTGGGAAGTCACCACAGGTTGCCACAGGCACTGTTAATGCCACTGATCACTTATTCATACATCAAATATGTTATGAACGTGACTTCATGTAAATACATACACAAACACACACATTAGTCATGTGTCGGTCGCAAATGAAATGGCTCTAAGAGTTGGCTCGTTAACGTGAACAACGGGAGCCAGCTCCTGACTGGGAACCATTTAGGAGCCCCCCCCACCACCACCTCTTTCTCTTTCTGTCTTAAAGCCACACTTGATCAGTTAGTGTGGGGCTTTGTCAGCGCTGAGCAGATGGGAGAGGGGTGGGGTTACACACAGAGGGGCGGAGTTACACACATACATACACACACACAGGAGAGAAGGAGATGAGAGAGCAGAGAGACAGATTTTCAAAATAAAAGTCCAACAATCACAAAGCACTGCCGCACGGGTCATTATTTGACAGCCTCTTGCTGGAGCAGGTGGGGATGGAGAGGTGTGGTCGTGGGAGCGGGACATGTTCTCTGGAGTCCTGCAAAAAAAAAAGCGGAAAATTGCCAAATGGTTTTATTTTTGGTTTTTTTGTTCTTTTGTTTTATCTGGGGCAGATATGTGGTAGGTGAATGGCAGATCCCGAAGGCAGTTTTTGGGCGCACGCTCCACCCTCGTGCACACGATGCAGGACAGAATCACTGTACTAATAGCCTAATAATAATAGTAATAACAACAATGCACTGCCAACAGAAAAGCTGAGCTGAAAATGAAAAAAAGCCTGTTTATTAATTGTTAGGTCCACTGACAGGCATAATGTTCATCTTGTTTATTTCATTAATTGCTGCAGTGCTTTGCGATTGTTGGACTTTTAGATTGAAAATGTGTCGTTCTGTCTTCCACATTCATGAAAGGTTTGATATGACTGTCTCATGAAACAGTCATAAATGCTTTATGTACAGTTTATGAAAGCTGCTATGAATGTGTTATGAACTAACGACGTCATGTAAAGTGTTACCGAACAGGTTCCTGTTCTGTGGATTTGTTTGCATTGTTTTGTGAATGTGTTTGTGAACAATACAAAGTTTTGTTAAATTTTTAAACAAAAGCCAACAGCAACAGCCACAACTTTAGAATGAAGCGGATGATTAAGCAACTTTGTCTTCCTTTAATCTTTATTTTCATGTTTATCTTCTCTGATTGCATGTTTAAGATGTAACGATGACGTTAACTCTTTCATTCCCACAGATCCAGGTGCAATTTTCTATTAAATAAAATAACATTTGTGCAATAAAACCTTTGTCCATATATTAATGTCACATATTGTTACAAAAATTTAGATTCTCCACAATGGAGTTTCTAAGTTCATTTTACAGTATTAATGAACCACTAAACTGAATTAGTGCTATCACAAGGATAATAAGAATGGAAGATAATGGGATTAACACCTGTTTGGTGGCAGGAGGTTATGTGACCAGTCAAATAACGTCATCAATTATATCAATGTATAAAAAAATGGGTGAACATGAAAGAGTTTAATCTAAATATAACCTGACTTAATGGAGGTTGTATTTTATCCACGTAAGTAAATTTTGTGAAACAAGAAGTTTTTCCCCTTTAAATGGTGCATCATTGGTTCATTTACATCTCATGGTTCTTCAGTTCAAAGCCTTGTAACTTGGTCAATAGAAGATAATCAACACTAATGAGGTGGAAGGAGGGTTTTTTGTGTCTAAACTGAAGCATAAGTGATTCTGACAGTGAACATGATGCTGTTTTTCCTTTCTTTCATTCACTAATGTGAGGTCATGTTCATGTTCAGTTTATTCTAAAGATAATGAAGATGACTGAACCTGATTTCACCACTTGACTCCAGGTCTGAAGTGGAGTCAACAAAACATGTGCATGATGTTGTAATTTGCAAATGAACTGAAAATGAAGTGTGTGTGTGTGTGTGTGTTGGGGGAAAAGTTGAATGTACTGAGAAAATACAACATAATAGAGTGGTACCTTGACTTACAAAAACCTTCAACTTATTACTTTTCCAAATTACCACTCGGTGTTTAGTCAATTTTTAGCTTTGAGTTGCAAGTAAAAATCTGAGTAACAATCGAGCTTCAAATACACCACCACTAGTTGGTATAACATCCACCTAACATCTGGTGTCTCAGTACTTCCCTTCACATGGTTACCGTAGTTACCTTGCAATGGAAGCCTCTCTCTTTAATTTGATGCTTTTTGTTCAGTAAATTTGCCATTTTTTTTTTCCTAACCATGTGTCCAACCTCTTTTCACCTCTTCCCAACACAAAGCATTTCAGCATCTCCCTCCTGGACAGTGGAAGCAGGATATAATACATGTAAAACCTTATATCACAATCATCTACACCACATATGTCAACCTTTGGCCTGTGGACCAAATCTGGCTCACAGTCATATTATATTTGTTCCATAACAACAACTTAAGACACTCTCTGAAATTCAAAATGGCGCCGGTGTCTGTGGCTTGCCGTCTGACGCTGCTGATTTTTACTATTTTTCTACTGTTTTTGACACTTTGTGCAAAACAATGTTGTTCTCTTCTGGTATATGATCGCCAAACGCTGCTGGACCTCCGACATTTCGGTAAAGTTCCTGCTCTGCTTCACAATAACGGACAGAAACCCTTGCCCCCGCCACTATCAGGTATTCCAGCGCACCTGTGCCGGGTTAAAGCTCCACTCCTCCGGTGAAGGCGCCGCCGCAGTAAACGTAGCGGTCGGCTGGTGAAGCTGAAGCTCTACCTGACGCATTCTTCCTGTGCCTCCCGGGCTCTGCGTCGGCTGTCATCCAGCGTCTTCGTGTCCCAGCGCTTCCTGGATCCTATCGACGCCTGCCTGGTACCTGTGGTCGGCTTGAACCGGGCGTTCTCCCGCCCCTGCCCTCCACGGATCAACCCCCGCAGGGCGAATCTCCGCAGCACCGGTCGCAGCAGATGTCACTCCATCCTCGCTCGAATCCCCAGGTCGGCTGCCGCGTCAGTCGGTCTCAGCAGCTCCGCGGTCCGCGCCGGGCTGCTTAACATCCGCTCACTCACGAGCAAGGGCCAGCTCATCCAGGATCTCCTGGTGGACTGCGGACTGGACATCCTATGCAGCAGCCGGATGACTTCCTATGCAGCAGCCGGATGACTTCGCTCCGCTGAACGAAGCCACTCCACCTGGGTTTGTTTACCTGGCGAAACCCTGTGCGTCTGGAAGGGGGGGCGGTCTCGCGATGTTTTACCGCGAGACCTGGAAAATCTCTCCCATCTCCGTGCCTGCCTGTCAGTCAATTGAGTTCAGCGCAATACAACTCTCCGGACCGACCCCCACCGTTATTGCCACCATATACAGACCTCCGAAGCAAAACAAGGATTTTATTACAGACGTCACAACACTCTTGGACCATCTGTCAACTTTGTCTTCAAACATCATTCTACTGGGAGATTTTAATATTCACATGGACAACGTCAATAACCCTCTCACAAAAGATTTCTCATCCTGTTTGGACAGTTTTGGACTTCATCAATTGGTTAACTTCGCCACTCACAATAAAGGACATATCCTAGACCTCATCTGCTACACAGGAGTCACACCCACTGACTGTAAACCTGATCACCTCCCATACACTGACCACTCTCTGCTCACATTCCATGTCCATCTCTCTTTCAACAAATCAAACCCACCACGTACCATAAGCTTCCGCAAAATCAAAGACATTAATCTGGACAGCCTCACATCAGCCATCCATAATCTCCCCAGTACTGACGGACTCATCCACACAGACGAACTACTCACACACTACAACAGCCATCTCCAGAACATTCTCAATACTCTGGCTCCACTCAAAACTCGCTCAGTCTCCTTCACACACACTGCACCCTGGTACACCCCCGCCCTCAGACAACTCAAAGCAAAAGCCCGCCAGCTGGAAAGACTATATAAGAAAACTGGACTCACTATTCACAAAGACATGCACACAAATCATATACTGCAATACAAGGACTCCATCACAAAAGCCAAATCTGCACACTACACAAATCTCATCAACTCGAACACAGGCAACACACGAACACTTCCAAAATAACAACATCTCCTGCTTCACTCCCATCCCATCTCTACTCCACAGACTTCTGCAATACCCTGGCATCATTCTTCACCTCAAAAATCCAGCATATCCACCAACAACTCACCCCCTCCTCTGTCTCAATCTCTTCTGCCTCACCTTCCCCACCCCTCATCCACCTGCTCTCATCATTTACCCTCCCAAGCATCAGCCAAGTCTCCACCCTCATAAAATAATCTAAAGCCTCTTCCTGCCAACTGGACCCCCTCCCCACTGCTCTCGTCAAAGCCGCCGCCCCTGCTCTCTCCCCCCTTATCACCAAAATAATCCGCACATCACTCACCACTGGAACTGTACCCCCTCCCCTTAAAACTGCTGCCATAACCCCAGTACTCAAAAAATCTGGCTCTGACACCACTGATCTTAATAATTTCCCGCCAATCTCAAACCTTCCTTTCATCTCCAAAATCCTCGAAAAAACTGTTGCTGCACAACTCCACTCTCACCTCTCTACTAATAACCTTTATGAACAATTTCAATCTGGCTTTCGTCCCCTCCATAGCACAGAAACGACCCTACTTAACATCACTAATGACCTCCTGCTATCTGCTCACTCCGGTTCACTATCCATCCTCATCCTGCTTGACCTCAGTGCAGCTTTTGACACCATTTCACACCCCATCCTCCTGGACAGACTCTCCTCCATCGGCATCCCCAACACCCCCCTCTCCTGGTTCCACTCCTACCTCTCCGGTCGCACTCAGTTCATTCAACTCAGACCATTTACTTCACACAATTTCTCCCTCACTTCAGGTGTTCCCCAGGGTTCTGTCCTTGGCCCCCTCCTTTTTATTATCTATCTACTCCCCCTTGGACACATCTTTCGAAAACACTCCATTCACTTCCACTGCTGCGCGGATGACACTCAGTTCTACATTTCTACAAAACCCAATTCCACTCTCCCACCCTCCTCCCTCACCCACTGCCTTAATGAAATAAGATCCTGGTTCACCTCAAACTTCCTCAAACTCAACAGCAATAAAACCGAGCTTCTACTTATTGGCACCAAATTCACCCTAACCAAAGTCAACAATTTTACCATCTGTATTGACGGCTCGTCCATCACCCCCTCCCCTCAAGTCAAGAGTCTGGGTGTCATCCTCGACAGCACCCTTTCCTTCACTTCCCACATTAATAACACCATCCGCTCCGCCTACTTCCATCTCCGTAACATCCACCGTCTCTGCCCCTCTCTTACCCCTCAGTCCACTGCCATCCGCGTACAAAGCCTCATCACCTCCCGTCTGGATTATTGCAACTCCCTCCTCTTCGGTCTCCCACAAAAATCCCTGCATAAACTCCAACTGGTCCAAAACTCTGCTGCACGCATCATCACACACCCTCCATCCTCCAACCACATTACACCGGTCCTCCAACAGCTCCACTGGCTCCCCATCACTCACCGTATCCACTACAAAATCCTTCTCCTTACATTCAAAGCCATCCATGACCTTGTCCCCCCCTACCTGACCCAGCTCCTCCACATCAACACACCTGCCCGCTCACTCCGTTCCTCCTCCTCCCTCCAGCTCACTGTCCCCGCAGCCCGCCTCGTCACCATGGGAAACAGAGCTTTCAGCTGCTGCGCTCCCCAGCTCTGGAACGCACTCCCCCTGACCTCCGCAACATACAGTCACTACCACAGTTTAAATCCAGACTCAAAACTCATCTGTTCAAACAAGCATATTCACTATAACCACTGCCAACACAACAACACTGTCTTTTTACCATGTGTTTTAATTGTATTTTTATTGTTATTTTAACTGTATTGTTTTATTGATTTTGTCCGTAAGGCGACCTTGAGTGTCCTGAAAGGCACCTAACAAATAAAATATATTATTATTATTATTATTATTATTATTATTATTATTATTATTATAACTTCATATCAAATGTACATTAGAGCTGGCCAGCTGCATGCACCACTAATACTACAAATCCCAGAATACTGGTGTCAGGGGCGGATCTATGGGCGGGCCGGGGTGGGAGCGGGGTAGGAGGGGCCCACCCTGATTGACAGCTGTGCCCACCCAATCACAAGCTCAGAAACAGAATTCTAGACCAATTGTTGTTGCCTCATTTAACTGAAATGTTGATCAACATCCTTAATATAGTTATTTATTTGTAAATGTCAATGGAAATAAACTATGTATATTTAATTATTTGTGGGGTTTTTTTGTTTTTTTAATTCAGTTTCAATTCCGGAAATGCTATTACCTTGTTGTTATACGTACACCCCCCCCACCCCGACTTCACTTAGGCCCATCTAAAAATAGCCGTCTAGATCCGCCACTGGTTGGTGTGCAGTCAAGGCCGGCAAGAGTTCCCCCCAGCTTGGGCTGGATACCAGCTCCGGTCAATAGATACCTCCTTCAGTCTCCTCTAACACCTCAATTTTCACAGAACAGCCCAAGTTCATGACTGTCTGACTGACGTTACATTTACTATTGATTTATGTTAGTGACTAAATAGTTTTCTGGTGAACTTTACATCCAAATACTGCCAATATCACTATCCTAGCTCTAGCTTCATTGGCTGTACTTGTGCTCCAAACCTCTGACAATGCATGATTCATACAGAAGTTGCAAACACAGAAAGGGGAGAGACAACTGGCAGTTGAGTTTGATAGACATATCACCAGCAAATCACTGTGAACTCAAAGGTTAGTTAATTGTGGGTTAATTGTGGGTTCATGTTGAGTTAATTGTGAGTGAATAGTGAGTCAAATGTGAGTTAATTATGTGCCAAAGGTGAGTTAATTGTGAATTAACAGTGAGTTAAAGGTAAGTTAGTTGTGATTAAAGGTGAGTCAAAGGTTAATTATGAGCTAAAGATGTGGGTTAAAGGTGAGTTAAGTTACTAAATTGTGTGAAAGCTGAATTAATTTTGACTTCATTGTGAGTTAAATGTAAGTTAAAATTAGTTAATTGTGAGTTAACTCTTAAGAGACCTAGGCCTTTCAGAGACATTTTCAAGTATTTCAACTAACTGTAAATGTCTCTGCAAAAGTGTCACGTATGGTTGTATTCTGAGAAGCCAAACAAAAAAGAATATGAACGCAAACTGAATGTAATACATACATATTTTATTTAAATGGAATGACAAAAACCTTTACAGATGTGTTTTTGGAGAAATGCCCACCGGTGCCCAATGGGACTCCACATAAAGGTGAGTTAAAATTAGTTAATTGGGTAACACTTTACAATAAGGGTACATGAATCATGTTGGAATCATGTTGGAATCATGGTCTGATTCATGATGAATTAACATATGACTCATGTATGTACTAATGATTAATATATCATGAGTCATGAAAGGATTCCTGTTGGAATCATGATGACTCATGATGAGTCACTATTAATATATCATGAATTAACACTGCTGTTAATTCATGTTGTTAATATATCATGAATTGTTAATTCATGTTGTTAATATATCATGAATTAACACGGCTGTTAATTCATGTTGTTAATATATCATGAATTGTTAATTCATGTTGTTAATATATCATGAATTAACATTGATGTTAATTAATGCTGTTAATATATCATAACACTGCTGATAGCTATCAATCAAATTATATATGAATCAAACTTTAGTGAAGGGTGCATGAGTAATGATGGAGTAATATCTGTTTTATGGTGAATTAAAACTAGGACGGGGGCTTCCAACCTTCATATCCGTCACCTGCTGGCCGTGGTCTACTTACCCCTCTGCTGGACTCAGCCCCTGGCCTACTGTTTTCCACAAGTCATATTCATGATGAATTAACTTATTAATTAGCAAAATCTTTTGAGTCACTATATGAGTCATGATATATTAATGATTAACATATGATGAATTCATGTATGAACAAGCATATTCATGATGAATTAATGTATGAACAAGCATATTCATGATGAATTAATGTATGAACAAGCATATTCATGATGAATTAATGTATGAACAAGCATATTCATGATGAATTAATGTATTACTTAGCAAAATCTTTTGAGTCACTATAGGAGTCATGATATATTAATGATTAACATATCATGAATTAATGTATGAACAAGACATATTCCTACTGTGTTAATGCATACTCTGAAAATAATTCATGTCTGACTCATGATAGGTTGCCCCTTATTCTGCAGTCATGACATTATCATGATTACTACACCATGAGTTAATGTATGAACAAGCATATTCATGATGAGTTAATGTATGAACAAGCATATTCATGATGAATTAATGTATGAACAAACATATTCATGATGAATTAATGTATTACTTAGCAAAATCTTTTGAGTCACTATAGGAGTCATGATATATTAATGATTAACATATCATGAATTAATGTATGAACAAGACATATTTCTAGTGAGTTAATACATACTCTGAAAATAATTCATGTCTGACTCATGATAGGTTGCCCCTTATTCTGCAGTCATGACATTATCATGATTACTACACCATGAGTTAATGTATGAACAAGAGATATTCATGATGAGTTAATGTATGAACAAGCATATTCATGATGAATTAACATATTACTTAGCAAAATCTTTTGAGTCACCATATGAGTCATGGTATATTAATGATTAACATACCATTAATTAATGTATAAAGATGTGATATTCAGAATGTGTTAATATATACTTAGAGAAGAAATTATGATTAAAGTTTTCTTTGCCTCTTATTGTAAAGTCATGACATCACAATCATAACTATACTATTAACCAGTGTGTAATATACAATTACAATACAAATGATTTATATAAACCAAGTGAAATCACAGCATTGTGTATTTTCCGAATGTCATCAATACAACCAAAATACCAGATTGGGTACAACAACATTTTAATTACCAAAAATATCCAAAGGCAGATCACAGAGAGAGAGGGAGAGAGACAAAGAGAGAGAGAAACGAAAAGTCATTCTCCACAGTACACGGATGCATTGTCCTGCATGAAAAAAGTTAAAAAGTGCCCAAAAGTCAAGTCAAAATCTGCCTTGTTCAGAGAGACAACCAGAAGGAGGTTTTCCTGCCGCCTTCTCCGCAACCAGCCGTTTCTGGCGATCATGCACTCCTAATATGCCGAATACCCACTTTTTCTGTCGGCATGTTGCTGCAGCCCTTCCGCGGTGATACTGTAAAACACAAAAAGCAAAGATGGCAGACTCATGGTGAGGACAAGGGGGAGTTTGTTAAAAAAAAAAAGTTTGAGAACTACCACGTTAGTGTATGTGACCTTTTCTTTTTTGCAGCATATCATCAAAATAGTGTCCACCATGCCAAACAACGCCAAAGCGATCACATGGAACAAGTGTATAATAATGTGTGTAATAATAATAATAATAATAATAATAATAATAATAATAATAATAATAATAATAATAGACTTGTCTTTTTATGTCACCAATGCTGACCTCATTTAAAATAATATAAGTGCTTGTGAATTTTGCCTTTGAGTAGTAAACAAGTGCATGCAAAATTTTAGCTGTTTTGTAAAAATAATAAAAAAAGACAAAGTTTGGCCCTTGATTTCATCCCAGATTAAAATTTTGCCCCACTGTGAATTTCAGTTTGACACCCCTGCCATATCCCACCAAAATACTGCCTCTGGTTCAGTTTCATCATGCAAATATTCCACTATTTTAGCCACCTTGGGTTCCATGAAAGGCACCATATAAAACTAAGTTATTATTTTCACATTGCTGTAAGAACAACAGTGTTTCGGGGAAATTGTCAGAGGTGGAAAAACTACTGAAAAAATATAGTTGAATAAAATTATCTTTACTTTGTTTAAATTCTACTCAGAGTAAAAGTACACATCTAAAAATATACAAAATTACTTTATTTAAAATATAACTTGAGTACAAATTACTTCATTAAAAGTTTCAACCTGCGCAGAGATCAACCACGCATCTATGAGGGGTCAGATAGTCAACAAATTATGTTCCATAATTCTAGCAACTGGAGAACATCAGCCAAATGATATGTCCACGGAGTTTGTTTTTGACGTTCAGAACTAATAAATTATGAGAGATTACCGGCACAAATTACAAAGCCGGAGGGGGCAGGAGATGGGTCTGAAATACGGGAGAGTCCTGGGAAAAACGGGAATGTTAGCAGTTCAGTGCAAACATTTTTCAGTCCCATTGTACAGCCCATAACATGAGAATAAATAAATTTAAACGGCAATTAAAACTATTCAAAAACACAAAATGCATGCAACACAAAGTGCCCACAGGATCCTAAAATTAAAAATGTCCACATTGGGTCCAACTGTTTAAAATACATTCTTTTGAACTACGACTATCATCCCATTCCCTTGTCTACTTCCCTTGATCAGAGTAAAAATAATATGACGGCACCACGTTGTGCTTACATGGGAAGGTTGTTATGCGGGGTGTTTAAAACAAACAATAAATTACCCGTTTGTAATGTGAGGGACAAGGCACGTGTGTTAACTTACCGCCACATGCTTTCGCTAATTTGACGTAGAATTCTTCTCGGAATCCTCGACCATGATATCTTCAACTTCAGAAAGGTTGCTAGCAAGACAAGGTCACGCAACTGACGTTCACTTCCGGGGTCACGGTTGTTTTAACTTGTAATTTTTAGAGTGGTTTGTTAAATGTGCAATTTTTACTTTTACTCAATTACATTTTGATGCAAGTATTTTACACGCTATATTTTAAACCCCTCACATTACTGAGTACAATATTGATAGTGGGGGAAAATATATTTGGGCGGAACATTTTGACCCCGGAAGTGAACGTCAGTTGCGTGACCTTGTCTTGCTAGCAACCTTTCTGAAATTGAAGGATTCCGAGAAGAATTCTACGTCAAAATTAGCGAAAGCTTGTGGTGGTAAGTCATCACATCACAAACGGATAATTTATTGTTTGTTTTAAACACCCCGTGTAACAACGGGACACAATGTAAGCACAACGTGCCGTTATATTATTTTTACCCTGATCAAGGGAAGTAGACGAGGGAATGGGATGATAGTCGTAGTTCAACACTTTGTGTTGCGTGCATTTTGTGTGTTTGAATAGTTTTAATTGTTGTTTAAATTTCTTTATTCTCATGTTGTGGGCTGTACAATGGGACTGAAAAATGTTTACACTGAACTGCTAACATTCCCGTTTTTCCCAGGACTCTCCCGTATTTCAGACCCATCTCCCGCCCCCTCCCGCTTTGTAATTTGTGCCGGTAATCTCTCATAATTTATTAGTTCTGAACGTAAAAAAACGGCTGTAGACATATCATTTGGCTGATGTTCTCCAGTTGCTAGAATTATGGAACATAATTTGTTGACTATCTGACCCCTCATAGATGCGTGGTTGATCTCTGCGCAGGTTGAAACTTTTAATGAAGTAACCTGTACTCAAGTTATATTTTAAATAAAGTAATTTTGTATATTTTTAGATGTGTACTTTTACTCTGAGTAGAATTTAAACGAAGTAAAGTTAATTTTATTCAACTATATTTTTTCAGTAGTTTTTCCACCTCTGACAATTTCCCCGAAACACTGTTGTTCTTACAGCAATGTGAAAATAATAACTTAGTTTTATATGGTGCCTTTCATGGAACCCAAGGTGGCTAAAATAGTGGAATATTTGCATGATGAAACTGAACCAGAGGCAGTATTTTGGTGGGATAGGGCAGGGGTGTCAAACTGAAATTCACAGTGGGGCAAAATTTTAATCTGGGATGAAATCAAGGGCCAAACTTTGTCTTTTTTTATTATTATTTTTACAAAACATCTAAAATTTTGCATGCACTTGTTTACTACTCAAAGGCAAAATTCACAAGCACTTATATTATTTTAAATGAGGTCAGCATTGGTGACATAAAAAAGACAAGTCTATTATTATTATTATTATTATTATTATTATTATTATTATTATTATTATTATTATTATTATTATTATTATTATTATTATTATACACAGTGTCCAGTCAGTGAAGGTTTTATTCTTGTGGTGCAAAAGGTGGCTGTGGAGACCATCTCTAATCCACATATTTAGTTTAGTGTGGGCATGGGGACAGTAGGTGCTGCTGGAGCTTGTTCCATGTGATCGCTTTGGCGTTGTTTGGCATGGTGGACACTATTTTGATGATATGCTGCAAAAAAGAAAAGGTCACATACACTAACGTGGTAGTTCCAAACTTTTTTTTTTTTTTAACAAACTCCCCCTTGTCCTCACCATGAGTCTGCCATCTTTGCTTTTTGTGTTTTACAGTATCACCACAGAAGGGCTGCAGTAACATGCCGACAGAAAAAGTGGGGTATTCGGCATATTAGGAGTGCATGATCGCCAGAAACGGCTGGTTGCGGAGAAGGCGGCAGGAAAACCTCCTTCTGGTTGTCTCTCTGAACAAGGCAGATTTTGACTTGACTTTTGGGCACTTTTTAACTTTTTTCATGCAGGACAATGCATCCGTGTACTGTGGAGAATGACTTTTCGTTTCTCTCTCTCTTTGTCTCTCTCCCTCTCTCTCTGTGATCTGCCTTTGGATATTTTTGGTAATTAAAATGTTGTTGTACCCAATCTGGTATTTTGGTTGTATTGATGACATTCGGAAAATACACAATGCTGTGATTTCACTTGGTTTATATAAATCATTTGTATTGTAATTGTATATTACACACTGGTTAATAGTATAGTTATGATTGTGATGTCATGACTTTACAATAAGAGGCAAAGAAAACTTTAATCATAATTTCTTCTCTAAGTATATATTAACACATTCTGAATATCACATCTTTATACATTAATTAATGGTATGTTAATCATTAATATACCATGACTCATATGGTGACTCAAAAGATTTTGCTAAGTAATATGTTAATTCATCATGAATATCTCTTGTTCATACATTAACTCATCATGAATATCTCTTGTTCATACATTAACTCATGGTGTAGTAATCATGATAATGTCATGACTGCAGAATAAGGGGCAACCTATCATGAGTCAGACATGAATTATTTTCAGAGTATGTATTAACTCACTAGAAATATGTCTTGTTCATACATTAATTCATGATATGTTAATCATTAATATATCATGACTCCTATAGTGACTCAAAAGATTTTGCTAAGTAATACATTAATTCATCATGAATATGTTTGTTCATACATTAATTCATCATGAATATGCTTGTTCATACATTAACTCATCATGAATATGCTTGTTCATACATTAACTCATGGTGTAGTAATCATGATAATGTCATGACTGCAGAATAAGGGGCAACCTATCATGAGTCAGACATGAATTATTTTCAGAGTATGCATTAACACAGTAGGAATATGTCTTGTTCATACATTAATTCATGATATGTTAATCATTAATATATCATGACTCCTATAGTGACTCAAAAGATTTTGCTAAGTAATACATTAATTCATCATGAATATGCTTGTTCATACATTAATTCATCATGAATATGCTTGTTCATACATTAATTCATCATGAATATGCTTGTTCATACATGAATTCATCATATGTTAATCATTAATATATCATGACTCATATAGTGACTCAAAAGATTTTGCTAATTAATAAGTTAATTCATCATGAATATGACTTGTGGAAAACAGTAGGCCAGGGGCTGAGTCCAGCAGAGGGGTAAGTAGACCACGGCCAGCAGGTGACGGATATGAAGGTTGGAAGCCCCCGTCCTAGTTTTAATTCACCATAAAACAGATATTACTCCATCATTACTCATGCACCCTTCACTAAAGTTTGATTCATATATAATTTGATTGATAGCTATCAGCAGTGTTATGATATATTAACAGCATTAATTAACATCAATGTTAATTCATGATATATTAACAACATGAATTAACAATTCATGATATATTAACAACATGAATTAACAGCCGTGTTAATTCATGATATATTAACAACATGAATTAACAATTCATGATATATTAACAACATGAATTAACAGCAGTGTTAATTCATGATATATTAATAGTGACTCATCATGAGTCATCATGATTCCAACAGGAATCCTTTCATGACTCATGATATATTAATCATTAGTACATACATGAGTCATATGTTAATTCATCATGAATCAGACCATGATTCCAACATGATTCCAACATGATTCATGTACCCTTATTGTAAAGTGTTACCGTTAATTGTGAGTGGAACATCAGTTAATTGTGGATGAATGGTGAGTTAATAGTGGGTTAATGCTGAGTTAATTGTGGATTAATGGTGTGTTGTGAGTTGAAGACGAGTTAATTGTGGGTTTATGGTGAATTAACAGTGAGTTAATGGTGAGTTAATTGTGGATTGAAGGTGAGTTAATTGTTAGTTAATAGTGAATTAACAGTGAGTTAATAGTGAGTTAATTGTAAGTTAACTGTTTGGTGTCAGACCTGGGTTCCTCAGTGCTCCACCTCTGGTATTTTCCATGGTTTTAACCCTTTCAGCTCCAGGACTGGCTGCTTTTCTTTCTTTTCTCTCTGCTCTTTCGAAGGCCCTCTGAGTGTTGTTGTTCTTAAACCCTCTCTGAATGCCTTCTTAGTCGTTAATGGGTTTCTGCAGCTGTTTATCTCCATTCTGATTTGCATAAAAGCAGGAACAAAACCAAGTAATCATTCAGATTCTACTCTGAACTGTCTGACAATCCTCCAAAGTCTAGGTTTTATTTGGACAAAAAGTTAATGACAGAACGTGGGTTTTAGTTCCACATGTTAGCAGATGTATTTCTGTCTAAAAGAAAATCTAAATAAAAACAGACTGGGTTTGGGTTTTTAATGGATACGATGTGAGAAATAGTGTGAAGTAAAAAGTATGAGTTGGATGTTTGCAGCTGAATATCAGGGGGTTCAGTGTAGACCAAAATTAAATTTGGACATTTATTGTGACCTTTGACCTAGAGTCTTTAAATAAGTTCTTTGAGGTTCTAATGTCAATGCACATAAATAGTGAGAGCAAAAAGAAGCTATAGGCAAAACTGAGTATACGGGAATGAAAAAGAAAGTCCTGATTTGCCCCATCTACGATCATCATGAAAACATTTTTTGTTGCCTTGACCTTTGACCCAACCTGACTGTCGCCAGTTGGTACTTCACAATACCAAAAAGACAAAAAGATGTAATTTGTTTTCACTCAAACAATATCTTCAATCAGGTCTAAACTGCAGATCTGCTTTGAAAACCAGATCTACAGTCACAAAAAATATTATTAGACCACTCCGTGTTTTCTTTCTTGTTCATTTCAGTGCCTGGTAGAACTAAAGGTACATTTGTTTCGACAAAAATAAGTATAATCATTTCAGGGCTGATATCTACCAATGTTCCTTGTTTTCTTGATAATAACCAAACTCACTTAATTTCTTACATAAATATCTGTCATTGTACTGACAAAAACAGTGCTTTTATTCTTTGTTTCACAATATCATCTGGGACCTTTCCGGAACTGATCCGTTTTCAAAGGAGGGACCTTATCCAAAATTCTTGTATGTGATTAAATGAAAAATATGTCTGTCATCGAGAGTGATGCGCTGCTTCAGCCACTCACATGGGAGTCAAGCCGCTTAATCAATGAAAACAGTTTGCATCAGGTACATACACATCAACAGAAGGGGTTTGATGGAAATTACGTTTCCGCTCTTCGGCTCTTTCGGCTCCTTCGTTTTGAAGAAAACCTGAACCTCGCAGTACTCCGATGGTCATTTATACGTGACATGAACCTCGTCTACTACAATGCCCACCAAGTCCTTCTGGTAAATGAGGAAAGCATGGTTCTCCATTTATCTTTCAGCCATGATTCGGGGCTACGGAACACTAGCTGTGGATGTGGTTGTCGTTTCTTCCTCCCAGTTCCATTACTGTTTAACAGCCTCTTTGACTTGGTCCTACCAACACCACCAGGGGGGGATACCACAATAACCATGGGCTTCTGCATTTGTCCTATTTCTTCATCAAACCCGTGGAGCCATCTGATAGATCAAACTCTTGCCAAACCCGGTCGGAAGAAGAGCGGAAACGTAATTTCCATCAAAAATGCTTCAGCTTTTATGGAATGAACAAAACAGACAAAACAGTGGATATAGTCCCGTCTATATGGACCCAGGGATACCCAACGTACACTGTCATTATTGTGTATCTGAAAAGACTGCACTGCTGTTGCTTCTGCTTTGCATCAGTCCAGCCACAATGCCACCAGGTATACCCAACCCTGCAATACTGATTGGCTCCTTCGTTTTGAAGAAAACCTGAACCTCGCAGTACTCCGATGGTTGTGTGAGCGTATTGAAACACAGCCAGATGATGTAAGTCAGGTTACCTTTGACCTGCATTCAGCAAAATTTAATGGGATCCATTCTGGAACACCTCACAATTTCATGGAAATTGGTCCAGTAGGTTTTCATAAAGTTGCTGACAAATAGATAAACAAATTCAGGTAATGAATGAATGGACTTAGGAGGACTTGCAGATTCTGACATTTCCTCAGACATTAACCTGGTTCTGGTCAAATGGTGAAAGGTTTGTTTAACCAGGAAAATGTTCTGGAGGAACCAGAACCAGGACCAGGAGGACACCACTGCCATAGCCTGGAACGAAACCACAGTTCCCCAGTAATGACCCTGTTCTGTGGTTCCTTCATTTCTTCCCTCCTCCATCTTTTCCCTTCATCACTGAAGGACACATTTGGACAGGCCTTTCAAACATACATTAGATGGAGAGAGGAGGGAAACGAGGCAGAAGGTGAGTTTTGATGCATTCAGGGTCATTATCGTGGCGCTTTGAGAGCCACTCAGGCACCATTAGCCCAGAGGATGGACTGACGGGACCGATGGGAGGAATGTAATGGGACCGATGTGGAGTACATGTTCACAACTGATGATTTCACATGTTCTATGTCTGGAAATTACTCCACTACAGCAGTGAATCCATTTATAACACACCGCCAAAACTCATTTACCCATAAATGTACTTGTGTGCCTTAAGTGGAACTTGACTTCCATAATGTTCTGAACGACAGTATCCGGGTCAGTGTGGATGAAAACACTCAGCACTGACTCCAGGACAGGGGAACCAAAAACACCAACCAGAGGAGGAGGAAACGATGGAAAATAGGGAACATGATGGACAATGGACATAAGACGGAAGATGAAAACATGATGATTGATTTGATTAATATATTTATGATACAATACAAGACATGAGACTTATGATACATATTTAAAAAGGATAAGAAGCTTAACTTATAAGCTCTACCTACCTACCTATCTATATTTATATATAATTGTCCTGTTATTTATCATTAAAATGTTGGTTTCTGGCAACAGACAGACAGAACAGTGGAATAATATGGAAAACAGGAACATGACAGAAAAAAGGAAACACAATAGAAAATGGAAACGTTATGGAAAACAGGAATTAGATGTAAAACGGATATATGATGGAAAACGGCAAAATATGACAGAGAAAGAAAACATGATGGAAAAACTAAACGTGACCGAAAAAAGGAAACATGGTGGAAAATGGGAACATGATGGAAACTCTTCCTCATCCTGCACCGTTAATGAATATGCATTCATGGATCGTTGATGGCATTAACTGGTCTCATAAATACGTCCAATTATGTTAGACTGGGCTTTACCACATCCTTAAATGTGATCTACAACAGAATCATGGAACCCAGCGAATAATGCAAACATGTAACTAAACAAAATATAAAACCACCTGAACTTCATATGACAGGGAAAAAAATAGTCCCAATGGACCTGACAGCCGTGATGTCTTGCTATGTTTTTATCAACAAATGAATGAACAAAAGTAGGTAACTGGGTAATGACATATTACTGTGGTTAAAGCTGTTCAATGATACGCAGGAGGTTGTTGGTGGAAACTAATATTGGGAGAATTACTTTCTAATGAATCAAGCAGAATTGAAATCTTAGGGAGGAGAAATTGTTTTAGTGAAAGAAAATAAACAAAGTTGTAAACAAATTGTTTACAAAGGCAAATTTTGACAAGTTTTGTGCCTATTGCTTAGATCTATCTAATGAATCAATTACAATATAAATCCATTGACAATTGAGGGAGGAGAAGCAACTTTAGTGAACTGTGAAGGACAGACGGACAGACGGACAGACGGACGGACGGACGGACGGACAGACGGATGGCGACGATGGACATGCGACGAACCAAGCGTGATGGCAATAGCTCATCACGACTTTATCCAGATGAGCTAAAAAAAAAAAAATGAACACAATGAATGAATTTTACTCCTGTACTGGTTTACGGTTTTAATCAGTGTTTTGTCCATAAATAGAAGTCAGGACATGGTTACGTTTTTGTGATGTCACATTAGACTCATTTATTCAGTTTCATGTCAGTTTCATGTCTTCATGGAAATAAAGTGGGAAAAAATCATTAGTATAATTCTTCAAATTAAAGCTCATACACTGGGCTGTCTGTGAATGCACAATATATACATTTCTATTTATATGTAAGTACTATTTTAGCTTGACGTAGTGTTTTTTATTGGTGTATTTCATTATTGTCTGCAGATACAAATATTCATTTCAGTGCATATTGTTCGATGTAAAAACTATGGATGTTCTGAATCACACAAATCAGATGGAATAAGTGACAATACACAGATTGAGAACAGATCAGGTTCTAGAGGAGGACTATTATAAGGCATGGATGTCTTTGATCATATATATATATATATATATATATATATATATATATATATATATATATATATATATATATATATATATACGTATGCATTAGCCAAATCCAATCCAGGATGGAGTCGGGCCCTGGAGCAGTTTAACACCTGGTTCAACTGGTCCATACCTTGCATTTATCCATTTCTTTTGTTCTTGTTTTGTACGTTTGATGTTAAATTCATTATTTCTTTGAAAATCACTCACCACAGGACGTTGGTTTCATCAGACACTTCTTCTACATTTACAACATTCACCTCTGGGTCTCATTCTGCCTGTGAATAAAAATGAAAATGAAATATAATGATGAATAAATATAAGAAACAGAAAGAAATACAATGAAAATAAATCTTTGTTAATTATCACCATGCTTCATATTGATCAACTTTTTCATAGTTTGAGTCTTTTTAGTTTTAATTCTTTTATTTTGTTCTGAGATTATTTAGACCAAAACTAAATTAATTTTATAGTTTCTCATCATTTCTGTTTTGCATTTTTATCGTTTGTTTTTTCAAAATCCATTGGATTACATATATTTTGGTTTCATTCCATCCTTTACATTATTTCATCATGTTCTTTTTTTTTTTTTTACATGTCTTCTTTTCTTTACTTTCCATCATACTGTGTTTGTCACTTCATCCTTTATGGTTTTATCATATTGATTTATTTTCATCGTCAAGTATTTTATGTCCATTCTGTTGATTTTATCCTTTATAATATTAATGCTCTCATCTCTTTGATAAATATTTTATTACATCACTTTTACCTGATTTTTATCTGTTGGTTTCCTTTTTTTTATCATTGTCGATTCATCCTTTTATGTTTGTAATATGTCAATATGTGTAGATTTTTTATCTCGTTTCATCATTTACCATACCTTCATCTTTAACATTCTGCTTTTTAATGTGTTTTACGTTCCATCCGTTATATCTTTCACACTTTTATATCTGTTTATCAAGTCATTTTCATTTAATTTACATGTTTTCTGTTCTTTATCACACTTAGTGCATATTAAACCTTGCCTCTACCCCTTGGTCTCCCTGAACTCTCTTTACATCCCATCGTCCAAACGTCGTACACACAGTGACCGTCACCATTCATCAGGTAAACGCTGTGTTTACAGACAGACGTTCGCAGTAAAAACCATCTCCACACCATCTGCTCTGCATTGTTATGGGCTACGCCGTCCCCTACTCTGCCCTCAACCGTGAAAGGGTCACTGGCGGATCTGGAATCAGCCTCCATCTTGTAGACGTGACCACACCCCCACCGAAAACAGACCAATCAGGGTGAGTTTCACATGATGCAGGTGAGAGTGCAGAGGACGAGGTAGAACAGAGTCTGATGGATGAAACCTGGTCCAGAACTGAGGTCAATGTACCACCAACACTGGGATATAGAGGTTTCACTTAAAAGTCTGGTTCTGGGCGGCACGGTGGTGCAGTGGTTAGCACTCGGGCCTCACAGGAAGAAGGACCCTGGTTCCACATCAGACTTTTCTGTGTAGAGTTTGCATGTTCTCTCCATGTCTGGGTGGGTTTTCTCTGGGTATCATAGCTGGATTAGGCCCCCACAAACCCCTGTGACCCTGGGAGGATGGAACGGAGTCAGAGAGTCTGGTTCTGTTCTGCTGCACATTCTGGAGGTTCAGGGGTTAAATCAGACTTTTCTTCACTTTAGATCAAGATTGGACACAATTTCTGAAACTAAAAGTCCTTTTATATGTGAATAAGGCAGGTAAGTGAATAAGGTAAGAACTACTTTAAAATCAATATGCATTTCAGTAAGGGGAGCAGTGCTTTGGAGTGGTTTAGCGGATGAATAAAGAAATACTGAAAGCATTTCAGAGTTTAAAAGAATGTTTAAGAAACAAATACTGGATAGGTACTTACAAGAGAGACAGTGACATTGATGCTCTCAACAGTGTGGGTGCAATTAGTTTCAAGCATGTTTATGTTCTGGGTGTTTTTCGGCTGAAACATCTGGTTTTGACCTTGACAGAACAAAGCATGTGCAGAAGGGAGCATGTGGGTTTGGAGAAGGGGACAATACTAATTACTTTGCCAAGAAAGAGCAAAGTTAAGATTTTGCCAGATATCATTGCATTGATCAATAGTTACTGCTTACACTATCAAAATATGGTCCATTAGAAGGAAAGGCAAGCTCGACTATGATATGAATACACAGTCTGGGGATGATCCATAGACTGAGCATAAAGGTATCATTCAAACATTATTTCATTAATATTGCTGTGTTCTCCATTGTTATTGAATGCATTGTGCATTGGTTGTATTTAAAGAAAAAAACAAACATCTGGATTGCCTTGTTTCAAGGTGTTTTTGGAGGGTAGGAAAATGACTTGAGGTCGAACAACACAGTTTACCGGTAATTACCGGCTCAGACAACTGCCTTGCAGAACAACCTGCTTCTGCAAAAGCTTCGTCTCCTCTGCCATCATAGCTCTGAACAGCAGGTGTTAGATGTCATGTTTTTTTATATACAGTATATATATATACAGTATATATATATATATACAGTATATATATATATATATATATATATATATATATATATATATATATATATATATATATATATATATATATATATATATATATATATATATATATATATATATATATATATATATATATATATATATATATATATATATATATATTTCATGGTGTGGCACATGTGTTGGTGATTTTGTGTTCAGGAACAGAACTGTGAAAATGAATTTCCCCCTCGGGTACAATAAATTAATAAATTATGAATCTGAATACATACATTCCCATGACACAGTAATGAGGCGTCTCTGATTTGCTTTTTCTGAGTCACTCGTTTCTCTGTGTTGTTTTCTATGAATGAGAAATACAGCCAGTGAAGGTGACACACCACTTTCACACGCAGCATGTGTTGGTAACTTGGGGTGACCCATTAGATTTCAAAAGGAATGTGTAAAAGTGGTTTTTAGCAGAATTACACCTTTAAGGGGCGGGATCAACAGCTGTCTTTCAAACTGTTCTGCACTATGACTGATCAGAGCAACTAACAATGTGAGGATACAGACCAATGAAAACAAGTCTAAACTAGTGTCTATCTCATTCTTTTAACATCCGACAGGCTGGGCTAATTAACGTTAACACACCAGTAACAGTGGAAAAAAATATGCAACCTGGTCCGTTTACATGCTGCTCATCCGACCATAAACTGTATACAAGTTCATACTTCTGCATTCTACACTGCCGTGCAACCTTTTAGTCATTGTGCTAAGCCCCCCCCCTCTACATTCTCGCTACACAGATGGAGCGTTGTGATTGGATTGGTTAACTGGAAACACTCCTGGCTGAAGCTATATGGAGTGTGGCTAGACCAACAATTTAGGCAAAAAAAAATAATTGCCACTAGAGGTGGGCTACTTTACTAGGCTAGGGAAGACACAGTTTAATATTTTATAAAATAGTAAAAAAAAAATTCTTCTTTTGTTACATTTTTTATGCAAATCACTCAAAATTAAAATAATTAAAAGGGTCAAAATCCTGAAAATTGTTCAATAGTTTTGACAGGAGTAGTTTTGAGGAGGGCTGAAGTCGTTAAAGACATTTATAAACATTTAAATAATTTTTAAAAAGTAGATTTGAGGAGTTAACGAGGCTGAATGTGGACATAAGAGTGAATGTGTCTCCTCCAGTTGACATAAAGGTTTGAGCGTCTTTGTGTGTTCAAAGCGTGTCCAAATGCTGCCGTGTGTTCCAGATGTTCCAGCACTCATGGGACAGGTGGAGGTGTTTCATGGAGGACAGTTCCAGTGTGATGCGCCTTGTTAGAGCCATCGAGGCTGATGGGATACCTCCAGGCGACAGTTTAACGAGTCCACGGCCTCGGGCATTTCTACCACCATCGCTTCTCGTGACACTTTGCGGCAACACAAAGACGTGCACTCATCGTACATTGGACTGTACAGGACGTCTACCCCTGATCATTCAACACCTTCCCATGCGCCCACATTCGCTTCCCAGACTCCCCGGTGGTTGACGGTCTGAATTTGCTCTGTGGGCGCTGTTCTGTCAGTGAACATGGCACAGAATAAGTTATGTAACAAGTGTTCAGTACAGAGCAGCTCTGACCAGAGAGACTGACACTGGCTTTAGTCCGTGGACTACCTGGACCTGGAGTCCACATCAAGAGCATGAACCCCTTAACCCTTGAGCCAATTGTCTGTTTCTCTAAACGTCACATCTATAATGGAATTGTGCCACACCCGTAACACAGATATTTCCTTTCAAGACTACAAGAATACAGGAGGTCTTCAGGTTATGTGGTACTTAGAGCTGCACAATATATTCTTTGAGCATCGACATCACAATGTACGTGTGCGCAATAGTCACATGGCAAGTCCTGTAATGTAGGAGATAAAAAAACTCAACATATTCTCATTTAATTCCAAGGGAACCTGACACACTCTGAGCACATCACAGTCATTCTGACATCAGGTTGGACTGAGTCACTGGTAACAAGACTGAAAAATGAGCAACGAGCAAGAGAAAAATCACCCAAAAGTTATGTAGAATTACTATTCATTTCTTTATTTACTATTTATTTGTATTTTTTTCTTTATTTGTATTTTAATATTTTTTAAATGTACTTAAATTATTATTTATGTATTTTATTTATTTGTCTTTTTCATGATTTTTTTTTTTAAATACTTTCTTTTTTGTATTTTCCTGTGTTTTATATGGTCAATACAGGTGGATTAATAGAAAAAGAAGGAATTGAAGGTGAACAGGTTTGGACTAAATAAGGCACTTAGGATGTACATCTGTAAGAGATTTAGGAATTTTAACATGAACTGGAACACACTAAACAACAACAATGATTTCAAGTTGGGCCGGGTAAAGGTAAGGTAAAGTACTTTGTCCTCTGCATTTAACCCATCCTTCATGCTATTGGGGCACCTGTAAGGAGCAGTGGGCAGCCATGTGCAGTGCCCGGGGGGCCATCTCCAGCTGTAGAGCCGGGATACTAGTCAGAATTACCTGGCTGGAGAACTTGACCCTAACAAACATAATTGTGTGGTCTTAAATCCCATATGTATCGGTGTACTGTATGTATTCATTTTCAAGTTAGAAAACCATTAGACACAGTTGGTGGAGACTGTTTTCACCAGGTCCTTTTGACTACAACCCCATAGATGAAGGTGCAGCTTTACTGCACAGAGACTTAAGTATTCCTCCGTAAATACGTATCACATTGCAAATAGTATTTCCAGACAATTACCTTTGTACACTGCAATAATCTAAATCCTACCAACTGTATTTTTCTCATTTCTAGTCCAAATATCTCATCACACTTAAAATAAGCCATAATCACATAAAGAGTAACTTTTCAGTGAGATAAAAGAATTTACTTTTAGAAAACAGATGTACAAAATCTGATTTCAACACATTTCACCAAGAATAATTACCTCCACCACGGAGGTATTAAATTCAGGTCCGTTTGTCTGTCTGTCAGTAGGATTACACAAAAAGTTCTGAACGGATTTTGATTAAACTTTCAGGAATGACAGATAATGGGTCAAGGAAGAACCCATTAGGTTTTGAGCAATGAAGGTCGAAGGTCAAGGTCACTCTAAAAGTCAACAGCTAAAACTCATCCGTGGTAATATCTCAGGATTCATACAAGATAGAATCAGGCGGGGGTTGTTTTTCCATTCACATTAGATGGGTCAACACCTATGGCTCAATCACGTCAAGTTTCAACATCATATATGACACCAGCGGAGGTCTGCTGTCTCTAACTGCCATGTTTAACTTGTTCCATTGGCAATTTCTCTTTTTTTGCTTAATTCAAGTTCTCAGAGTTGTTTGAATATGGAAATATAAATAAAGACCAACTCCAACCAACACTGGACTTAACCACAGAACATGTCTTATGATTAGGGCTGAACCTGTACATGATTCAGACCCGTTTCCTGTTTCCACGTAAATCCATAGATGAAGCTGAACTTAAGCTCTACGCCAACTTTCAGTATTCATGAGTCTTGCTGAGGTGGCTGATAAATGGATGAACCACAAAAACTAAAGGAAAACCAAGGAAACTGTGGAAGTTCTTCCCTGTGATCCAGCAAAAGGTCAAATATCTGCAAAGATTAATACATTCATCAAACACAACACAGATGCAGTGGTTCTGCTGGTGAAGCTTTTCTTCATGGTGTTACCAGCATTTTTATAACAGTTTTCTATAAGTGCGTCTGCTGCTGGATGGATGTGCACAGTAAAAAATTTTTGAATAGGTTTTTTCATTGCTTCATGTTCCATGTGTGAATTTTAGTGGATGTTAGCATGTTTTGTATATGTTTTTCTCTACATATTTTGGTGTTTATTTGTGTATTTTGGAGGGAAATTTGAGTATTAAAAAAACCTGAGATTAAAATAATCAACCCACACAAAGGTTTTTTTTTTATCATCATTAATAAAAATTAATCCAAAGTAACCCTGTAATTAATTTGATTAAACATTTTAAACATTTGACATCCCTAGAATAAGTCAATGTAAAATTAATTGGAGATAATTCATTTGATGATGGCACATTCCATAGATTTTGGTGTGTTGCACATTTGCTACAATAGGCATTAAGGGATTAACTGTCTGCTGATTAACTCTAATGGTCTCTTTGTTAACTTCAACAGTCTATTAAACGTAAAGGTAAAAAGGGTAAAGTACTTTATTTTGTCATCTTACACTGTACAATGAAATTTGTCGTCTGCATTTAACCCATCCTTGAACCTGGCTAATCGTCAGAATCACCTGGCTGGAGGATTTTACCCTAACAAATATGTTTTGGGGTGATGGGGGTAACCGGAGAACCTGGAGGAAACTCACCCAGACAAGTGGAGAGTAACATGTAAACTCCAGAGAGAAAGGCACAGTCCAGGATTCAAACCCAGGTCTCCTTGCTGTGAGGAAAGCCACTGTGCCGCCAACTGTTAGCTCATTCTAACCATCCCTTGGATAACTTAAGTGTTCTGTTAACTCTTAACAGTGTGTTAGTTAACTAAAAATCTCTTGGTGAACTCTAATGGTACTTCATTTTTGTTCTTTGTGCCGTTCAGTGAGTTTTATTAGTAGAAATATTAATAGAATAATATGCTGTTGGATCTGCTAGTTTTAGCTTAACACTGTTAGCTTAACACTGCAGAGTTTAATATTATTCATCACATAAACTGGTCTCTGACTGTTGCACTAGTTCGGGTGTTTGTTGTTTGAGTTGTGTTCAGTTTTGCTGAGTTTTTAGTTTTTGTTCTGAATATATGGATGGATAGAAAGTGAATATTGGTAATGTTACCATGATAACACGGGTGGACAGCAGCTGCAAATTTGGAAATTTAGCAAACAATTCCAGTGTCATGACTGTGTTGTCCTGTTCTGTGTCTGTGGAGGCTTTTCTTCCAGGGCAGCAGTAATTAAACCTCCATCTGAGTCACATAGAAACAGTTATGGTGACACTTTTTTTCTGTTGTTGTTGTTGGTCTGCTCTTCCACATGGGCCTGCTCTGACTCTACCAGTGCAGTCTAACCACTGGACTGTGTGTGGACTGGTTTCAGCAGTGCAGTGTTTGTGACGTTCCACTGCACCGAGGCTCATTCAATCGCTCCAGGGCCTGGATCCGCTCATTAAACTCCACCGTTCAGGACTTTAAGCGGTGGGGTTTCCCTCTCCGCTGCTGCATCACTGTCTGCATCCAGAGCCTGAAAACCAGGGGATGAGTGTTGTTCCAGAGAGTATCCATGTCCAACAGCAGCATGTGTCCAAATGCTGCTGTTTGTCCTCCACATCGGCCTGTGCCAGATCACCTTTCTCTGGTCAACAGGACATGTTACAGCAGCTTCAGCCCAGAGTCATTCTGGGGTGTCACAGTAAATCCATATCCTTGCTGTTATTGTCAGATGGTCATGGCAACACCTTTGTCACAGACAAGAAGTGATTTCACCCTGACCTAACCTTTCCTTTCATCAGTAAATACTTGTGTTTGTGCTGGATTGGATATTTAACCTGAAACTGAATGTGTAAATGGTTTAGTTCATCCGCCACTGTGGACGGATTTAAAAAGAGCAAAGGCCAGAGTAACCATGTTTCGCAACATCAAGAACAGGTGGATCTCTGAGGGGTTAAACAGTCAACAACTCATCTTGTCATCTGAACCCACTTTATCCTGACTAGGGTCGAGGGGGTCACTAGGGGCCTAATCCAGCTACAATGGGTGAAGGCGGGGTACACCCTGTATGAGTCTCCAATTCATCTCAGGGCTGAACATATATAGACGAACAATCACTCTCACATTCACACCTATGGGTAATTTAGATTAACCAATTAATGGTGGGAGGATACCAGAGCACCCAGCAAAAACCCACGCAGACAACATGCAAACTCCACACAGAAAGGTCTGGTGTGGGAATCAAACAAAGGGTCAATCTTGCTGTGAGTGCTAACCACTGCACCACTGTGCCACCCCTAGTCAAAAAACTCTAATTAACTAGAAAAGCACTCTGAGAGCACAGACCTCCACCAAGGTAGACCCCCACCTCCACCCCAATCACCCCCAAAATGAAATCAGTTCTTCCTGTTCACATTTCCAACATATCCTGAAAATTTCATCAAAATCCGTCCATAAGTTTTCGAGTTATCTTGAACACAGACAAACGCCAGCAAAAATATAACCTCCTTGGTGGAGGTAAATATGTCAGTAGTTTTAAAATGGTGAGGCAAGCCTCCCCTGGTGGGTGCCAGAGAACTTCAGGGGAGGCACGGTATGAGAAAAATAAACCTGAAAATTTTTTTTAAAAAGCGTAAATGTGATTAGCTAACAACAGTACACGTGAGGGGAAAATCACAGCTTAATTGAAAGTGAGAGACGACACAGAGTCTGAGGCGAGCATGAAACAGAGGAAGTCTGAGCCTGATCATTTAAAGGCAACATTTCATGCAAAAAAAAAAAAATTGATGTTTTTACAACACAAATATGTGTTGTCTGTGTGTGAGGAGACTCTTAAATTACGAAAAAAAACATCCACTCTCCTTTTCTCTAGATCCACTTCTTGTTGGAGGGGGATTTTTTATGCTTTGTATGTCATATACATATATTAATTTGAAGATTTGTTCTATTAACCCTTAGATGCATAAGTGGGGTCAAAAAGGATTTCAACGCTTTTTTTTGTTTTCCAAAATCTTTGTAATTCTTCTTTTTTTTTTTTTTTTATCATTTTATATTCCATGTTTTCCTCAAATAGTTTGTCTTTGCATGAAGCCACTTTAATTTGTATGCACTGAATAGTAGTGCATAAATCTAAATCCTACCAAGTGTATATTCCAGTAGTACAGAGTGGTTGCTCTTTATCCAAATAAAAATTCCAGACTTTTTCAAAACTGATATGCCCCCCAATACCTTCACTTTATGGACTTTTATATTTGTGTGCCTAGTTTTTTGGCTGAGAATGCACCTGTTTTGTGTCATAAAAGTTAATTTTATAATGAATGAAGACAGAACATTCACAGCAAATTATGTTTTACTGCCAAATATTTTCCAAACGTATGTATATCCTACAGAATAATTTCAGAATCGACTGGATAGTGAAATTATATTGTGTTTCGTTTTGTTTTTTAAATGCTTTCCTCATGTGTTTAAAATTTGACTATAAGATCAACTTTTTTTTCCCCATACTTAAGACTTCTAAACAAAATTAGAGACTTCTCAAGGTCTGGAAAAAAGCAGTGTAAAATCCCATACTTTTAAAGACTTTCAAGACCTGTTTAAGTACCCTGTATAAACTCTAATATATCTAGTAGATATAACAACTTACTTTTAGACAATAGATCTGGAAAATCTTATTTCAAGAACTCTTACCAAGAGTATCAAGTATTAATTTTTGAGTGTTTTTTTTAAATTTATTTTTAGACAGGGATTTTTCTCCAGTGAACTGAAACCCCTTTTTTTAACAGTTTACAGGGTAATTTTTTTTTATCCAAATCATATCAAAGTGTAGTTCATGCATCTAAGGGTTAATAGTGTTTATATTTTACAAATAAAATGAACTCCTTAACCTTTAACTAATAAGCATAACCATATAGAACACAGAAGGGTTATATTTGGGCTATACACGCAAGGGTCCCATGTGGGTTTGTCCACTGTTTCCATGGTGACCCCACATGTGTTTGCCCATATCTGAATCAGAGCTCTGAATATCTCATTATTTATTTTTCACAACATTTATCCCATGATATTTATCTTTCATGACATTTGCACTTCATCTCATGTTATTCGCACTACTTAACTTTTTGGAATATCTTAGTTTTCAGTGCTTTTTTTATTTTTAAATGTAAGTAACTGTACATTTTACTGATATTTGGTATTTTGCTGATATTTGTTGTATGCCTATAAATTCTTGCACTGAACCTAAAAGCTCTAACTCAATTCCATATATGTCAATAATTGGTTTAAAATACAGTTTATCATTTTTATCATAGTTACCATGGTAACACGTCACCTTGCACAACATTGATTCACTAGTAAAACCCATGGAGTTTTATCAATGATGGACAAATGTGTTTTATAATTTAGAAATGATTAAATTAAGAAGAATGTACAAAACACTGAGTAACATGGAAAAAGTAAGGCAAACATTATGAAATATGAAATTATTAAAAAAAATAAGCTATTAAGAAAAAAGTCATCAATAAAAGTCATCAATAAAATGAACAAAATTAATATATATATGTGAGATGACCACTGTTTTTAGTCTTTATACAAGGAATGAATCAACTGTATTTGTGTGGAAATAACTAACACTGAACCTGAATGACCCCGGACATCAGTGAACTCAGTCCTGTCAGTTCAGACATATGGAACATAGAGATGCCAACACACAGCAGGTGGAGGCCCAGGGGATTGTGGGTAAGGTGTGTGGTTTGTGAGTCATCTGATAAAAGTCACCACCTGCTTCAGTCAGAACGACGCCGACTGTTTAACAGGACCAACTGTTGGAATACCAGGGGTTAGAGACTCCGCCCACATGGAGTGGGCGGAGGGATGGGGGATGGATACCAACAGAACCAGAACGAAAACCTCCATCTGCACCTGGATCAGGACCTTATGGACCTTATGGACCTCATGAACACTTCTCCAGTGAATGGATTGTGTTCTATGTTGAACAGGAGACTCCATTGTTATTACGAACACATGTGACAGTTAAACTACAATCTGTTCCAAGGGTCATATTAACACATGGACCCCCCCCCCCCCATGTTCTAGATGGTTCTGTTTATCAGATGTCATATTTTAAGTCCTACACAGATTTTTTTAACCATAGCTTCATCCATCTGGGGTTCCACCTGGGTCCATGTACTGACTGTTCCTTTATTTTTAAGTTACTGTTATATCCTGGATACACAAAACAGATGGTGAAACTTCATCAACATGAGGTTTGACCCACATCCATTCACAAGAAAACCCACATGGACCAAACCCACAGCTATGTCCTGTTCAAGGAAGGATGAAAACCCCATGAATGCTACAGGCCAAACAAAAGCACAAGCACAGTCCAGTTCATCTACAGGTCTCAGTCCCAGGTTTATGTTGCATCAGTTTTTTCAGCTTATTCTTTTAGTTTGTTCAAACTTCACTCATAAAACACACACATTAACTTGACAAAGTCCTACTGATTCTATTCAATATTACATATGTGTCACTGCAACAACCTCAAACCTCAGTCATGGTTTAATATAGAGGTTAGGGTTAAAGACAGAGGTTGATTAACACATTTACGCAAAAAAAAAATTACAAATATTTATCTGATATATTTTTACAGCAGTCAAAAGTTAGTTGATGTAAACAGCCACTAACGCCACCAAAGGGAGTACATTTGCTGACAGTGGATTATTGACCTAGCAAAAAATGTGAAAGCAAATTTTCAAATTGTATGTAAAAGTTAGCTTACTCAGAAAAAAAACATGATATTTGATCCAATACAGTGAAAGTTATGGAAAAATTACAGCTAGTGGATGTTTTTGCCCCCAATGCCAAACAAGGCTTCACAGTCGTCCCTCATTTATTGCTGGTGTTACGTTCTAAAAATAACCGGCAATAAGTGAAATCTGCAAAGTAGCGTTTCCATTACAGGATAGTAATGACTTTACAGTACCTGCGCATCAGTGTGAAGCATTACTTCTGTATTGACTGTTCGGGGAATTGCTGATAAACCCGCTCGCTTCATGTTCTCTGGTCTGAATTTTTACATCAGTCACCAGGGACTGAATCTCCTGGATCAAACATGGTGTAGTATTATGGATTGTCATGTGGGTTGATGTACTCATATATTTACTATCAACTTCTGCATTTGTACTTTGTAAACCAGCAGATGAGAGACAACTGTGACCAATCAGTGTCTGCAGAGTTTATACAAGAGGTGAAACAATTCTTCGAGTAATTCAAATAATTTGAGTACAAAAAATGTTCGAGGCAAATTAATTGCCTCAAAAGATTAATTTAATTCATGTCAAAGTTCACTCAGGTTGTTTTCATATCACTCTGACACCTCTGCTATCATCGTTTCACACGGACTGAAGTGACGTCTTGTCCGTCTGAACATGTCAAAGATGTTTGGCGCCACAGTTCACTCAGCCATGTCTATGTGCTCAACTGTCAGTAAAAATTATGGCAGATGGTAGTGGAATGTGTTAAAAAAAAAAAAAAAAAAAAAAAAAAAAATTGGGACCATTTTACACTGCATCAGGCAAACAACAGTGTGCACATGGCAAAATAGCATTAGTATTACCATTAGCATTAGCCTACCTCTGTCATATTTCATCAGTGCTTCAACACTTCAAGCAGAAGCATCAACACTTCAATGGCACTTCCTCACAGCAGACTCAGAGCTTCCATGTTTTGCAGCCTCATGTGTTGTAATTATTTTTAGCAAATGTACCAAGGTAGTGTAATTATTAGGCTACATCTGCTTTCACATATCCAGGTGTGGACACAGCTCAAAACACCTCTGTCTTCTCCCATCCCCATTTATTGATTGATCTAGTTAACCCTTTAACCCATGGGACATTATTTCAGCTAAATGTGTTGCTGTGAGTCTGTGTTCCTTTTCTTCAAGGGATTTGTTTTACTGTGTTTTAAGGTCAAAACAGGTGGAATAATAGCGAAAAGAGAGTGGAAATTGAAGGCACTCAGAATAAGGGATGGAGAAATTCATAAAAAATCTGGACCAACCACTGATCCTCATTACCTGGTTTAAGTCGATAACCAAGAAAATAGAACACTTGCTTTGTCGACTCACACACACACACACATTTATGTGTCGCTGTGCGCTTCAACATGATTCACACTGTTATGTTAAAAGCTCATTTTAAACCATCACACATAGAGAAAACATTCAATGTCCAGGGATAACATGCTGCTAAATATGATGGGGAACAAAAAACCTTACTCATTGCCAATAGGAAAAATGGAAAAAGCTAATTTAGCTTTTTTTTTTGGTTTTCATTATTTATACATGGAAACACAAACAACAAAAATGACTCTTTAGTTGTTAAGCATTATTGATTTTCGATTTTCTTTCTGATGTGGGTGTGACAATTATATTTACATGAATACAGCACTTCAGGACCGCAGGAGGGTGGGGTTGGGGGGGGGTACAAAACCCACTCACCGCCAGCATCCTCCTTGGGGGCTGGAGCATAACCCGATGCTGGCTAGGACACATCGTGGCACCCTGACACGTGTTGGGCCGGGCTGGTTCTCTTCATCAGCCCCTGGGGGAGAGACGGACCATCTGGATCTCGCTCGCTCATCGGGTTGGGGAAAACCAGGAATGTGACCGGGGCCCAGCCGTGTTGATTTTTTTTCTCTCTTAATCTGTTTTGCCTGGTTAAATAAAAGTTTAATAAAAAAAAAAAAAAAAGAAAAACAATTCTGTGGTCTGGAACAAAGCCAGATGTATAAACTCAGAGAAATGTAAATATGTTGATACATATCTGTTCAATGAGGTATGTCCACATTACCCACTGGAATAAGTAAACCTGATAATATATGTACATAAATTCATTACATGTCAAACAATTATCAATCTGTATAATACGAGCGACAGTAATTTTATGTAAATAACACTAAACAGATTCTTTGATTAATGGTCAGAAACTACTGTATTTTCATATCTGACACATAGATACGAACCTCCAACACATGCACTATAACTGTAATAAATAACAATAAAAAAACATAACTATTATTTACATATTAGTGATTAATCCAAACTCAGTCCTCGTGGCTTTAGGTTCGACTCCAACAGACAGTCAGCAGGATTTCCAAACTTTTCGCTGCTTGAATCTGGACAATCTGAACTTCTATCAAATGTTGAACAGAAAATGATTTTTACCTGCTAATAAGAGCTCGGAGCTACAGTACGATGAACCAGAACTCATTTACACAAACCATCAATACTGAGAAAACCTGCATCAGACTGAGCAGACCTGACTATCAAACAGAAAATAGAAGAAGGCAGCATGAGGACAGGAAGTAGTAGAACCAGGACCGTGAACACCTGAGGTCCACCTCCGAAACATGATCTACATCCCTTTTAAAAATCACCGACAGAAATACAACATCTAAATCTAATGGGTTCACTTAAAGGAGTCATTCCATGGTTATTTCATTAATAATACTGTGTTCTCCATTGTTATTGAATGCATTGTGTGTTGGTTCCATTTAAAGAAACGTCCAGATTGCTTTATTTCAAGCTGTTTTTGGAGGGTAGACAAATGAGTTTAGGTCCAACATCAGAATTTACCGGTACCTCTGTCCATGACGTCGTGAAGAGCCGTCAAATTTGTCGTGAAGTGCATTGTAAAAGAAGAATTCCACACAGCTGTAGTATAGCCCGGAGTAGCAACAAACACGGAAACAGCTTCAATGCTTCAGTTACATGGTATTCCAAAAAGGTCAGAGTGACAGTTTGGTTTTGGCTTCATTTGTAATAATGGACTGCTTATGATAGTCAACATGGAAGGTGATGGACTCGTCATTCTTAGGCTGTGACTTGGGTTTGACACTTTTGATGAGAAATTGGGGAAGAAAATCATATATAGTTTTAAACTCTACGTGAAAGACGACACAATAGAAACTGTTAATGAAGGGCTCGCCATCGAAAATAAATGGAAATGATTCATCAGTTAATATGACCAGAACCCTTAAACCAGACCAGAACCATTAAACCCGACTGGACCTATTGAACCAGATCAGAATCATTAACCCAGACCAGAACCATTAAACCCGACTGGAACTATTGAACCAGATTAGAATCATTAAACTATACCAGAACCATTAATCCAGACTAGAACCATTAAACCAGACTGTAACCAGTAAGTCAGACCCTAACCATTAACCGTAAACAGAACAATTAAACCAGACCAGAATTATTAACCCAGACCAGAACCCTTAAACCAAATCAGAACCATTCACCCATACTGGAACCATTCACCCAGATCACAACCCTTAAACCAAACCAGACCCATTAAACCAGACATGTCCAAACCATTCCCAAAGGGCCGGTGTGGCTGCAGGTCTTTGTTCCAACAAAGCAGCGACACACCAGACTGGACTCAATTAATCAAGTGATCTCAGTCTTCGGAGAGTTGATTGGTCAAACTGTTTACTCTTGGTTGGTTGGAACAAAAACCTGCAGCCACACCAACCCTTTGTGGAATAGTTTGGACATGCCTGCATTAAACCATACCACAACTATTAATCCAGACTAGAACCATTAAACCAGACTTGAACTAGTAAACTAAACCAGAACCATTAAACCAGATCAGAACCATTAACCCAGACCAGAACCAAGTTCCCGTTTCATGGTCCACTTCTCAGAATAGCTCCGTCCTTAAGCAGCACGACTGTCGACCAAATTCATACAAACTCCTCCCACTTAATAATGAAGGCTGGGTTTGTTCCAGGAGGCTGGGTTGGTTCCAGGAGGACTCAGACACATGGATATGAGGGTCTGGAAGGCAGTTTTCTACCTAGAAAATTTTTTAATGTCGACTATATTTAGAATGCTTCCACTGCTTTACCTTTGCCGCCAGACAATTCTGTCCAATGGGAACTGAAGCCCTAAAGTGATCTTCAAACCTGAACCTGAACCGAAAAAAAAAAAAAAAACAGGCACTTCAACATTTTTGGAAGCAAAATCTCCATCCATATGGGAATCTGTTGGTTCTGAATGAATAATATCAGAGTTTCAGCTCCACCCATTGGAAAATGAGGTAGACTTCACAAATTGTATGATAAACAATTCAATCATAAAGGTAACACAGTTCAACAGGTTTGAATGAGTAGTGACCTGTTAAAACATATACTGTAGGGCTTCATGTTTTCATTAAATCTCTAGTATTTTCTATTAAACAAACAAACAGCAGAACTCCACTAAACCCAGGTTTCCTATAAAAGCTAAGATGAAAACAATGACAGCAGGGCCTAAAAAAAAAGCCCAGTGTAACAATGTTGACTAACAACGTTAATGACATACTACTAATGTAGTAATCTAATACTCTAATGTACTGTAATGTATATAATGTATATAATACATGAACTCATCATAAAGTGAACCCTGAGCCAGTATTAGTTCTATTTTCATTGTGGTAAATGGTAAATGGACTGCATTTATATAGCGCTTTTCCACCTTCATGGTGCTCAAAGCGCTTTACATTAGCCTCTCATTCACCCATTCACACACACACTCATACACCAGTAGGTTTCTATGGTCTAAGGTGAGTCCTACTGGGGGCCTAAGCCAGGGTTCAGTGTCTTGCCCAAGGACACTTCGACATGTGGACAGCCAGAGCTGGGACGCAAACCGCCAACCTCCCGGTCATTGGGCGACCCACTCTACCAACTGAGCCACAGCCGCCATTGCCGTAAACCAACACTTTCACAAGTAAAGAATGGATTATATCCACTAATATACAAATATTTTAAATCTGAGACTGTTAAGAGAGTTTCAGATTAATTTTATGAATGCAATGCTTTTAACTTCACAAATGTAGAGTTTACACTATATACAGCCATTTCATTGTATTAATTAAACTGATTAAATTGCAAACAAAGACCTGGGTTTAATTCAGACCCATTTCTAATAAAAGGTTTGGAACCATCTGCATATCACACAAGTAAATGCCTGGAGCTGAAAATGATATAAACTAAAGTATGGATACATAACTATAAGAGGGTGATGTAAAGAATTATAAAAATGGTTGAAATCAGTAAAACCGACAAACCAAGGCTTCATAATCTACAAAGAAAATATTAAATACATGTATGCTGGGGCGCTGTAAGGGGAGCAGGGTAAACCTTCACAGGGCCCAGCAGGAGTGGAGAGAGCCCAGATTGTATAGGTTAAAAGTTGTCAAAATTTTATATAAAGTTCAGCATACAACACAGGTGCAGAAGACAGGAGTTGGACGTCCAAACCCTGTTCACTTTGGGTTTACATCAGTTATGGTATAGTAGTTACAGCAGTCATGGAACACACCCCACATAAAAATATGTTCAGCAAAATATAACCTAATTTAATCATTAAATTAATCTTCAGTGAAATAATAGAGTTCAGGGCAGTGAAAATACCCCAATAATGGTGGTTTTATATATGAAATACATAGTTTTTTTAATGACAGATAGTCCTACAATAGTATATATGATCAAGTAGATGTTCATAATAAATGGTGATCAATAAATCAATCCTCAAAACTTTTGAGCTTCTTCTGGTCGTAACATAAATGTATCGATTGTTTTTTTTTTCAGAGTGAGTGAAACCAAACTGCAATTTATACAGAATAAATTAAAATGTCAGTTCAAGTCATTAAATTGAGTTATTTTATTAGTTCAGACAGATTCTGCTCTGGGATCACCATGTTTAAACAGTAGCATCAAGAAATGTGTTAAAAACTAATCAATTACTTATAGGACTGTCAAACTGAATGCATTAACAAAGATTAGTCCATCATCGGACGGACGGATGGATGGAAATGGAAGCATCGTTTGCAAATGTTTGGTTGAAACTGTTGAACATGTTAAATTCCATACATTTAAAAAAAAACAAAAAACTTTTGCATATGTTTTTGAAAATGGATTTGGATTTTTCATGAGCTTTTCATATTCGTTTATTTTTGTGGTTATTATTACGTTTCAGCATTTTTTCTGCAGTTTTTGTTTTTGTGTGATGGAGAAGCCCCGTCGGCAACTGGGGGGGAAACTCCCGCACGCGCACGCACACACACATCAATTACCTTTCTCATTTCCACCGTGTTTCTTCCGTTCGCTCCGTTTCTTTTCTAACCGTCAGACATATTCATCACAGTAGTCTTTGTTACACACTAGTCACCTGTTAAAGCATCATACTCACCATAGTTCTGTCACTTTACAAACGAAAAGCCACTCTACACCTCAGATCCACCGGATGCCGGGGTGACTTCCGCTATACTGCGGCGTGCGCGGTACGTCAAGGTGACGTCTCTACAAGGTGCCGGTTCTTTTACCAAATTAATTTTATTATTAATTCTGGCCACTGTTGAAATTTAAGGTGAATTGTATAATGTCAATTATATTTTCAGGTTATTTATGAAAACAATGTTTCGGCAAAATGTTATGCTAAATGGGAGATATTGCCTAATTGTTGCTAATTGCCTGAGGGGGAGGAGCCTCGGGATTTAAAATGAGGGAATTCGACTTGGAGCATATTACAAGGAAGGGAAAAGAGGAAAATATCATTAATGGAAGAAAGAGTATTTGTTTGTGGTTTTTTTTTTAACAGTTGTAAATATTTTTGCTGATATTTAATTTCAGTACAAGAAATCTGGAGAAAGAACAGTCGACTGACATATAGTGTTTTGTACACTGCAAGATTTGGTTTTCTTAAGCACTTTCAGTTTAGCAAGTGATTCTGCTAGCAATTTGGCAAATGCGTCACCCACCTTGGACAAACACATTAAATGCAGATACATTCTGTTCTTTCTTGAGTATGTTTGATAATAAAAAATGGAATGCAATTGATATAGATTAAAATGAATATTTAATCCTTATTATTCAAAATTAATCCAAAGCAACCCTGTGATTAACCTGGTTAGAAATGTTAATCCATTGACAGTCCTATTTATCTGTGATGTGAAAATGTAGTTTGGAGGTTTTGGTTCATAAACAAAAATGGGTCATGGTTTATGAGTTAGGGCTTGAACATAGTCGACACATTGTTATGCATACATGGCTACAAGGCTATGCACAGCTATGCGTCATCTGCCATTACGCAGCGATGCCGAGGAAAACACGCCCTCTCAACTTTTGATACGCGATGCACCGATCCACACAATGCCTTGTGTTGTCGGTGGGGGTGATACTGTAATTATTGTACGTTCTTTCATGTATTTGTTGTATTCACAGAAGAAGTATTCAAAAAATGGCTGGACAAGAAGAGAACCTGTGTGAAGTGATCAGACAATATTTTCATTTGTATGACAGTACTTTGCAATTGCACAGTAATAAGATAGAAGATAAACAAACTCTCCATCCAGGTCTCTGGAGATGTCCAAAGGGTGAACATACCACCGCCATTTATGCTGCTGTTTTTTTTTTCTTTTTTGCCGTCGATGTAATAGTAGCAATAGAATGCACTCCTCTTCAGTTGCCATTTTGACTGATGTCACTCGCAATGTCATAGGTGAATCTGCTACCACCAACTGCCTGAGTGATGAATTGCAGTCGAAATACACCCCACGATGCTTCCATCCTGTACAAATATGTCATTTGCATGTTGTTCATGTTGCTTGCATCAAGAATGAACCCAGTCTAATACTGCATCCAGCCACCATGAAGACACAGACATGTCTTTATCCATGTTCAGAGACATAACCCAACTGTACTTGGAAGTTCAACCTCTGATCCGTTTTCCAACTCAGAAACAGGATCAAAACTCAAGGCAACAACATAGATTCAGGAGGTTAAATCTACAAATATTTCATCAAAATATCAGATCCATTTTTTATCCTGATGATGTGGAAGATGGACCAGAGGTCATTGGAAAAGTCATGAAATAAACCTGTAGACACTGAACCAACAGGAGAATGGACAGAGTTTGTTTTTGTTGGTATTTGATTAACACTGAAACAGTTCAAGGAAACTCTGACTTCCTTTTCTCTTTTCTTTCTTGTTGGATGTTTCTACTCATCTTTGTTCCATATAATCATGACTGTGATGTTTCATTAAGTTTTCAATAATGTGAACAATAGAAGCTTTGGCCACTTGATGCTAGGCCTTTGTTTCAATTTTCATTTCAACATCATCATTTGTGCAGAGTGACAGATTTGAACAATGAATGTAAACAGAGTGACACATCCCCCGAATTCATGAAACTGATGGAATCAAACTGAATTAGGATCAGTTTGACTCATTTGTGATAGACAGCGTTGGCACTCATTCAATGTAACAATAGCAGACAGATGTTTATTGTATTGAACTTCACCAGGAGACCATCCACAGGTCTAACTCTAACACAAACAGGTCTAACTCTAACACCCACAGGTCTAACCCTAACACAAACAGGTCTAACTCTAACACCCACAGGTCTAACCCTAACACAAACAGGTCTAACTCTAACACCCACAGGTCTAACCCTAACACAACCAGGTCTAACCCTAACACCCACAGGTCTAACCCTAACACAAACAGGTCTAACCCTAACACCCACAGGTCTAACCCTAACACAAACAGGTCTAACCCTAACACCCACAGGTCTAACCCTAACACCCACAGGTCTAACCCTAACACAAACAGGTCTAACTCTAACACCCACAGGTCTAACCCTAACACCCACAGGTCTAACCCTAACACAAACAGGTCTAACCCTAACACCCACAGGTCTAACCCTAACACAAACAGGTCTAACTCTAACACCCACAGGTCTAACCCTAACACAAACAGGTCTAACCCTAACACCCACAGGTCTAACCCTAACACAAACAGGTCTAACTCTAACACCCACAGGTCTAACCCTAACACCCACAGGTCTAACTCTAACACCCACAGGTCTAACTCTAACACCCACAGGTCTAACTCTAACACCCACAGGTCTAACCCTAACACCCACAGGTCTAACCCTAACACCCACAGGTGTAGCTCAAACATTTTTAGGTCTGACTTGATCATACAGTTTTATTTTACCAGTTCATGCAAATATCAGTGAACAGGACTACTGTGGTTTTCTGGTGTGTGTATTGTATGACTCAGTCCCAGTGGACCAATCCCAGGCTCCGGCTCCATTTAGGCTGGGGGAGGTTGGTATGGGGGTGTGTGCAGATAATGAGCAGATGGCATGGGAACACACACATGCACCGTGACGTCCATCTGGACCAGTCTGCAGGTGAAAAAAAGTCAACATCAAAGTGGAAAACAGCATGGATGGACATGAGAGACAGTGCAGTGACAGGGCCTGGTTGGTGATGACGGAAGACGGTGGGGGACAGAAGAGGACAGAAGTAGATGGCATTCACAGACCAACACTGTCCACACTAATGGACATTTTACGTCCATTTGTTCCTGTCGTTAACATTCACAGACATTCAAATCTGTCCTTCTTAAAGGTCACACGTTATGTATTTAGTGAAGCTTTGCCTCTGCTTCCTCCCTAAACGTTACCCCCTATTGACCAGATGTGGACAATTCTGTACACATGAACCTCAAATAATGAGACCAAACATCAGAAGTGGAACTGTTTGGACAAATTAACAAAGAACATTGACTTATTTAAAATCTTAAGACGTCATTAATGAAGCGTCAAATTATTATTTTGTCTCTGTCTTAGTTTAGTTTCTGTCCATGTCCTCATCATGATGAATAAATAAATCATGTCCCCCCCCTCATACGTTAGGAGGGTGGACTCCACTGATCTGTCACAGTCATGTGCCCATGTGTGACGAATCCAGATGTGCACATGTGGTGAACGACGGGGACTGAAGACTGAGCATTTATCTATTCAGGTTTAAAGATTTAAAATAACATTAAACAGAATGTGATGTACAGAGGTTGTCGTCATCACAGGATCCTGGTTCTAGTTTAAGTTTTATGGAGGTGATTTACTTCTCACCAGGTAAACCTCTATGTCAACAAAGTTTATGTTATTTTAGTTTTTTTATTTCCTTTGTTTGGCTGCAGGTATAGTTTTTAGCATTGATTACATTTAAGTATTTCTAAATTATCACTTCTTCTTGTGGTGAATAACATGGTCCATGATTGGCTGCCTGATTCCAGCTCCACCCCCTTTCTGCGATGAATTGGTGACTTGTATAGGGTGTACCCCGCCTTTGCCCATTGTAGCTGGGATAGGCCCCCAGTGACCCAAGTGAGGATAAACAGGTTCAGAAAATGACATTAGATGGGATTATTAAAATACTTGCCATATTTAAGAGGTTTCATCTGTGTTTTGTTTTATTTAATCAATCAAATTGTATTTAAATAGTACTAAATCATAATAAAAGTTATCTCATGACACTTTATATATAGAGTTAATTGAAAGAAGACTCTCAAACGGATTCACAGAACTCAACAGAATCCTCCAGATGCAAACACTTGTGGTTGGAGACTGTAGCGAATAAAAATGTCCCTTTAACAGGCAGAAACCTCAAGCAGACCCAGACTCCTGGAGGATGGTCATCTGCCTCAACCAGCTGGGAGAAAGAGAGAGGTTAAAGCAAGAAGTGGGGGAATTATTGTCCATTAAATTAACCATAATCCAATGAAATACCAACCAAGTCAACATTATTCTCTATAAAACATAGAATAAGCAATCATAGAATTCATGGAAAAGCCAATCTGGGTCAATTTCACTGTTAGTATCATACAATCATGTTCATTGGCAGAATCATTAACCTCATTTACATCCACACTGATGCTCTGATCATTATCTGATTTGTGGAATTATTAGATAATTATTGACCAGAAATATGTGTTTCGTTAGATTGTGAATGAGATCCTTCAGAAGATCAGCCATGGCTCCATCTCATGTATTTTCAGATGTAGGTCTCTACAGATGTACACTGATGACAGTGACACATTTGCATAAATACTCTGATCAGTATCTGATTACTATTGATTACATAAACAGTATAATGTGATTTGCTAAATCAGATAAATGCAGTAATCTAATAATACATCTGGTTAGCACACCTGGATTTGTCCCCAAAACACCCATGCCTTCCTGCAAGTTTACAGATTAATCTAATTTATTTAGTTCTGTTACATCTGAACATGTAGAAAATAAACAACATGCAGGAAGCAGAAGTGAAATAGAAAACAATAATATTAAACTGGATTCTATATCACTACATGCATACATACAAACTCTGAAATAAATTCAACAAGGCAGTCAGAGACAGCAGACATCCGCCAAGGCTTGATATGGCATCATATGACGTCAAAACGTGATGTCATGGAGCCATAGGTGCAAAAAACAGCGAGATTTTATCTTGTCTGAATCCTGAGACATTACCACTTATGTGTTTTAGCTGTTAACCTTTACTGTGACCTTGACCTTTGACCTTCATTGCTCAAAATTGAATGGGTTCTTCCTTGAGCCATTATTTAGTTCCATCAAAATCTGTTCTGAGCCTTTTGTGTAATTCTGCTGACAGACAGACAGACAAACAGACCCAAATTTAATACCCCCTTGTCAGAGGTAATAAGGGACTGAAATGTCTAAACCAGGTTATGTGGATTATGATATTTCTTTAGTGACTGGAAATGCATCATATCTGGTTATATCAGTTGTTAGATAATAATGGTTGCATTACGTAATCATTGAACGGTGTGATGGAGGTTGAACTGATGCTGTGATTCAGTTGAATGTAGGAGTCCTGATCATTTGGTATGTTATGGTTTTTATTGATTCTCTCCAACCTCTGCAGTTTTTAGTTATATTGTATGTTTATAGGTACAGTATCTCGCCAAGGTGAGTACACATGTTTGCAAATACTATCTGAACTAAAGATGATGCACAAGAACACAAGCAGGTTGAAGGACAAGGAGGCTAAGGACATGGATTATTGGGAACATTTACTGTGGTCTGATGAAACCAGAGGCAATTTCTCTCAAATTGCAAGGGAAGCTTCCCCTAAAATGTAAAAATAAATGATATAGTCAAACATGTATAGATGTGTTAATATTTTATTGACTACAAATGCATTAGAACACGTTCATCTCAAACATGAGTTCATTCAGAATCAGGTACATATGACAAATTGACTAAGATGATATAACAACCTTCTCATGCATTCCCATAGTGTTGTTTTCTTCCACGTTTTACAGTCAATGCTTTTTCCTGCAGAAGATGCGTGTCCATGCACTTCTATGGCACCGTTTTTTTCCATTACTTCAAAACTCAGCAATCATGGAATAAATGTCACAATTTTGTCCCACTCCCAGACACTCGGGTTGAATGGAAGTGTGGGCGGGGCCTCAGCTCGCCTGCCAAGTTTCTGCATGATGATTGCAGGCTTAGTCAAAAGGCTGAATCCCATTTTGATTGACAGGTGTTTTGAGATATACACCATCACTTGACAGCTCACTTCCAGCACAGATTTTGCAAGAGAGGTCAAAAGACAAACTGCAACAAACTGTCGCCGTTTGATCTTCAAAATTACCTGTTTATTTCTTAAATACTAATACAATGACTATGTTTTATTTAATTTAACATAATGTCATCATTTCCTAACTTGGGTTTAATATTTTTTATGCAGCCTAGCTCAGCTGGCCATTGAGAGAACACAGGTCAAGTCCCTGGAAAAGACGTCTACTTGGTGCAATAGATAATGAGCTTCTCCCCTTTGAGAGACCAACAACTGCCAGTGGTTGAGACCAAAATAAATGTATTTGGTTCAGATGGTGTCAAGTGTGTGTGACAGCAATGAGGTAGGAGTAGAAAGACAAGTGTGTCTTGCCTACAGTTAAGCATGATGGTGGAGGTGTCATGGTCTGGGGCTGTGGAACTGCTGCTGGTTCTGGGGAGGTACAGTTCACTAAGACAACCAACGCCAACACGTACTGTGACAGACTGAAACAGAGTATGATCCCCTGCCTCTGGAAACTGGGCCACAAAGCAGTATTCCAACATGATAACAACCCCAGTCACACCTCAAAGACCACCGCTGCCTTGGAAAAGAGGCTGAGGGTCAAGGTGATGGAGGGTTCAAACATGTCTCCACACATAAACCCTACTGAGCACCTGTGGGACCACCTCAAACCACACAAGATGAAGGTGCTCAAGGTCTCCAACATCCAGCACCTCCATGATGTGGTCGTAGAGGAGTAGAAGAGGATTGTAGTTCAATCTGTGAAGCTCTGGTGAACTCTATGCCCAAGAAAGTTAAGGCAAATAATGGTGACTACACAAAATATTGACACTTTGGGCTCAATTTGGACATTTTCACTCAGGGCTTTACTCAGTTTTGTTGGCAGCAGCTTAGACATTAATGCTTGTGTGTTGACTTATTTTGAGGGGGCAATATATTTTCGCTGTTATACAAGCTGTACACTGACAACTGTACATTGTGCAAAAGTGACATTTCTTCCGTGTTGTCTGATGAAGAGATATGATTAAGTATTTGCAGAACTGTGACAGGTGACAGATACTGTATATTCCATTTATTTTTTCTTATATTTGAAAAAAATATTTCTCCCATGTGCCCTGTTGCACTGTTGGTCATAGTGTTATGTCATTTCAGTTTCCAGATTGTACTGTACATGTACAGGCTTCCCATGCATCCTAAAAAATCTGGAAAATGATTAGCCAGTTTCCGAGTCATGGAAAAAATATGGAAAATGAGGAAAAAATGGGCAATTATCCTGGAAAAGTAGATATCTTCCCCCTGCCGTGTGATCGTATGTGTCTGAAGTGAAATGAAATAATTAGTCATTTATTGAAAATATACTATTATTAGAGGAAGGGAAGGAGAGAAAGTAAGAGATGTGAAAGGGAATTAATTGTCCAGTTGAACATGATTACTCCTTACGTTGTATAATGAAGTACTACGCTGTAATCTGTGGGTGTGTTTGCATTATTCCATGATACAATTGTCATAACTATTTTTCATGGGTACATTATAGCCATAGACTGAACAGCAAATACGCATATTTACAATTGTAGAAAAGAACAACAAGAACGGGGGGGGGGGAAGGATTAGTGTCTGACATGATAACTTGTTTCTGTAATGGCTGAAAATGTCCTGGAAAAACCTGATGTGTCATAGCTGGCAATTAAAACTGCCTTTAACTTTTGACTTTAACATTAAGGACATAAAATAGCCTGTTGTTGGCTGAAGGCCTTGTGTCCCCCGTTGCACAAGCGACAGAAAACATGTGTCAAAAAGTACAAGTCATCATCAAACTTGAGCAAGGCCTTCATGAGAGGCATGTGTGGTGTGAATTTGGTGACCCTCCATCAAAAGTGTCAAAAGTTATTGAGAGTACAGTGTTGCCGGACGGACAGTTAAAGCAGATGAATACCCAGTTCTTCTCATACTATATACAGTATATTGTGTCCACACCATCCATCTACATGTTTCATCAACATCATGAAATGAAATCGTTAAAAAAAAAAATGTAATCTTTTATAATTGGTCAGGTATTTTACTCATTTCTAATCTGTATTTTTCAGATCATGTCCATGTTCATCCTCATCTATTGGACCTTTAAACTCCTCTCTGTGAATTTTGTTTCCATTCTCCTTCTGAAGTTGGATCAACTATAATCAGACATAAGGAGACATTCACATTGTACATCATGAATATCGTAGACATCGTAGGTGGAATCTACGGAACACCTCCAGCTTGTTTGAAGAAGCTATGTTTGTAAGCGCTGGTGCGTTGGTATTCTGCGGTGCCGAGAGCCTTTTAGTGTCAATGGTGATAGATGTGATTGGTCCCAGTGAGGAACCGCTGAGCCCAGTTGAATTATGTATCACATGTAACTAGGCGAGATCTCAGAGTCATGCCACAACATTAAAAATGCATGTAGTATGTAAGGCATATGGAATCACAGCTGAACTTCACCTTGAATCTAATGTTTCAGATCCACAACTGAAAGCTAATATTGCACCCCCCCCCATCACCCTAATGAATCCGAGTGGTCTGGAAGTATCGGCCTAGTTCCAGGCCCAACTAGTTCCAGCTGCTTTATGTCTTAATGAAGCTCTTTAATAAATGAGGTGATTGGATCCACATTATTCATCATCATGTTCATCATTTGCCCAGTTTCCATCAGTCAGTCTCATATTTTAACATGTTATTCAGATGATCTGCAAATATTTAAATACATTTCCATGTATTTTTATGCTAAGAGCTGAAACTGAACATTAATATTAATATCCATATCATATCAACATTTGTATTTCAGTGTCCGAGTCATTGTTACGCTGATGATGAACTAATTTATAAACAGTGAGGACTGGATCATGATTATTGAGTTCTGGGATGAAATGGTGTACAGATGTAATAGGAACAGTTGAACATGGAGATTCTCTTTCTATCAAGGATGAACTAAACAGACTCTGGAGGTCAAAGGTCAAATACAATGAATGCATACATGAATTTAATTCATACAGGCTCATCGGTCAAGATTGCCTATTATTATTATTATTATTATTATTATTATTATTATTATTATTATTATTATTATTATAGGTAGTAGTACTAGTAGTTTTCTGTTATTTTTATTGTAAAGCATCATCGTGGTCAGACAAATGTTTAAGTACATGTAATATATATATATATATATATATATATATATATATATATATATATATATATATATATATATATATATATATATATATATATATATATATATATATATATATATATATATATATATATATATATATATATATATATATATATATAACAACAATGGCATCCTGTAAAAGTGAAGGTTGTTTTCTTTAGCATTTCTATTCTAACACCCTACAGCAGGATATATGTTTCCTCTTCTTTTCTCTTTTACCTCTCCATTTTCCTCCGTTGATATACTGTGTTTTCTGCGACCAGACTGCCTACACAACTGGAGTGGTATCAACTCCAAAGTGGTCTATACTGCCCCCTGCAGAACAAGGGATTGCAGGGGGGGATCAGTGCTATGTGGAGGTATTGTGTGTTAATGTTATGTTATCATCATTGGTTTGATCCGATCAATCACTGGAGTTTGTAAAAGCAGGTGATTGACAGATGTGATGACCAATCCCAGGTGAGTTTCCTTCATATTTTGAGACTGTGGCACCTCCCATCACCACCATCCCACAGCATCCCATCTTTATATAAAGTGTGAATGAAAACGATGAAGGAAAATCACAGGAGATCCTCATTCAGAAACAAGATCAGGGTTTATTCATCTGGTAGGCCTGATATTGACCTCGTATCTTCCATTCATCAGTGTCTGATCTTTATTCAGTTCTACCACATAATCTTATTTTAACAATGGCGTTGACCCACTGATCAGGTTTAAAAGTGAGGTAAGACGTAGAAAGACAGTTCAAGCAAGCAAAAATCAACCGAATGAAAAACAGCTTTTATGTTTTATGTCAGGGCCATAATTGCACTTAATAAACACACACAAGCTGATCGGGAATTGTGTAATAACATGTAACATAACTTGTGGTAGGAATGCATGTGTGGTATGTTTCATATACGGCTGCACAGTATTAGAAAAAAATGGACAGGGCGATTTATTTTAACTCTGTGATATTGTGATATATACTCTTGACTAGTTTTTCATAACAGTTGTGTGGCGCAAATGGTCAAACAGATTAGCAGTCGACACAGGACATATGTTTCAGTGTCACCCTTCTTGTAGCTGAAATAATTAAATAAATGAATAAAATAAAAATAAAATAACTACATAAAATGTTTAGAAAATGTAATAAAATAAATACAAAATAAATGTAAAAAATAAAATATACATAATCGCAGGACTTACAATGTGACTATTGCACACATGTACATTTTAAGTCGATGCTCAAACAATATATTGTTCAGCTCTAGTTTTGTATGCTTTTTTTTTTTTTTATTCGTTTTACTTATTTATGTTTCATATGTTTTTATTGGTTTTTACGTATTTATTAACTATGCACCTTGGTATTGCACTTCTCAGTTTCGTTGTTGATACAATGACAATAAAGGAATTCTGATTCTGAAGATACATTTTCAAAATACACAATCCAAAAGTATAAAGCCCTTTCTTCAGATATCCCCCCGAAGCCATGCCCCCAGAGTACCAGAACCTACAATACTGGCTCCTGAAGGTTCATGACTACCGCACAGCATCCATTCATCATTCATTCACCCCGAATCAGACCCTGATCTCAGCTCCAGCCCCTAACATTACATTCCCTAGTGATTTAAAACAGTTTGTTGGTGAACTTTGCATCCTAATATAACTAATATAGCTAGCTCTGGTTCTGACTGTTTGTTTCCTGTACAAGTGGTCCAATCCTCAGACAATACATGACTCATGCATGAAGGGTTTTACACACAGAGGGGTGAGGGGGAGGGACAAATAGTGGTTGAGTGTGATAAACATATCACTTCAGTCATTTTGATGGGTCGTTTAAAATGATAGGATGGTATTTTTTCAGCCCTGTCTGTTCCACAGTTGGCTACATTTTGTGTGTGTGTGTGTGTGTGTGTGTGTGTGTGTGTGTGCACGTTAAGAGCATTGGTTGCAATTGGAGTGTGAAGGGGATTTTCAGGAATATAGTAAAAACTCCTACCTCCTACCTCACCTTTAATGTTGACGTGACACATATCAAAAGTCTGATCTACATGGTCTTTGTCCAATATAATGTTTTTTTGCTCCATTTCTTCCTTTTGCATGATCCTTAAAGACGTCTTCCAGCAGGATTCACTCTGGTTTCATCTAAAGACAATGTTCCCTGTAAAGCCTCGTTTCCCCTGAGCTTCGGTTATCTTTAGTTTGAGTTTTATTTGAGGGTTTGTGGTTTTAAACAGGGAAGATATTGAACTAGTACAGTGTTTCCCACAGACCACGTGGCATTGTGTGGTGCCCCCCCCAACACACACACACACACACACACACAAACGTGTGTCCCCATAATAATAATAATGGGTCTATCATTTCCAAGTGTGCTATTAGCACAGTGCTAGGCTAGTGCTATATGTTTCGTGTTACTTCACTCCTCACAGTGGCTTTAGTTAACACTGCGTCACCAGGTGCTTCATTAAATTAGACGCATTCCAGCCTTTACATGTAAATGTCTTTAACAGCTGTAGCATATGGAAGAATCTGGAAATTGTTGTGAACTGTAATCGCACCATCCACCTTTTTTGCCTTGTCGCTGTCTGCATCGCTGTGTGTGCACATGTTTAACAGTGGAGAGAGGGCATAATTAAACAACAGGTGTATATATGTGTGGTACCGAAATACAGTATTGAACTCTCGCTCGCTCGCTTTCTGTGCGTGAACGAGAATGACAGAATCATGTTGGGGGGGGGCACAATCTATTTGTGGCGCTCAGTTTTCATTCTGTGGTGCTGCGCCACAAATTACTCTATGTATGGGAAACACTGTAGTATAATAATGGATTTAGTTGAACCTTAAACATCACAGTTCATCCACGTCATCACTGACTGTCTTACCAACACACATGTCCCATCAGGTCCCATAATCTAATTTAAGATGAGCCATTTACACAACATGGTACAAACATAAAATATTCATGTGTTCATTCATTCACACACTTTGACTTGACGTCAATTATTCACAGAACCAACACATTTTCCTGCACATTAAGGAGTGATTTCATGACCATGATGTCATTGGAGCTGGAGGGGGGAAAACAACAAATAGAAGCTCCAAACTGAGGTTTACAGACACACTGCACCTGTTCATACATACGTCCATCAGCCTAATGGATGGACAGCATCTATGGACATCATCCACAGTGACCCTTGATGGACAACTGTCCACAGTAACCTCAGATGGACACTGTCAACACTGATGGCAAAGACAAACGCAGAAAAGCTGCTTAAGGGTCTAAATCCACGTCAAACCTGGACCGGGTTCAGAGGGATTTTATGGAAATCCGTGTCAAATCTGCTCATAACATATGGTTCCATTTGAGTCCGGGGTTAAATCTGAATAGGTTTAATTTTTAATATTTGTGTCGTGTATTTTGTGTATTTTTGTGAAATGTGTGTTGTTGTTCGGTGGTTTCAGGATGAGACCAGTGTCTGTGTCTGTTTTTTTCACTGTACATCTAAATCAGATACATTTTGTCCAGTTCATCTTTGGAAATAAAACACATTACATGGTTTTTCTTTAGAATTCTAAACATGAAACCATGAACAGAGTCAATGTTGATATCGCTCTAGACACGAGTCAGAAAGAACTCAACACAAAACCACAGAAAAACAATGAAGATGGGATGTGTTCAGTCAGTGAAACAGATTCAACACAAGGATCCGATTCACAAAAACATATTAAACAGACACTGGAGTCAGTCTAGAGTTGTGTAGTCATTGTGCATTTGTTGTATGTTGTGCAGTTGTTGCATGTTCATGTGTATTTGTTGCATAGTCATATAGCTTGAAGGTTATGGTTTTTTTGGGGGGGTCACCTTTTTTTGGAGTATTTTCTCAAAAAAGTACAAAAAAAAACGTGTCTTTGTTGTGCGTTTGTTGTATGCACATTGTTTGTTAATGGTGTCTTCATTGTGTGTTAATCGTGTATTTGTTGTGTAGTTGTGTGTCGTATAGATTGAAACTCTCCACTCAGATGTACGGTCATGTTTTGTATTAACCCTGGACGCTGTCGTCGTGTCACTGCGCTGCATAACGGTACAAATACAGACCCAGATAATTGAATATTTCTATTCACAGACACTAATTATGAACTAATTGTGATTGTGAACATATGTTTATGGAGATGAATTAACTTTAGTCTGTGTGAGAGTGAACACCCAATTAATGATAATAATGTAGGTTTGGATTTTGATCCTTAAATAACTAGAAAAGCACTCAGAGCGCAGACTCTCTCCCCTTTCACTTCCATGAGCGGTGGTCTTTCCCGACCAACCGAATGAAACTGACACATTGCTCACCACCCACATACCTCCATTGATCACCACCAAATTGTAAATTGTAAATCGTAATCAATTTCAGCCAAATTCATCTATAATCTTTTGAGTCATCTTGCTACGAAATACACCCCCTCCACACACTCACACACACACATATACGTCCACCGATCAACACTAAATTATTTGTTTCTTGTGTCAGTGTCAAGATTTCCTGAAAATTTCAGCCAAATCCATCCATAAGTTTTTGAGTTATGTTGCACAGACAGACAGACAAATAAACAGATAAACGCCGGCAAAAACACAAAAAAAAACAACTCCATTCCTTGTCAAACTAAAAAGGCAAATCCTAACATACATACAGTAGGTTTTTAAAGAACCATCTAATTTGACCTTTGACCCTGTATTTGTTTATGCTTGGGGTCAATTACAGACAGTTATATGTGTATTTTACCAAATATCACCTAATGTTGAAAAAATAACATTTGACCTACAATGTCAAATGTTCAGGTGTCATCACTGTCATCAAACACCAAGAAGAACCAAACAGAACCCACAGGGACCAATGCAATGTTCCCAGTAGTACCGGCTTGGCTCGACTCGGGTAGGGTTTCAATTCCAGTATAGTACCGACTTCACACTATCTGAACATGATGGCAGAGCAGCACATGTCATCATGTCATCTGCTCAGGGACTTGTTGATAAACCCGCTCATTTCGTGTTCTCTCATCTGAATTTTGATCTCGGTTACCAAGGACTGAATCTCCTGGGTCAATTATGGTGTACTATTATGGGCTGTCATCATGTGGATTAATGTACTGCTATGTTTACTGTCAACTTCCACATGTCTATTTTGTGGTGGACGGATGTTTCAGACTAGTATGATTCGTACTGCACTTTTTACAGAGTAGGACTTTTCAGACAAATCATATTTTCAAAAACAAACACCATAAATGTAGGTTTATTTACATATAATTGTATTATTCACTCAAACACATATTAAAAATGTATACAATATACTCAAACTAAAGTATCAAAATTATACTAATTACATTGCAATATATATATATATATATATATATATATATATATATATATATATATATATATATATATATAACCCCACATTATTTGAAAGAGTCCATAAGAATTGTACACATGATCACACATTACAAATGTACACAATACATTCATATGATTTGTCCGAAAAATCCTACTCTGCAAAAAGTGCAGTCCGAAACGTCCTATATTCTTATTTTGCAAAGTGGTGGACGACAGAGACAACTGTCTGACCAATCAATGTCTGCAAGGTTTATATATCACATTTTAGTACCAGAGATGATACCAAAAATCTAGTACCTATCTAGTTTTTGTCATGGAAACACACTAAAGTGAGTTAAGTCGAACCAAGTAGATTCTAGTGGAAAACGTGGCACAGGGACTAACAGAACCCACAGAACCAACATGATCCAGTAGACCTACCAAGATTGAACAGAACCAACAGGAGCCTACAAGGGTTTGGTTCTGCAAATGCTGATGGTCCTGTTTACTTAAACTATATCTGTTGGTGAATACAACGTAAGTCCTTATGACCTTTGTATCTTTTTATTCTTTTCTTTTCTTACATTTGGCTTAACATGCATGTAAATGTGTCATCATCAGTCTAGTTACTAAATGAAAAAATCACCCCTGTATATTTGGGGTTAAATTACAGTAGTTGGCCCCTGAATCCATTGAAGTGGATTCTGCAGGATGTGATTACAGTGTGTCCTCAATCTGGACCCTAGATGTTGAAGTTCAACAGGTGTTCATGGGATTTCTCTGACTAGGACACAAACATTTGAAATTCTGCTGGTAGTAGGAAAAGCTTTAAGTGCAGCTACAGAAATGTGACTGGTTCAAGGAGAGCAATTTTCCTTTTAACTAGAGAAAGGGTGATTTCAGTAAGTACACTTTAACACCTTTAAGATGGATCCTTATTTTACATAACAATTCACAGAATTTGAAGCCCTTTTCTTCCTTCTTGAAGCTTTGAAAAAGTTCTGTTTGTAATGACAAGCAGCTGGTAAAAGCCCATCTGCACAGATCCATTTGACATAATGGCACTGAATGAACAGACACATTACGTGGAGGCAGTCGTCAAGGTTTTTCTGGACTGAGTGAAAGGAGAACAATTCCCAACAGTAGATGAAAACTTTTCCATTTCATTAAAACTATAAATGAACAATTGAACCAGATAATACAGTCATTCCTAAGAGTGTTTCTATAACAGTCAAATGGTCTACATGTGTTCAGACTCAGGCTTCATCTGTGTGGTCATATGGTTGAAAGTTTCCCAAAAAATCAACATAAAATAGTCCAACTCCTCCAGGAACACCCTGATGGAAACTCCACCATTATAGTTAGTATGTACGAAGAAGGAGTGGGATTAGATAGGTTTTCACTTCTTCCTACTCCTTTTTAAACAAATGCCTCATTGTTGTCTTTCATTTTTGCTTTGTTTTGTTCAAAGTAATTTTTTTTAATAAATAAAAAGAAATTAAAAATAATGGACCATATGACTGACAAAGTATGTGAGTAGGCTAACATTATGAAAGGCTAGAATTATGTCTGTCTATGTATCTATCTATGTATCTATCTATGTATCTATGTATCTATGTATCTATCTATCTATGTATCTATCTATCTATCTATCTATCTATCTATCTATCTATCTATCTATCTATCTATCTATCTATCTATCTATCTATCTATCTATCTATCTATCTATCTATCTATCTATCTATCTATCTATCTAACTATGTACAAGTATATCACTATATGTGTAAATCTATATATCTCTCCTTTTTGTTGTATTGATATTTTTCCTCCTACTTTTTATTATTAATTATATGTATTATTAATTATATATTATTATCTATCTATATATCAATCTATCACTAAATGCACAGAATTGAGATCAGAACAGAGATACCAACTCTCTCTGATTTTGTTAAATAATATCTCATTAAAAAACAGTTAAAAGTACAATAAATGTTATAAACTATAATATAATATGAAGCAGATATTAATCTATTTCCAATACCAGTGGTAGTGGAGTCCTGTCTATGTCATATCTTTTCTGATTTGTTACTTGATGAAACCTTCAGCTTCTAAAGCATCTAATGGGTACAAGGATGTATAGAATGTGTATGTCGATTGAAGCCTCATGTGGTGTTACCACGGTAACAGATGGAACGGTGAGTGCATAAGGATGAACTCTGTAGTTCCATCTCCATCCTCTTATTCGTTAAGATAGACCACTGACTCCTCTGAATGGCTCTATTTTAAACACACCTGATTTTCACTCAAGAAAATCATAGACATTATTGTAACCTGGACAGAAATTCTTACAAATTTAAGAGTGCAAATATAAATAGCATGTTGTCATAAATATCAGTTCATTTTGTTTTTTTTTTCTTTTTTTTTTAAACATTTATAAAGCATGCAATGTGCTTTTGTTTGTTTAAAAATGGTACTGTCTAATTCATAATGCTGCATTATTTGTTCATGAAGTGTGTAAGAAACCTTATGCTACTGGAACATACTATCAGACCCAGCATTAATTTGAACATTCTGCAGAGTAACATAGCATGTGTTTCAGACTGATCAATGGACAAACAAGTGGATGTAGATGTGATTGAGAGATGATCTGTGTCATTCTGTGTCAGTTTGTAAGCACTACAGTCAGTGTCAGGAGTGAAAACTGCACCTGGAACAAATTGCTAGGCAGAGACTGTTGCTAACACATTTGCTTGTGCTAAAGCTAACAGAGTCTACAGTCTAAACTGACGGGACTTTCAGATGAGGTTTAATTTCACTAGTTAAACTGTGGATTTAGCAGTCTGGTTTTTTAGACCAAGAAGAAACAAGAGGACAACCAGTTTTTCTACTTCAGCCACGTGCGAGGAATGGACATTAACTGTGCTGAGACATTGTTATGGACCATACCTGCACCCATGAGTGACTGAAACAGAGACATTAAGGTAGTGTACAGAAAATTCTGACCGGACAACGTTAATGTGGTCAACCATCAGTGAAACGGTCATCGGTTTACATCGCTAGTTTTAAATACCTTTATGTGTGTGTGTCCACAGATCATTGAATGTGATTCTGAATAATTTTTTATGTGTTCTGCCTAATTCTGTTTAGAAAAAGGTATTGTTCTGTATCTCTGCCATAGTTATGGTGTAATTTTCTATTTTCCTAAAAGAAGAAGGGGATTTCATTGTTCCAAGTTTAACTTACTCTTGTGTTGGATTAGTTTTTCCATTTCTTGTGTTAGTCAGTTTTGATCCTAGTCTTAAATCAGCTGCAAAATACTTTAAAAACAACTAGAAAAGCACTCTGAGAGCAAATACCCCCCCTCCTCTGGATCACCCCCAAAATCTAATCATTTCCAGATCTCCCCATTACCAACCTACCCTGAACATTTCATCAAAATTCGTCCATTAAGTTTTTGAGTTTTTGTGCTAACTAACTAACAGACAGACAGACAGACAAACTCTGGCAAAAACATCACCTCATTGGCAGAGGTAATTATCTACCATCCAATCTGTTTCCCCTTTCTTGGTTTCCTTGTTAGTCTTCCTTATTCATGAACATACTGGACCTTGTTTTGGCAGTTTTGACGTCCATGTGCACTCCGCATGTCACCGCCTCTAAACTGAACTGACCTCATATGTGTTGACAGAGCCTTCTGTGCATTTTGTTTTTCTGCAGATAAACTGGGTGAAAAAGAATAAAATAAGGGTCCCTGAAAGCTCACATGATTGGTAGAGGGTGTGTGTCAGTGTGTTGGCTGACAGAACACTAAAGATTTCAGTTTTGCTTGTAATCTTACTTTTATAACTGGGTCCAAACTGACCCTAACAACACAAAGGTCATATTTCAACCAGAGCATTACACAAGTTGGTAAAATATTTTTAAAGTATTATTTTGTTGAAATAGAGCTTCCTGACAAAGTCAAAAAACCTTGAATCAAAACACAAATTTTATGTGGTTCATTAATGTGCTTAAAATTTAAAAGGGATCAGTGCCGACCCAAACACAAGAGGATGATTAAAGAAACAATTATGTTTGGGTTTTTTTACTAAATAATTAAGAATTATTTTTCTAAATCTGGTCATTTGTGTGAATTATCTACTCTGTTTTCCATTATACATGGGGTACATATGGTTGAGTTTTTCAACAAGTAAAAAAAGGATAATTTCCTAACATTTTGGACTTAGATTACTGATGTGTGTTTAAAATGGATTCAAACTAATATTACAACTGAGTTAATCAAGGTCAAAGTGAAAAATAAGACATTAGAAGAACCCAATAGTAATCCTTTATTGATAAGATTACTAAGACGGTTCATTATGATAAATGTGGAAATTCAATGTAAATGAAAGGTTATGCAAAACTACTTTAGAAGCTGATTCCTAAACAGTGTATTTCTATGTATTTATCGGAAGTTAAATCCATTCTGTTTAGTTTCTAACCTTGAAGATTCCATATAACTTGGTTTAATGTCATTCTATTAGCTTCATAAATGAAGCCATCCATGGTCGGTATGTCTACTTCAACAGTGGTTACGTTTATTTTCCATTCTTTTGTCATATTCAATGTTCAGGATGTTTGTTCAGCTGTATTGAATACATATTGGAGCACTTCTGATATTGAAAGCAGAGTGGGCCTTTTGAGAGTTTTGCTTGAACAAATAGGCCTGGTTTAGGGAAGATGAACATTCATTCATTCTCTGAATCTATTTTACAATCCTATCTCAGCTACCTATGGCCAAAGGTGGGGCTGAACACCTAGAAATAAGCAACCATTACTCACATTCATACCTATGGGTGATTTAGATTAACAACTTAACCTATCAGATCCAAAAAATACATGAAAAATCACCTTTTAAAGACTTGTGTATTTTGAAGGTAGATTACTAGTATCCAGCACATCTTGTATTTTTTTTAGAGATAAAAAATAATACTTAAATGGAATTATCATATTCAGCATAAATGTCTGTTTGCTTCCTTTGTCTGTCAAAGCATAACTGTCATCCTCTTCTGTTGGACATAAACTTTTTTATAGTGGCTACAAATATCTAATAAGCTGAAATAACTATCTTAAAATCTACTAAATTAATTTATTAAGGTATTTGACTTCATAGACACCACCCTCATTAGCTCAGGCTGGTAGACTGCTTGGTAGATACCAGATACATGTGGGTTCATCTCGGACCAGAGGACTGCTACAGCTGTCCTTGTTGGAGTAGGCGGGGGCCCAGGGTAGTTCCAGGCAGGTTACTAGCGGTCCTTGTTAGTCATGTTTTTAAATTCCAAAGCTTCCATGAATAGACATACTCAGTGGCTGTACTATTCTAAATGTTGTACGATGAATATTAAGTGGGTATACGACAATTTTAGGTGGGTGTACGGAAATCCCACGACTTTTCTGGTGGGTACACAGCGTATATCTGCATATAACGTAGACGACACCATGACCAAACATTCATCACAACAACCCACCCTCCCCCTTCTCTGATAAGCATCAATCTGTCATATGAGTTAATTTGACAGAAAATAAGTTGAAATAAATTATCCAGACACTTTAGGTGATGGAAATCTGTCACAGCAACGGAAAATTTTAATCCATGATATCAGTGAATGGAAGCAAAAATGTGGGATCACCATCTCACCTTTGTTCCAGGACCTCTATGTCAAAGAGGTTTTCAATTTCACAGAACCATGAAAGCATCCAAAGCCAAATGAATGAACTATTTTACCTTTACTGTGTTATTGTGTCAATAAACTGGTACTCATCCTACAGTTCAGACCCTTTTGTCTAAATATGGTCGCTTGTGCCGCTAAAGCCTGTAGGAACCTGTCGAAGGGACCTAAGGTTTTGGGTCATGTGACCACCTGAAGAATCAATTCCAACAGTCCAAACATCACAGGAAAAAAGCAGCTTCGATACAATAACAGATAAAACACTTCAATACACAACAGTAAATGTAAAGGAGATAAAACCACAGTGGAAGCACCGTTAAAACCAACACCCATAACTGATTATAGGAAAACCATAAGATTCTACAGCTCCTGAAATGACAGTGAATGCAGCGCTGAGGTTTGATTCAGTTTCATGGGACTATTCCTGAACAGAACTAATGTGTGAAAAGAACAAGTGGTAGATAAAATACATTTATCGTGTGTGTGTGTGTGTGTGTGTGTGTGTGTTTTGTGTCTTTATTTTACAGGTTAACAATGCCACGCAGAACCCAAACAGTGATGAATCTCCTGCTGCTTTAACTGCTCAGAAACACAAATCATATCCATACAAGTACGGATTCAATTCATTGAGAGAAAATAACCTTTTCATAAACACTCAGACACTGTAAACATACTCTATTATATGTCCTCAGGACCTGGATGTATAATTGACATCCAACAAATGGTGCCAGGCACAACAAACCCGGCCCCCTCACAAACAATTTGCCTGATTTTCCCTGTTTCTTATCATTGCGAAAACACATTTTTGGTGACTGACCCCTTGATGTTTCACCTACATTCACCAAAATGTGATGGGGTCTATTCTGGATCATCTCACACCTTTCCTGAAAATGTCATGGAAATTGGTCTGGTAGGTTTTGCATAAAGTTGTGGACAAACAGACAAAAAAACGTATGGAGAAAAAAAAATACCCCTCTCCCCTTTTGGGGTTGGGGTAAATATACAGAAAGTCCACATTTAACTAGAGGTCAGAGCACAACCACAGTCAAAAAGAACCTATGACATGAGTAAAATACAAGACCACACACACAGACACAGAATAAATGAGTAAGATGAAACCATAACCATGATTATTTTTATAGACTGATAAGTGAATGTTCAAAGTGAACGGCTGGATGTGATTTGTCTGTATACTTACCCTTCAAACATTGATATTGTTTGTTTTAAAGCCATTATTGTCTGAACTCTGTGTCCTTCAACCAGTGTCCTACAGAGCAGCGGAGTCTCCCCTCCACAGACGATGTCTCCATAGATATCGGAAGCGGCAGGAGAGGAAGCAGAAGTGCGGCTGTGGATGGATTTAAAGCTAAGCTAAGAGCTAACCCATTCCGAATGCTACTTCCATCAGTCCTGCTCGCCAACACACGCTCACTGGAAAACAAACTGGACTAAGTGAAGCTGGATTAAAACGCTAAACATGATCCACTAGACTCCTGCATTCTCATTCTCACTGAGACGTGGCTCAACTCTTCTGTCCCGGACACCGCCATTCGCCTGGATGGGCTAAAATCTAAATTGACATTTTTTTAACACGCATTTCATACAAAATTGGTAAATTTTTATAATTTTTAAAGGGTTTTCAGGGGTAATATTGGGGAGCTTCACACTTTTCACGTTCACACGATTGTATGTTTGGCTGTTGGTATCAATGTTTGATCTCCTCCACATGTCAACAGTTAGTTTGATAAAAAGAGACAAATGATGAGGAAAAAAAGAGGAGAAACTATGATAAAAGAAAAATTAACAACAAATAAAAGTGAAACATTCAGTATCATCACATGAACTCAGTCTCAAGTTTCACTGCTCTTACATCAGATTTCACTGTCCATCACAGCTGCAATCAAAGCTTTCATTAGACTGAAGCCAGATCATGTACTAATTTACCAGAAGTTTCATGATGTTACAGATACAGAACATGTTCAACATAAAAAAAAAATCATCATTAATTCAGGTTTTGGAGAACTTCCCTCTAGAGCCAAATTCAGGTTCAACAAACCAAACATTCAGGGTCTGCTCTGCTACAGCTGCTTGACAGACGTCGCTCACAGCAACAAAACCCTCAAAACCCATGTATCCACAAGTCCAGTATGTGTATTATTTGTTTGGTCTTTTTCATTCACATTCAACTAAAATCACTGAAAACCATTCAACCTAAAACTGCACAAACTGTAGATTTACTTTAAGGTGTCATGCTGCTGAAAACCACTTTTCCACGCTCTTTTTGGAATCTGATGGGTCACCCCGAGTTACAAACACATGCTGCCTTTGAAAGTGGTTTGTCTCCTCCACTGGCTGCATACCGCATTCACAGAAAACCACAAGAGAAACAAGGGACCCAGAAAAAGCTGGTCCATCTGATGTCAGATGGACTTTAGCGTCACCCACGTGGGGTTAAGCCCCTCCCCCATTGCAGTGAATCTGAAGTAGCATTATTACTAGCATCCATGAGAGAAAATGGCACCACAGTAGCTCTTGCACAAACTTGAAAAACATGGCGGATCAAACTGGTTCATGTGCTCTCTGTGGAAATAAAGCTTTGGTTTTTTCCTGCACATTTTCAGAACAAGACGACTCATGTTTAGAGCCAAGACGTGATCAGGATTTAACATATTAACACAGACATGAAAATATCATAAAACTTCAGATAAAAGAGACTGAACTGACCTTTGACCTCAGACACTGACAACACCTAGAACATCCTGAAGAAAAGCAATGATCCTTGCATTTTCTTGGTTCAGTGTCTTATAGAGAGACTCTACTAACCGCTATTGCATCTATTTTAATATATTTAATGATCCAATTACAGTATTTCCGTGACTGGGGAGGTGGAGCCTTCATCAGCTGACTTGTTCTAAAAGCTGAAACACTGTGTGAATGAGTGGATCAGGGAGTAATTCCAGACTCTATCCATGATTTATTGAGTAATGAGTGCTGTGTTGGAGTCCCTGATGGTCCGACTTTACAGTTGCTGTCACCATTATGTGTCCAAAACATTAAAAATTAAACCCAGAACAAACTCAGCTGCTCCAATGAGCAGCTGATTCAGGGGCGTAAACACCAAATCCACCGAGGTACGTCCATCAAATATTCACCAGCTCCCACCTTAATGTTTCTTTAATTCACATCACGGTGGGTTTTTATTGTGGAAGTGGTTTTACCAAGATGGTTCCCCCTGTTAAAAATGTAGCATTTCTGACGTCAATGTAAATGGATAGAAACACAAAAAGACACGGCAGTGGAATGTGTAAATTGGGGCAGCATGATTGTTCTGCGTGTCTGTGAGTCTCTGCTGCTGCTTTATTCTTGTATATCTTGCCTCTTCTGTGTCCAAAAGCAACTGATTAGCTCCACCTGAGGCCATGACTGGAGGCACATACACTTCTTGTTTGTTAATCATTTTTCCTTTATGCTTTGACCTGGAGGTTGCAGATGGTCCTACGTATGGTTTTGGTTCATAGGTAAGTTTTGACCTTTTCTTTAGGTTCACGCTCTATAAGGGGACATATCATAACCTGACTCTAACCTGACCAATCCGTTTTGAAAGGAGGCTCCTTATCTAAAATCCTTGCATATGATTAGATGAAAAATCTGTCTGTCATCTTTACTGACGCCGCTTCAGTCAATCACGTTGAAGTCAAACTGCTTAATCGGCAAAAATTGTTTGCATCAGGTATATACACATCAACAGATGGGATTTAAACTCACCATTTATACGTGACATTTATTTATAACCTTGTCTACAACGATACCCACCAAGTTTGTTTTGTAAATATCGTAGAAAAGCATGGTTCTCCATTTATCCTTCAGCCATGATTCGGGGCTACCGAACACTAGCTGACAACATCCGTGACAGATGTGGTTGTCATTTCTTCCTTCCAGTTCCATTACTGTCAGCCCCAGTTGACCAGCCTCTTTGACTTGGTCCTCTACCAACACAACAAGGTGGAATACCATAATAACCATGGAGCCATCTGATAGATCAAACTCTCGCCAAACCCAGTCGGAAGAAGAGTGAAAACTTCATTTCCATTAACAAACTCTTCCAAGGCCGTCCTCTGTTCATCTTCTAAGGAAAAAACATGCAGTAGAGTAGACAAAACAGTAGAAATAGTCTTTATGGATCCTCGGATACCTTACGCACTCTGCCATTGTTGTGTATCTGAAAAGACTACACTGCCATCGCATCTACTTTACGTCACACCAACCACAACGCCACCAAGTAATCCCACCCTGCGACACTGATTGGCTACTTTGTTTTGAAGTGGATTTAATCCCAATGCTACTCAGATGGTTGTGTGAGCGTAGCGTAACACAGCAAGATGACATAAGTCAGGTTAGACATATCATGCCCATTTTCAACATTGTGTCGATAGGTCCAAGGCACCGTCAGCACAATTTCATCCTTCTTGCAGCCAAAATAATTCCAGATAATTGCCTTTCCTTTTTAGGGTGGCGTGGTGGTGCAGTGGTTATCACTCATGCCTAACTGTAAAATGGTCCTGGGTTCAATTCCCACACAAGCCAGTGGATCCTTTCTGTGTGGAGTTTACATGTTTTCTCTGTGTCTGTGTGGGTTCTCTCTGGGTACTCTGGCTTCCTCCCACCATCCAAAGACATCCACATGTTAATTGCCCAGGTGTGAATGTGAGAGTGATTGTTTGTCTCTGTATGTTCAGCCCTGCGATGAACTCATGACTTGTCCAGGGTGTACCCTACTTTTGCCCACTACAGCTGAGATATACCCCCATCAACTCCTGTGACCCTAGTGAGGAAAAAGCAGGTTTAGAAAATAAGATGAGATGACTTACCTTTTTTTTTTGGGGGGCTCCAAGTCTCCATTTTTGAGCATTTTCTCATCCTTGTTGCTTGTTTTTCAATGTTATTACCAAGGACTCCGTCCATGTGCAGAGGTGTGGTCTGCTTCATTAAACTGATTAAGAACGATTGGTGATTGGTGGATGGCTGCATGCAGTGTGTGTCAAGTACCCTTGAAAATAGAAGAGAGTACAGAGGGTTCATTTGCCTCCTACATGCATCCTACAGCCTGCCATGTGACTATGCGCACACGTATATTGCAGTGATGATGATGCTCAAGCAATACATTGTGCAGGTCTAATGTAAAGATTCAGTCAACCTGCAGATCTGAACTCACACAATGCTGCTTTTATTCACTTAAGTGGTTTGCACAGTTATTTTACACGTATATTTGATTTAATTACAGCCTTAGTCGGTTTCTTTTAATTGTCATCTCAATATCTTGTCAAGTACGTATTGCACATGTTACTGTTCTGTTTTAATATGTATTTTTAGACTTAAATATACTGTATAAGTATATATATTTTTACAATATGAATATTCACTTCTTACATGAGGCATTAATGACAATATTCTCATCATTTCATCTGAGAATGGTTCATAAACTATCCAGTTCCTAAACTAAATATAATACTGCCACTATTTTGTTGAGCTGGTGCTCATGTGCTAATCATTCAGATATGTTTTTATTTATTTATTTTTTACTATTTTTCTCCTAAAGCAGATCACAGACCAAAGATTCCTGATGAGATGAAACTGTTGTAAAGGATTCAAAGTAAAGTCAAACCCACTGAGATTCAGGGTGTTGAATCTCCAGAGGATGCATTAAGAACACAGTGTTTTATAGAGTGTTTGTCTGTATTTATGGAGCTGTATTATTGTCTGTTTCCTCCAGAAATTCTGTTTTAATAAATAGTAGAAGCAATGGCAACTCTTCCAGATTTCATTTCATTGTTTGAGAAAAACACCAGAAGTTCAGCTGAGGGTAATTCATGAATTATATTTAACATGTTATTGTTATTTGTTTCACCAGAAATGTTAGGATTACTCAAAAACTGCTCAACATTCGGGCAAGGGAAAAAAAACAAAACAAAATTAGCTCTGGTACTCTATAAACGTTCAACTTCTAATTACTGCTGCTAATGGGCTAATGCTAATGCTAGCTATTGAGTGCATTATAGGTCAAATACACAGGCTGACTTTCCCCACAGATACAATAAACAGTTTTTAAAGGGTTGGAAATACTGAGTGGATATTATGCAGATAATTTAATTTAAATTAGAGAATATGCTATGAATATATAATATGAGAATATGTTGTGTTTGTACTTTACCCCCTGAAGGGAAGGTGAGGGTATTGTTTTTGGTTCTTTTTCTGTTTTTCTCTTTACGTAAAAAAATAGACCAATTACCATAAAATGTTCACTAAAGTTGTAGTGTTCCATTTTTATTTGTGTGTGTGAATTTTAGTGGATTCTATCATATCTTACTTGTTATTTTTTCTCAAACATGTTTCTTTGTGTGTTTTGTGAGAAATTTGAGTGCGAAAAAAATAAAACCTGACACAGAACAGTCGACTAACATAAATTCAAATATATTCAAATTTAATTCAAAGCAACCCTGTGATTAGTCTGATTAAAAATGATTAATCATTTGACAGCTCTAAAAATGAAAGGAAATGTTAAATTAAGTAGAGACAATTAATTTGACTATAGGACATACAAAACAGATTTTTTTTGGGGGGGGTATGTTGCAGATTTGCAACAGTAGGTGTTAATCAGTTAAATGATAAATAGCTAAATTATTTTCATGTGATTGCATTGATGTGTCATTACTGACTCACAAACTGATGCAAAGTTTCAGCCTTGTCTCATCATCTGAACCTGCTTTATCATCACTAGGGTCACAGGGGTCACTGGGGGTCTAATCCAGCTACAATGGCTGAAGGTGGGGTACACCCTGTATGAGTCTCCAGTTCATCTCAGGGTTGAACATATATAAACAATCACTCTCACATTCACACCTATGGGTAATTTAGATTAACCAATTAACCTATCAGTGCATGTGTTTGGATGGTGGGAGGAAACCAACGCAGACACGGGGAGAACATGCAAACTTACAACTTACAATACAAACATGGGAATCGAACCAGGGACCTTCTTGCTCTGAAGCATGAGTGCTAACCACTGCACCAACCCGCCACCCAAGTTTCAGCCTCTGATGTAATATTTAAGTCGAGTTAAAGGTTTATTCAAACAGAATGAGCATGTCTTTAATAGTTTTGGATGTTTTGACCCTGTAGACGGCGCTGATGGAGCCCTGGTTCTACCCCTTCAACCACCCTCCACCCTCTCACTGAGCCTCACGCCTCCTTTACACACACACACACACACACACACACACACATACACAGACTCCTTTTCCAGGCGGAGCGTCCCGGGGGTGACAGAGGCGTCGGGTGGCTGATAGCGACAGTAATTAAAAGGGTTGATTAGAGTGACGGAAGGAGGACACCCAGGGAGAAAACAAGCATCTCTGTGAAGACGGTGACGGAGGAAAAAGAAGAAGATGATGAAGAAGAAGAAGAAGAGCCACAAAGACAACAGCCTCCGCCTGAACACACATCACATCAGATCCACCTTAACACACCCAGACTTTTCTGGTTCTTTTCAGTCACTTCAGTCGAAGCCTAATCTCAGGGGAGGATCCATCACATGAGTCCCAGAAAAACTGTACAGCGCAAAGTCGATGTGTTCTCAGAGCTTTTTAAGGTAAAACCACCGCCTCCTCTACTACAATGACTTATTTTTGTCGCACTACAGAGACAAGGATCCATCTACACGACTACTGTTCCCATTATTAAGACTTAAACGCATATAAAAAAAAAGAAAAAAGGAAAAGCAAAAACACAGCAAACGTCACCAGACATGAAAGAAATATGAAGACAGTTTCCTGTCAAATCTGGAAATGAAGGACGTGAACAAGAACATAAGAAAAGAACCAAGCAAACAGGAACCAAACCAAGATAACTGTCTGCATATAAATGTACTGACATAAATTACTAAGAAGAGCGGATTAGCAGGGATTAAACTTTTTATATCAGTAAATTATTTTTGTTTTGGTTGCCAATGGATGTTTAGGTCTTTGAGTCAAAAGGGTTAATATTCCAGTTTGTACACTCTATGGTGAGTCATTTTCCATTAACCTATAAAGACCCAAAACAGCCACCGGTGCCACAAACCATCTACAGATATAAAGAGTCTAATCCCTGCTGATCCACTAATCCTATCAATCCATGTCAGTAATTGGTGTAAAATACAGTTTTTCATCTTTTCATGGTCATCAGTTATGACCCACTTGGATGTTCAGAGTGTCCGTAGTTACCGTGGAAACACTGACATCTTCTACAACATTAAATCACCAGTAAAACTCCTGCAGTTGGATTAACTGGAGTTGGTTTATGTTCAGTTAATGCAGTAGTTTTCAAATCTGGTCCTTGTGGCCCAGTGTCCTGTTCTATCACATCTAGTTCTATTATTGATCAGCTCTTCAGAAGCATAGTCATGATGTAATGGTTTCCAGGTGTGATGGAGGAAGAAAATATATATTTTTTTTGTTCTTGTTTTTCATTAATTTTTCTAATTAAATGTATTCTTATTTTTTTTTAAATTTAGAACTTCTTTAAAAAAATATTAAAAATTTACACTAAGTGAAAATACAATGCAAAGTTGTTCTTTTGACAGGATTTATGTGTTAACAATTAATTTCACTTCATTTATTTATTTATTTACTTAGAGGGCAGTGTTTATTAGCATTAGTTACAAAGAACATGTATTTTTATTGTTTGGAGGAAATAAAACAGTAAATTGAAAAACAATGCAGTGCAATAATAATAATAATAATAATAATAATAATAATAATAATAATAATAATAATAATAATAATAATAATAATAATAATAATAATGTAATAAATGAACAAGTAAACATTTAACAATTTAAACTTTTAAATGGGTTAGCCCACAGATGGCTATGGTTCAGATGTTACAGTAAGACTGGCTGAAGGGTTGGCAGTTCAAATCCTAGCTCTGACTTTGTGTTTAACTCTACATGTTACCTCTGTGAACATGTATCCAGTTCGATGTGCTTTTTTACAGGATTATTCTGGCAACTACAGCTATCAGTTTTTCTCCTCATAAAAACAGGATTTTTTTTTTTACAGTGTACCAAATAAAAAAGCAAAATATTGAGGGAAACATTTTAAAAATTGGTATTAAATCAGATGAGAAAGTTATAAAGAGAGAAAAGAAAAAAAAACATTTAGGACCTGCCCAGAAGTAGTACTGGGCCTTTATGAGTTGAACTCTGTTATTGCACTCTAGGTACGACTAAGGAAATTTGAATATTGTGTAAAAGTTGTTTTATTCAGGTAATTCAATATAAAAGAAGAAACCAATACACTTTACACTCATAACATGCAAAGTGGGATATCTCGTGCATATCTTTGTTGTAATTTGGCTGATTATGGTTTACAGCTTATTAAACCTCAAACCCCAAAACTCAGAAAATTGGAATATTGCTTGAAAGTGAATTTTCCTAATCAGCAGAATAGAAAAATAATAATAATAAAAGCTGGAAATATATTGATTTGTATACTATTTCTCTATATAATATGTACATTTCACATTTAAAGTGAAATGTACAGGATATTAAAAATTTCTGAATCAATGATTTTGTTTTTACTACTGAATATGATGAGAACGTCTTTGTGGTGTTTGTCGTTCCATGTCCACGCTAATGCCTCATTAACCTGATAACAGCTGCAGAGAAGCCGCTCTAACTGAACATCATCACCTATTCACACTTCTTCTACCTGGTTGGAGGAGAGAGAGAAAGGCAGACAGGGTTAAGGCTGATATCACCTCAATTACACAACGTCCAGTGAACACCACCTCCGATCACAGCGCCGCTCAAACAACATCTTATTACAACATCTTACATCACTTTCAATTACTGGCATCTCCAGACTTCACACACTCATATTTAGTCTGGATGTGACAGTGAGTGCTCGCTTATTTAAATAAGGGGAGGGCATTCATTATTTATTTGGCATTTATTCGAGGAATTAATGCGAGAGATGAGAGTGAAAAGCATGTTGTTGTTTTTTTTTTCCCCGGGTTGAAGGAGTAAATTAAATCAGCAGAACTGCCAGAAGCTGCTCAATAGAATCATGTTAAAGCAGCTTTAAGTGCTCTTCACGAGTCCTCCTGGCACAAAGGCATCAACCTACATTGATGGAACACACATCCGCAAACACGCAGAACATACTTCCATACATGTGGGACACCATTTACATTAAGGTCTGATTTGATTCAGCTCTGAGCCACGAACAGGCTTCACACGCCTCCAGTGCTTAATGAAATGCTTTAATCAGCACTCGTTCAACAGTTTTATGTCACATGTGAGTGTGGAGTGACCATAAATTGTGTTTCAGGCAGACGTTCCTGGTTGGTAATAACACGGTCACGGCGCCATAAGAGGCGTAAAAGTACAGCCATCGCATGGAAAGAGTTGGTTAAAATGCACCGTAATGGAACACATTAAAGCATAGGTGTCAAAGTCATTTTAGTTTAGGGGCCACATTCGGCCCAGTTAGATCTCAACTGGACCAGACCAGTAAAAATAGTAGCATAATAGCAACTCCAAACTTTTCTTTTCATTTTAGTGCAAAGCACCCACATTAAAGTATGAAAATATTAACATTTAGAAACTATCTGAACAAAAAAGAGATGAATAACCTGGAAAAAAAGACATTTCTCAAGAAAAGTCAGACACTCCAGGATTATGCGATGTTGTGATTTGCAACTTAAACACAAATTCAGTCAATCCCCGTTCCAATTTTAACCAATCACCACGACTTTCCCGCAAAATTTGACCATTCATTTCCGATGTCTTGAGCTGCTCCTTCCAACACTTCCTGTTCACCTTACAGTACGAAGCAACATGTGTGTTGCCAGTGGTTCACATTTGACACTAAAATGATGCACTAGTACCAACAGGTGCATTTGGAAGAGTTTTTTTTTTTGCTGGATTTTTGTCATCCAGGTAATATTTTATATTTTATTTGCCATATTTGAAGGGTTGTCTTAATATCTCAGTGTCTTTGTTCTATTTTTGTCAAGAGAAACTGCCTCTATGACACAGTACCACTGATAATGGGTTTTTTTTGACAGCTGAGACATTTATATTATGTTTTACAACTTCATGTAGTGCTGTGAGGTCTTGTGCACTTTAACCTTTGAACCAACAGGTGCATTTGTAAAAATGTAAAAATTCGTAATCATTTATTTGCCATTTTGGTAAGGTAGTTTTGAGAACCATATCACAATGACTGAATTAATTTTCCAGTAACTAAATATTTGAAATATTACTTAATTGTGATTATAAAAAGGGAAAATTGAACTATTTATCTCAACTTTCACTGCCTCCCACAACAAATACCTAAAAAGCACTGCAAATTTTATCGCAATTTTTCGGAAAAGCTCATGCAACATCAGACATTTTAGGACGAAACAATCTCAAAAAAGGCTGACGAAATCCTGGAGTGACTGAAAAGTATGTGCAGTTTTAACAATATTCTGCCTTCACTTCTCATTTATACATGTGTGTTACAGATGAGCTCTACAAAGTCATAAAACATTTAGTAACAGGCAGAATATTGTTACGGCCCTCCCTCTCCGGTTGGGAGGCAGCTCCATGTCAGTGGTACTGGGTTGCTAAGGGCGATGTTCGCCCCCCTGGTGCGGGTGGCTCCATGTGATAGCACCCCCCTCCCCATGCTCAGCCTATTTCCTTTATTATTTCTGCATGTGTGTGTGTGCGCGTGTGTGTTTGTGTGTGTGTGTGTGTGTGTGTAAAGCACTTTGTACTTTATTTCACTGTATGAAAGGTTCTATGTAAAGATTGATTGATTGAAAATTGCACATCATTTAGAGATTTCAGTTTGTTCATATTCAGGCTGTTCACAATTTATTGTTAAAAGATAGTTTGTAAATGTAAACACTGTCATGATTTAATATTGTTTGTACTACAACAAAGAAAAAACATGTAACCATTTGAAGTTGTCATTATTTCTATGTATATTATAATATTGTTGTTTTTTTTTTTACATTAAACCAAAACAAATATTTGGAGTTATTATTTTAGCTGTAAATTAATTTCACCTGTGCAGTAAATGGAGACTGTGGTACAATGTTAAGTTCAGTGTTCTTCATGTTTTAGATCAGGGGTGTTAAACATCTGGTCCATAAGCTAAAAACAGGACCGCCACAGCATCCAATTTGTCCCATATCAGTACTACAAATACACTTAAGATATTAAAAGCTTTAGTTCAGTACATACAAACCAATGTAAATAATCTGATCTGAATAACAACTCCCCACACAATCATGCCAGAGTTCCCCCAGTGGCCAGTCGTGGTACTGCAGTGAAACAGAAATCCAATCTGTGAAAGTAGAAATAGTAAACTTGAACAGCAAAAAACAAACTAACATTAAATATACAGTCAGATTTGATATACATTTATATTAAAAGTTCTTAAACATCTCTGCAGAAAACTGATAATGACTGTCAGGTGTGCTGAAAAAAAGGAAACATCTAAAACATGCAGGACAGTGGCCCTCAAGGACCAGGACTGGGCACCCCTGCACTAGAGCATTAGAGGATCTAAACAAAACCAAAACAGCATCTAGTGGTGGTCAGAGGTATTACATGTCATCACAGATCCTCCACAACATCTGAAACTAATGATGTTCTGCTGTTGTTAAATAATTAATCGAGGAGGTTTTATGAGCCTTGATTGGATGTTTTCTACAAAGCTCTGATTGTTAAAGATGGTTTTATGGTTATGAATTACATGGTGTTATATAATAATTAACCCTCTGTAACCATGACATTACTGAGCTGCAGTAAATGTCCCTGCTGGTTTTTCAACAGTTGTTGAATGTTTGGTCCGTTTCCTTCTTCAGACACTTGGGTAAGATGGAAATCACCCTGATGAAAGCACTGGACCAGATCCAGCAGAACTGCAGACCAGGCAGAATGTTCTGGACATGGACTGACCTTGACCACGGGTCATCTGGAATGAATGAAGAAATGTCAGAGCAGAACCTCCCACCCCCAAGGAAGAACACACCACAGAGGAATAAACCACGAAAAGATAAACCACAGAAATGGTAAATGGACTTATGTCATGGGGTTCTTTTCTCCACCGCTCCCAGAAAAGGGGAATAACTCAGACAAGTCAGGGGTTTGCAGAAATAATGGTGGTGTTTATTTGCCGTCAGCCTCCCAAGTGCATTGTTCTTATTTAGCAAGGGATAAGGTATCACCAGTTGTTGGGAAAGTTCACCTTGATTAGGAACTAGTTCAAAGTTCAGTTCAAGTTACTCAATATGAATTAGTTCAGTTTATCGTTCATTCTTCCAAATTATGAACTAGAAGTTCATGGATTCCAAAATGAACTTTTTCGTTCTTTTTTTCGTTGTTATTTTTTTCTTATTATTGTAAACTTATGTTGCCAAAATTTGTTTGCGACGTGATAAGAACGAAATGTGAACTACACAAGAGCGCAGTTCAATAAATGCCAGAATAACCGCATTCACAACTTCCCGTTCATTTGGCAAAAGTCAACTCGTTCAGGTATAACACTGGGTATTGCCCACGCGTTACTATTGAAAAATATTCCTTCGTTACTGCCTGCATGGGCAATATATTATCCTGTTTATTCTACGGTTATTATTACAGCTTCTTACTGCTACTACTCTAACAGACTGGATAAATTAGCCGTTACAAGATAGTGAATATTTACTTTTAAAGTGGCCGAACTACCTGCGGAGTGATACGGAGCAGTGAATGTGAAGTGACAAAATCCATTGCCATTGGCAGAGGGCATTAACGGCACAGTGGGCGGTTATCGAAAAAAATCCACCTGCAGAAGGCTGGGAATGTCAATTCAAAGTGAATGGGAACTGTCGCAACGTTCTAGAAGGCCGTAGAATAACAGGTGAAAATCTATATGAAAAAAAAAATATGATTTACAAAAAAAACTATGTAATCAAGCAACACGGCGACACACACACACACACACACAGATTTACAGACAGGCACGCACACACACACACACACACACACACACACACACACAGATTTACAGACAGGCACACACACACACACACACACACACACACACACACACACACACACACACACACACACACACACCCGTAATGGCTGCCGTCACTCCTCCTGCATTTGAAGATACAGCTACTGTAAGTTTTAAACTTTCAGAGCCTCTAACGAGTTTCAAATGTAGTTTGAAACCATCAAACTTTAATTTAGAAACAGGAATACCATGTCATGTGCATGTAATATATGTTCATAGTTTATAAGTTAAATTATTAAATGGGTCGGAAAAAAACTGAATGCCGAGTGTTGTTACTGCTGTCTGACAGTTAATGCTAAGCACTTTAGTTAAAAACTGAAACGCCATTCCTGAATAAATATAGTCATGCCATACACTGTTAGAAAGCTGACATTGTCCCGAATCATTTAAGACCAGTCACGAATCAAACGGCTGCTCACAGACAAAACCGTAACAGCTGTTAGCTCAGTTAGCTTCTCTGCTGTTGGGGAGTACTATAGACTAGCCAGCTGGAATATAGGATTCCATGCTAGCCTATAATACTCCAGACAACACAGCTCTTGGGTTCGTTGGGACACAGAAACCTCTCCACCACGTTCAGGTGATGGTCCTAGGAGTGTGTGTGTATTTTAAGTGGCATTGGCAGTGGATGGGACAGAAACGGCTTGGGTCACAGGCGCGCGATTTGTTCCTATTGTCAATAGAAGTCTATGCGGAAGAGCCGCCTTTGAACTGGCCCCATAATGTGACGGGATGGCGCGGACAGTCTTGTCATCCAGGAAAGCAAATGGAGAAGAGGAAAAAAGTATGAAAAACAAGGGTTTTATCTCTAGCGACTGTCAATAAATTTTGCCCCAACTCACCAGCAAAAAAGCACTAGATTTTGCGCCATGCGCTTTTCACAAATTTGGGCGCTAAGGGGGTCTGAAAAAGCGTTAAATATAGCGACAAATGCGCCAAGTTGGCAACAGTGGCTGTTATTGTACAAGTAGTGTTGATGTACACTAACAAACACTTAACACCAGGTGAAAAACAACACAACCAGATGACTTTATTTTTATATTGTTGTTGTATTGCTGTTTACACTTTCCATGTTTTAGGAGTTATTTTCACTTTGAAAATAATCATTATGCAGTGTGGACTGTTCACAATATGTTACTTGTTCGTAACGTTAATTGTTTAAATGTTTATTTTGTGTTCTACAGGTTTAAAAGCACAAAGACACTTTTTTCTTTTTGCAAAAATACAAATATATTTTTATTGTGGACATTACTTGATTATTAGAGTGGCTCAAAGTGCATACAATGCACTTTGAAATGCAATACAATTCTTGATATATTATTATTTATATTGTTTTTTTGTCTCTTATTGCTGCTTGCACAATACTGAATTTCAAAGTGAAAATGGCTCCCCTAAAATAATGAAAGTGTAAAGAGCAATACAAAACATAAAAATATACAAAACTTGTTTGACCCACTCTTGTTCTTTGACCCACTCTAATAATCAAGTTCTGTCCAAAATAAAAATATCTTAGTATTTTTTGCAAAAATAAAGTGTCTTGGTACTTTTAAACAACCTGTGTAACATAAAATAAATATTTAAAACAAAGTTAAAAACAAGTAACATTGTGCACAGTGCACAAGACTGAATTTAAACGTGAAAATAACTCTCCTAAAATATGTATAATGAAAGTATAATGCATAATGTGCACAATGTTACTTGTTTGCAATTGTTTTAAATATAATTACATATTTTAAATATAATGAAGTTAAATTAAATAGAAAAAAAAAAACAGGAAACCTTTGAATGGTTAATGTGAGATAATCCACAGGAAAATTCACTGCAGTACATATATAATATATATTGTATATGTCTTTGTCTACATTGTTTGTATAACAGTAAAACAGTGAAGCAGCCATCTTTCTCTAAACACTGTGGGGAAGTGACACTGTTTCTACTCCCTCAGCTTGGTTGCTCTATTGTTAGGAGGGGGGAAAGTGTATGATAGTGAAAGGTAATCATAACGGAGGGGAAGAGAGTGTGCTCGTGTGTGCAGTGCCAGTGTTCTGCCAAATTGTCCTACTTCTGTGAAACGTCCTACCTGTAGAAAGAAATGACAGACATGTCTGCTGAGATGTGCTACACGCCTCCATCACCTTGACCAACCTGAGGACATGCCTCTGTCACCTCCACCGACCTGAAGACACACCTCCATCACCTCAATCCTCCAACTCTAATCCTCTACATCTCCATTTCATTCCACTCAGACACTCATCCATGAGTAGATGCAGAGGGAAAAACCTGAACCAGATACTGGCTGAATGTCGTTAACAACGACAGAATCATGTGAAGGCACCCATCACTGTGTCAGATCAGCACTGAGGTGTGTGATGAGATGGAGGCGCTGGTGCAGAGGTGGGGGAGACACTGATGATAAACAGCCTCTGAAATCATGTCCTGAAACCTCCACATTCTAGAACAAGTGTTTGCGGCGCAACAAACCCCGCCCCCTGCAAACATTTTACCTGATTTTCCCCATCTGTTATCATTGAGAAAACACATTTTGGTGGCTTTGACCTTTGACCTACATTCACCAAAATGTAATGGGATCTATCCTAGACCACAATACATATTTCCTGAAAATTTAATGGAAATTGGTTCAGTAGTTTTTACAGACCAACAAAAACAAAACCCCTGTTCCCTTTCAGGTGACGGGGTAGTAATTCATACAATACATTTTTTACTGATTCTGCCCATTTGGATAAGTACAACTCCTCAAGGGATAATCACCTAAACAGGTACGCAGAGAGAAACAATACATAGTAGAACTTTTACTTTATGAAGCTAAGATTCCCCTCCACACAACTGTTTACACACAGTCTGGTGTAAACGACACTTGTATCCAAAAGGTGAAGGAAAGGAACAGAGCAGGAACCAACGCCTCTGGTCACTGGACGACTGGCCTCACAGACATGTTCTATCAGTGTCTTCAGAGAGTTCATCTGAAGTATAAAACCATCTAATGTTCTGTTTGACCAATCACCCATCAGTATCTGCTGGCTGTGGACTCGCTCTGATGTTGATGTTATTCATTTTTACTAGAACTCCTATGAATGTGTGACGTCTGTTGACAGACGTGTATGTGGTAATGTCTCTTGTGATAAGACGTCGGTTTGGTCTTTCATCTCTACATATGTAGAGATCAACGTTTCTGACTTTGACAGCTGTGCATATGTGGATCCTAAACCAGAGGGGGAGGTGGTTCTGATGGTGTCATACCTGTTCTGAAAGTGTCCAGCTTCATATAAGCCTGAGATGAAGCATTTGACAGAAAAAAACGCAGCGTCTGCTGACTGAGGCACCATCCTCTAATCCGTCTGCTTACAGAGACGTGTCCCTTCAAACAACTCCACTCGTGGATTTATAGAAACCTGGAGAGAAGGCCCCACCACCACCACCACCCCCAGCATGCCCCACTCCCTGAAGGCCTGAGGAGGATTCAGACCCTCCTGTGGTGTTGTATTCTACATCCAAACATCATCTGACTTTGGATCGAACCAAGTCCAATATCAGAAGGAAACCAGGTCATCCACAAATGCACAAAAGTACATGGGCACATTGAATTCAGATGTTTTCTAACATGGGTCTTGGATACATAGTAATGTCATAATATAGTTCTATATTGGATCAATATCATAGCTTTGATTTAATTGGTTTAAATTTTTACCCCACCCACTGAAAGGGGAGAGGGGTGGTTTTTGGTTTGTTTTTTCCTGTGTCTGGCTGTCTGATTGCCAGCAACTTTACACAAAAAACCCTGGACCAATTGTCATTAGATTTTCAGGAAGGATGTAAGGTGGTCCAGCATAGGTCAAGGTCACAGTCACCAAAAATGAGTTTTCACAATGATATAAGATAGGGTAAATCAGGAATTTACTTTCATTCGTGTATACTCAGTTTTGTGTGTAGCTTCTTTTTGCTCTCAATGTTGATGTGCATTGGCATCAGAACCTTGAAGGACAAATTTGAAGACTCTAGGTCAAAGGTCAAAATTAAATTTTTGATAATTGATGATATATGATATTGATATGACTTTTCAACCGTCTATCTTACAGACTTCCAATGAGCACCAAAATGCTCAGCTTTCAATTCTGCGTCTAGGGTGTATAGAGTTTGAACAATTGTTGTCCCAAGAGGTCAGAGGTCACTGGGTCAATACCTAAAAAACTAAAATTAACTATGAATGAGTGAATTGCACTAAAAAAAAACACCATGAAAGGTGAATTGTATTGTAGCAAAGGAACATTGTACATCCTTAGCTGTCATTTCCGGACAGCGTGAGCATAGTTATACATTGTGAAGTTTGTTTTTTTCACTGCAAACTTTCATACTATGTGCTGCCATTGTTGTGTTGAAATCACATTGTAGTTTGCAGTGAAGTCAGATTACTTCAATCTTCATCAAGAACCTCCAGTTTGGACAGGTGTTCCAATACATGTTATTGAGTTGAATGTGGGAAATCTGCCAGAACTCTGGAATGCAGCATTAAATACCAGGTTTAAGATGGACCACATCAGACCAAACCATGAGACACCATGCAATTTAACAGTTTCAGATGACTTCTGAGCCTCAGAAACCTAAAATAATAAGAGGATTCAGAAAAAAGAAACAGTCTGTTAAAATCAAAACGAATGAAAACAAAAAAAAAGGGAAAAAAACCCAAGATGAGCAAAACTGAAGATAATCAATAAAATAACAAAAGTGAGGAAAAATAAGCTACCAAGCAGTCAAAAAATGAATAAAAACACAGTCTAGTTATGTGAATCCTCAACAGCATCTTATTTATTTTTTCTTGGATTTTCAGTTTGGATGTGTGGGCGTGAACCTGACTCCACAGATGAAGATGCTGTCACGTACTGAACAGGGGTCAACTAAACTCTGATATACAGATGCTTACAGATGCATTAAACACTTTTCACTTCTAGGACCTCAGACTAAAACCATCCAAGGGTCAGATCAACATCCTCATCCTCTGTTTTTTTTTTCCTTCTATCACTTAAAGGACAAATAAACAGTAACTGAAGTGAATCCCTTCTGACGACGCCGTGAAAACGTCAGAACCAGGCTTTGGTTTCCAGACGGATTACAGACACAAACGACTGCACAAGGAGAAATGACGGTTTTCTTCCCTCCACATTCAGCTCATGCACAATAATCTCCAACCAGAAGACGTGATCCACCGCCGCTGCCACGCTAACAGGATAGAATGAGCTGAAGGCCGTCACAATAAGCCTGTTACTGAGTTCTCCTCGAGATCTACCTGACGTCTGTTCACATAAAGCCACGTCCAAATGCATTATTTCATATTTGTCAAGGTGAGTCAAACATATCAACTGAATATAAACCCAGTGTGTCCATCCACTGGCATTGATCCAACTCCCTGGGGTTTACTGGTGAATCAATGTTGTAGAAGATGACCGTGTTTCCACGCTAACTACCATCCAAATGGGTGACCATGAATAGTTGAATAACTGCATTTACATGTATTGATACATTTAGTTCATCAACAGGTATTAAATAGTTCCATCAATAAATATCATGTGCGATTCTCCTTTTGTCCTTTATTTGAACCAGGATGTTAAAGTCTGGGGGCTCATCCAGGATTACTACTTATGTTCTTGTTTGGACCATTGGTCTTCCTTAACTACTATAAGAACCTTATTTTTTTTAGGTGGGAGTCAATTATTCATGTAAATAATTGTATATAATAATGACAGTGTTGTGTTCTACTATTGTGTTTTAACATTTTTTAAAAAGTTTTTTTCACCTTGATCCTCTGTTTTTATCTGTATTTTTGTGGCTTGTTTGTTCATCAATAGTTGTATTTAATCTGTAAATATTCTATAAATGTTTGTATATTTCTCTATTTATGTAAATGTATCCAGGGCTCACAGTACAGAGATGCAGTGTGTCTGTATTTCCATCAGATGATGGATGTTTTTGACAGTGACATGAGGGACTGTCTACAACTATAGAGAAATAAACAGACTGTAACAGGAATCAAAATTAGTAAAAAGAACAAAAATAGGAAGAAGAATATGACACACAGAATGAACAAATTCAAGTGTATGAACACAAGGAAAATAGTGGGAAGTTTATTTGTACAAATTCATAAAGTTTCATTATGAACACAGTTGTTTTTCATAATGAAATATTCCATCTTCTGTCTTTTCCATTATTTTCATCTTGTTGCATCTTTGACATATTTTCTTTGTGCAGTATTTGGTATTTTATATCACTTTCTCATTGTTCTCTTCTCCTTCACAAATTATACTTCTATTAATTTCCCATGGTTTTGTAGTCAATTCTCTTTTTTTAATTTAGTATTTTACTCCCAACTAACTCAATCATTCATCTGTCACTTTACTTTTTTATGTATTCTCTCCATCCGTTGCTGTTTATAGATATATTGTATGTTAAGAGGTGTATTCTAATTTCCTCATGGTACCATAGGCCTTGGCGTTTCATCACTTCAGTTTCCTATACGTGATGTACATATAAAAGAACTTTACCGCCTGATTAGTCCAGTGTTTGTTGAAGGGTGGTTTAGAGGTGTACGATGGGACACGTCTGTAGATCCTGAAGTGATGAAGCCTCTGTTGTTCTATGTGTTCGTCATATTCACATACATCAGCTCAGCTGGTTTTACTTCCATCTCATCTCCATCTGTGCATTTGTTTGTTCTTACCTTCACTTGACGCAGTCTCTGGGCTCAGAACGTGTTTGAGGTCGTGGCGAAGAGTCGACGTTCCGCCTGCTCGCCTCCCTCGACTTGTGAGTGAGAGAAAGAGAGAGAGAGAGATAGGAAGATGGCTGTGATTGTTGATGTAAATGTGAGTCCACAGAGGGGGAGGCGTCTGCATTGACATTCAGCTGGAGGTACGGTCTAGCCTCACTCGCCGCACCTTGACGTTGACCTTACGACCTCGCACTGAAAATCATTTGGCAGCTCCTCTGACCTCCGGCCGTATGCACACACATGCACAGAGCTGAATTACTGAGGGATTTCAGCCAAACGCCAACTTTCCGCTGCCTCTCTTTTCACACAATGTGAAACACTGAACTGACAGGAGGACTGTTGGGTGAGTTTATGATGTTTACACACAAAACAAAATGAGAAATATCTCCAAAACAAAATCACCTAAAGTTCAGTCGTGACTTTAAGGTTCTATTTGGATTCTCAAAATGAGTCTATATTAGTAAAGCTGTACTGAAAACCAGGTTTTAGCTTTACTAAATATCTGCTGTTGACTAAAAACCTGGAAGGTGTCGACACAGATGTTTAAGAGGTGATCGACCTGCAGAATTACTACAGGAACTCCAAAAATAGTAGGATGCTGCATTAAATGTAAAAAAGAAACAAATGTTAAATATTATAAATTCATATTTTATCCAATATAGAACAGAATAAGTACAGATTGATGGAAGTGCATCTGCTGCCATATGCAATACAACTTATGGCTCATATGTGTTATATGTTGTTTTTTACTATTGATACCAATAACCAGGGTGCGATTTATCAAAAAAAACAAAAAAAAACAAAACGAAGGGAGGGGGGGGGGGCTTTTATCTTGTTTTCTGCTGTTCCTGCAGCGAGCTTTACAGCACCTTCCTCCCGGACTCGCTGCGCTTTCTCTCCCCTGCAAAAGGGTTACTGTTAGGGTTAGAGACCTCAGCAGGGATGGGACCCCTTTTACCTGGGCAGGCCAACCATGTCGCAAGGGCGGGGACCAGCCCGTGTGCAATAGGTGCCAGGCATCAGCTGCGATGTCAGCAACCCACCCGACCTGTCCGGAAACACAGGAGTATAATGCACACGCGAGCCAGAGGGTCGCCCAGAAACACCACGGTGGCCGGCATGCACCAGCTGAAGTGGATCCCAGCCCTGCGAGGCCGGGTGCACGTGGGCAGCAAAATCAGTGGACCCTAACGGACAATAATAGTGATGTCCAAAACCAGAGGGGGGGGGGGTGAACCCTCCCCATCCTCCCTGGCAAATCACACCCAGCCAGTAAGAATAACTTCCTGCTTCTCGTAACAATACTGACGATAAACAGCAATAGTTCCTCATTCTTCCCATTCTTTTAGTATTATTTCTAGTCGGTGTTAAAACTCAGCTAAGAGTCAAATAAAGGCTTCTGTAGAACCAAAAGTCTATGGCTGTTTGAAATGAACAACAGACTAAGGGTTTTAGTTATTTACTATTTATGCGATTGACTGCTGAAAATCTTGAAGAAACTTTGACTTTCATAGGGAGCTAATAATTTTGTCTTCAACTGTATATCCAGTTAAAGTGGTAGAAACTGCAGTGAAAGTGATTGAAGTCGGTTCGAGTCATAGAGGAATGTGAAGCACGACAGTAACACAACACACGTCCGTGTTGGGCGAGTGGAGACAATGGAAAGAATGGACGAAACACCACTGAATTAAACATGAAGCAGAAGAAACCAAATCAATTGTGCGAGACATTGTTGTGGCATGAATAAACGGTGCATAATTGACTGGGCCTCTCGTACATTATGCATCCCTGTTCACCAACCTGCATGTAGAGTTGTGACGCAAGCAGGTCAGAGGATCTGAGGATACGGTGTCGCTGATCTAATGATCCACACTGTTAATGCTTTATGGAAATAGGCTTCAGCTGCCTCACGGGGCTCACACATATCAATGCAAATTAGCACCGCTCGGCTTTATGACAGCAGACACATTGTAAATGGATGAAATACATAAGGAACGTACAGCTCTGAGATGTTCCAGATAATCGGATCTACAGGTGAACATCTGCAAGAACCAATAGGACAGTTAGAACCACAGGAGGCATCTGTTGAACTGGGTTATGAATGTCCTGATCAGGTGATGCTCATAATTTATCAATAACTACAACAGTGTGAGATATGTCCTCTTTGTCATTCCTTGTGCCAGTCCAGTGTTTTTCTGAAGGAATTTTTTAAAGTCCACAATGTGGGTTATTTCTGGCTATTGGTGACTTTTCACTGTACAAACTTTTCAAAAAAGAATAAGCTATTTTTTTCATGTTTTTAGTTATATTGCGTAAATAACATGTCTAACTTTAATTAATACACCTTAAGCTCATTTATATACATTTCTTTACCTTTTGTAATGGAATTTCCACCCTGTTAGGCATACAAACCTAGCAGTGGAATTTTGAAAAGCAGATTAGCCACAGCTCAGCATCTTTAGCCAACTACACAAACAGTATTTTGATATATTTATCAAATATGTTTTCTGTTATTTCCAATTGTTGCTTCAATCCTTCAAAATCTAGAATAACAGGGTGGAAAATTATGTGTAAGTCATACAGGTGAACATTACAAAAGTTGCAAATAAAAGGCAGACAGACCTTGTTTTTTTTTTCTTCAAAATTCACACCTAAAAAGTTATTACCTTAGTGTGGCGTCATGAGAATTGTAGAAATTGTGTTTAGGAGGTGAAAAACATCAAACTAACGGGGTGAAAACTAATTTTGAGGACACCACATATATAATAATTATTATTTTCTTTTCTTTTAATTTAGATTATTTAAATGAATTTACACACATAGATTTTAACTTTCTTTTTAAAATCATAATGTCATATATATATATATATATATATATATATATATATATATATATATATATCATAAATATGTATCATGGAAACTGAAATATTGCTTTGGGGAAATAACAAAAAAAAATTTTGCATGCATTTTGTTGTGTTGATCTATTTCAAAAGAATTCAGACATTAATAGCTTTTTTCTTTTTATAACAGATGTTTTATTTATTTTACATAAAATATTGGGAACAGAAAAGTATCTATGTGTCATGACCTCCGCTCCGGTGACCTTTCCCTCAGTCATTTCCACACTCACCTGGTCCCGCACTACGCAGCTGCAAGCCGTTCCTCATCTGTGGCTATAAAAGCAGTAAGGCTTGCAGTTGCCAGTGTGGGACCATTCAGTAATGTCACCTCCATAACCCGGACAACTTTCACCATCTCCTCAATCACCATAACCCGGACATTCATCATCACCACGGACTCTGGTCGTTTGTTCCCAGGTTTTGTCTGTCTTGTCTTTATGTTTCTTAGTTTTGTTATTAAATTATTTTTCCCTTCAGTACTGTGCAATGGAGTCCTCCTTCACCTTACCCCGATCCTGACACTTTGTCCAGTAATGACCCATATATCAAGGACTGTGTCCTTATACATTGTCATTTATGTGTTTGCATGTTTTGTGTATTGTACCGTAACTTCTAAATTCTAAGCAGTGTCACTGTCTTTGTCTTTGAATTAGCAGCGGCTTAAACTACTGTAGCTTTGGAGGAACTCTGCAAATGTTGTTTTGTTGGATGTGTTTTTTGCAATATGCTGAATGACAAGAAATCTGATTCTGATTGTCATGTGTGTGGGGGAGGCATTTTTCTTGTTCGGGGGGGTGTACAAAAATACTGTTGGATCACATTTGCGGGGGTCGTTAATGTCAAACAGATTCCATTCAGGCTGGCTGGTCTCTGCATTTCACTGACCTACCCCTTGGACAACAGAGTGGTCATTATTTACTTGAGGTTTAATGTAGAAACGTTAAAGAAATCAACACATTGTAAAAGGTCAGACTTTAACATTCGTGTGTTTTTACCGCTGCATATTTAATCTGGCATCAGGTGAATTTCTATCCAGAATTTATTTACACTTTCCATTTATGCATAAAAAGTGGAAACGGCAGAAACCTGTGTTCATTCAGAGGTGTGAAAGATGTGATATTGAAGAAAGCTAAATATGAACAAGGTGAACTGAAACAAATGTACTGAGTATGTATTTGATGATGAGATATTCATTGAAATAACTAGAAAAGCACAGACTTCAGCCAACGCCCCCCCCACCCCTCAATCTCCATTAAATTTTAATCATCTGTTCCTTGTGAACATATTTGGCTTATCTTGCTAACAAACAAACAAACCCAGATAAAAAATTTAACCTTGGCAGAGATAATGAAACTGCACCTAAGATGGAAACGTTAATGAAATGCCACTAAAACTAAAATAACTAAAAGTCAGGTTTGGAAAGCATATGTAAATGATTAAAAGTTGTTTTGGTCAATGGATGTATTTGGTTTTATGTGTTTTGAAGTTTCTAATTGAAGACAGGTTGTTTGTGGGCGCTCAATGACCTGATCAAACCTTCATATGTCACTGAATAACAGGTTTTTATTCTGAAAACAGTATAAAATACTGTACCAAACTGGAACAGGTTACACACAATAGAAAGTAACTGATGACAGTAATGGATGGAAATGACAATAGAATTATTTTGTCGTGTAGGTTTTATGAAAACTGGGTTAAAATTTGGGTAAAGACAAAGTAAAATAATATAAGTAAACCCATGACAGAAGAAACCTGATATGTTACAATCTTATTCAGTAATTAGTTATATTAGCATTAAAGTGACATCAGTTAGAGGCAGCATTTTCATAGTTTTTTATGTTCAAGTATTATAGTTTTTCAAGTGGTTTTATATTTAGTTATGTTTCATTTAATTCAGTATTGGACTTGAGTATTGGAACAGATACTGAAAAAAGCTTTTGATGAAGCACATATTTTACCTGATTTTCTGTGTCATTTCACTTCAAGTCACAGTGTTAATTGCAGTTTTCATTTCCATGTTAAATTTTAGTCTAAGTTGTCATCTAAAAAAATGTACTCTATAAACCTTGTAACGACTGCAATACAAAGAATTGGATGATGATTTGGACATTTATCATTTCCTCCAAACTGCTCATATTAGATATTATTTTTGGTCTCACATTAACCTCTAGGTTCAGACATTTTCCCTGCTTCTATATTCTGTTCATTCTCTCTATCTCTCTCTCTCACATACAGTAAATGTTTCTCATAGACTGGAAGACATGCAGTTTAGTCTCAAAAGCCCATGTGTCTTTTTCCAACAGATGGTGTCCATTCAAGGGGGGACGAGTCATATGAGATTCATTAATGGCACCACTGAGGACGGACTAATTAAAAACACTTTTTTTATGAAATACTTCTGAAAATTAATAAAACTCCAGCTGGTCAGTGTGAACCCCTGACCGTCCACCACAAATCCGTCAAATGGGTCACACAAGACCACATCCAACGTCCAGTGGATGGACAACGACCATGCCCAGGACAGATGAAAACCATGTCCACGATGAAGACCACATCCATAACTAGGAAAGGACTGTGAGAGCGCAAACCTCCGCCAAGGCAGACATCCCCCTTCCGAATGAAGAGAGGTCCGCCAGGGAGGTTGTTTGTCCCACGGTCAGCAACATTACTCAAAAAGTTATTGATGGATTTTGCTGAAAAATTTCAAAAGGTGTTGGGAGTGTCACAGGGAACAATTACATTTTGGTGGTGATCCGAAATAGATTATGGTTTCTGGATCACTTTGAAATGTATACTCCATTTACCGCAATGTAAAATTTCAAATTGATCCACAATCCAGGATTAATTTCACCAAAATTTAATTGGATCTATTGTGGATTACCTTTAACCTTTACTGAAAATGTCATAGACATTGGTGCAGTAGTTTTTGCATAAAGCTGTTTACAATAAAATAACAAAACAAATAAACCTGCAAACAAAGAAACAAACAAACCAATTCAATATAAATAAGTAATAAGTCTTAAATAACAGGTAAAATGAGTCTTCTGATGTTTCTAAACAGGTAGGTTGGTTGGTTGGTTGGTTGGTAGGTAGGTAGGTAGGTAGATGGATGGATGGATGGATGGATAGATAGATAGACTATTTTCTATATCTAGGTGGAAATATCACTTAAAGGCTGATGTTTGGATCTGATGAAGATACTCCAGGTGTAGGACATCCATGTAGACCTGCTGAGGACAATGTCCAGAGACACATTACTGCCTCTATTAACTTAAGGTGTGAACTAGACCAGAGAGGTTTGGAACGGGTCGAAACAGCGGAAACATGGCCCGAAAATGAGCAGCTGCAAACTTTATGAAGCTTTTTATTTCCACTGTAAATTAATTTCCACAAAAGTGAAAAAGAGCCTTTGGAAAACCCTCAGCGACAGACGCACCCATGTGACATGAAAGCATTTGTCAGTGGCGGCGGCAAATAGATGGATATTGATGAATTGTCGTACAGATGTGAGTGAGGAGACGATGACGGCGATGAAGAGGACGAGTCTGATCCCTCCAGTCACACAAAGAGTTTCCAAGCCAATGAAGCTTTAAGGGGTGTTTTTTTTTATGTGTGCATGTTGGAAGGATCATGGGAGCAGACGAGTGTGTGGGTGTGACTTTCACAGCCCAGTGGAAAAGCCAATATGTCAAAATGAGAAACATGAGAGAAATGACGATGTATGACATTTAGAGCTCTAGTTTCTGGGTGCAGCACAGGATGCACAAGCTGGTGGAGCCTGCGCAATGCTAGTTTCTGGCCGGAGCAGAGCAGTTTGGTAGTGTGGCGGACTGTGGTGCGCCAAAATGGGTGTGGCGGCACACCTGTGGGAGGTGACCACTGATGTAGCTTGGCGCAGTGATAGATTCACCGACTTTAGATGGCACCAATAGCTCACCAGCTGAAAGGCGTATTGTGAGTTTGGCAGACTGGTGGCGCCAAGATGGGTGCGGCTGTGCAGTTGTGGGAGGTGACCACAGATTCAGCTTGGCGCAGTGACAGATTCGCTGACTTTAGAAAGTGCGCCAAGGTTGCCAGCTGAAGGCACGTTTAAGTGCAGCGCAGCTGGTGTAGTGGTAGTTTGGCAGCGCAGAGCACACACGTTACCACAACCTCACAGACAGGTTTCCAGAGTGTCAGACATATTTCAATGCAATACCCGATCCACCACCAATCACCCCAGAGGTGATCGGTGGTTTTATTTTCAGGTTTAATTTTATTAGGTATAGATTTAGGGTTATTTTTTTACATCATTTGAAATAATAGAAACAACAACAGCTACAATATTATTCTCAGACTTAATTCCATTAAGTTGTACCTCATATGTGACCCACCACCACGAAACCAGGCATAAGTGTCTGGAAATCAAAACTGAGTTATCTGTGTAGCTTCGTAGAGTGGAAACTAAGGTTTAAGATGGTGAAAAAATTATGTTTCTATCACAAGTAGAACCAAAGTTATGGTAATTTTAATATCCACATTTGGACATATTTTGCAATTTGCATTTTTTAGAAATTGTCCATCAAAGTTTTGAACTGTTCTGGGGTAGGAAGTCCTTAGCAACGCATAATAATTTGTATCCGATTGATACAACTTTTTCACAGATGTTAAAGGACACTCTGATGGACATGTCACAGAAGTTTTATATATTATGATAATAGGACAGAAGTGCGACGTATTACAATCATTTGGCTTACGCCATTGGACAGAGCATTCAATATAGGCTTTTTCCTCGTACCGAACACTTGGGTGTTTACCCACGGAACGGAGATCGTTTTGTTCGGCGAAAAGAGGTGGAAGTTGGCTTTGTCTTTGCTCAGCAATCCCTGAACTTTTGTTGCCGCTTAAATAGTTGACTCAATAAACACCTTTATTGATTGGATTTCAATGTAATGACCACAGGAACTGAAAATAGAGGTGTTAAGGTACCGTTTTTTTGATAAGGTGTAAACACAAATAAGAAATCGCCTTCCAGCCTAAATTTGGCTGTAGCTCTGAACGGCTCAGCGCGACTTATGCCTGGTTTCACATATGTTGTTAGGTTATGTTCACTTATATCTACGATATTTCCCCTTGATAAAAAAAATATTAGTTGGAAGTAGCTACTTAAAAAGAACATGTTACAGTAACTTAATACATTTCATTTAGTACTATTTCTGAAACTTTGAGTATTCACAACTTAATATATTTAATTATTCTGAACATTCAGTGTGGAGTGGGTAAGTCATCTGCCTACACCCTTGGGGTGCCGGTGGGCGCAGGATGAAATATTATATTATATTATATCTGCAGGAGTGTGCACGTTATGGGTTCATGAAATTAAACCTGAAAATCGAACCATCGATCATCTACAAACCCAAAACTAAAACAACAAAACTTAAGGACCATAATGACTCCTACATGAAATCAAAACCCTGTTTGAACAAAAGAAATAAAACCCAAACAGACCCAGTCAGCTGGTGTCGTGGCGTGAGTCTGGAATGCGCATTCAAGAGCAAGGAGAGGCACTACTGGTGGAGATCTGATCAGCTGTGTTACATCCACCGCACACCCTTTCTCCTCCCTTGTTCCCACTTATGCCAGTGGGAGGAACTGAGAGGTGGACGTACGCCAGTCTGCGCGGCGTGCCAAACTTACAAAGGTCGTTTGGACACACCCCGTTGGCACAGCGCAGACCAAAATTAGACCCTAAGTGATGAAAACAGTATCTGTGAATGTTGATAAACAAACACACACACAAACAAAACATTGTGCTGAGATTTTTTTAAATGGTCACAATGTGAGAAAATAATGACAAACCTGTTTGTTAAAATAATTAATTTGAGCATAAATCACATGGAAGTCAGATGTGGACAACAGTGAATTTCATCTGATTTATCAGCTGTTCAGTTCAGAATGAGCAAGTAGTGTTTATGTTATATAAGTACGGTTTTCAGGATGATGCTTATAAATGGTTATCAAGTTATATATCCAATAGAACTCAGTTTGTTTGTGTTAAGGGATTTGACTCAAACAGAGCGAAACTACACTGTGGGGTTCCACAGTGATCCATTCTTGGCCCCTTATTGTTTCTTATATATATAAATGATTTATACAATGTATCAGATATTTTTTCTCCTATTATGTTTGCTGATGACACAACCCTAGTTCTCTCACACACAAACTTTAAATCTTTAATCAAGGATGCCAATATTGGCTTAGAAGCCTTTGTAGCATGGTTTAAAACGAACAAATTATTTTTGAATATTAAAAAATCTAATTTTATTATTTTTAGTGGCAAAAAATCATATGACAAGGATGCATCCAAAATTATAATTAAATCTATTGGGATGCCGCAGGTATCATCTACAAGATTCCTGGGAATTGTTATTGATGAGTGTTTGAGTTGGAGAGAACAAATTGATTGTGTCAGTAGGAAAATAAACAAATCTATTGGTATAATAAGGAGGGTCAGTCACCTTGTTACCTCATCTTGTCTTTTTACGCTCTACTATAGTTTAATTTACCCTTAACTTTCCTACTGCAATATCGTTTGGGGAGTACATTTCCCACTGCTCTTCACAGACTCTTAGTCCTTCAGAAACTTTTTGTTAGAATTGTAGCTAGAGCTGAACCACTTGCTCCATCTGCTCCTTTATTTCAGAAGCTTAAAATTCTTCCAATATCTGATATTAATAGTTTTCAAATATGTGTTTTTATTTATAAGATATTTTCTTCAGAAATTAAGGTTCCCATACAATTTGAGTCATATTTCTCAGCAAATTTTTCATTTCATTCATATATAACACGTAACTCTTCAGCTCTTCATCTTTTTAAATTTCATACAAGCAGAGGTCAATTTTGTATTAGATTCAGAGGTGCCAAATTATGGAATCAGGTCTCACACATAGCTAGAAACTGCACTTCACTAAAATGTTTTAAGAGACTCCTGAGAGAGTATTTTCTTGAGATGTATTAACTAGTTTATTTCATAACTCTAGATATTTTATTTTTTTCTTCAAATTACTTCTGTTGATCTAATTTAATCCCATATGTGCATTTATTTTTACTGATTTTTTGTGTAGTTTTCTGTTTTGTGTTTAATTATGTAGGCCTATGTATTTTATTTTATGTACTTTTGTATGCCTTGGTTTACATTCTACTTGGTGGAGGCTCCTTATAAGCCTATTAGGCTTTCTGCCTCTTCCAGCACAGCACATTAAATTGTATTTGTCTTTTGCTGTATATTTTAAATTGTGTGAAATAATAATAATAATAATAAAATAAATAATAATAATAATGTTTTATAGGCATTTTCAGAGGCACTGAGGAATTATGGGAGTTCAAAATGTTGACTGACAACTTGCAAATAGTGATGTAGTTTTACATAATTAGCGATAGTAGTTTTACAATTACATGGCTAATTTAGTGTCACAACAAGAGATGCAAATTGATAAAAATTGAATGATTCTGATTCCATCATCAATTTTACTTATTGATCCAATTCCATATCTATTCTTGTGTAAGAGTACAAACGGGTTTGTTTGTATTAACTGTTTTTTTATTTGTTACCATAAACCATACAGTGAAACTGAAACTTAAGACACTTTATTCTTCCCTCTATTCCCACATTTCCACTAGAATCACCTCTGCCTGATTGTACTTGATTTGGGGCATTTCCATCATGAAAAACCACCTGGTCTCATGGTACCTGGTCCTAGATTTTTGGTATCAACTCCGCTGAGGTTCCAAGCGATACTATAACGTGATGTGTACACAGACACTGATTGATGGAGTCGTCTTTGCCATTTCATTATCAATGTCCAACCTGCCATTTAAAAAAAGAACTAGATTTGGAGTTATAGAAAACAAAGCGGCAAGTCAATTCAGTCTGTAACATAATGTCAGTCCACAAAACAACATCATGGTCGGTCATGGAGATTGAGACATTTCTATTTTTGGTGCTGATGAAAACATCCAGCATGCGCTTCATGAGATAAGGCACAACAAGCTAGTCTACCATAGAGTTACACCGCACCTCGCAATGACATCCAGGTACTGTGGCAGCATGTCCAAACTATTCCACAAAGGTCCGGTGTAGCTCAGGTCCGGCGGGATGGGCGGGACTTGGAGAGCCGGGCCCAACCTATCGTCCGCCCACCCACGCTGTCATAGGCTGGGGCCAACAGCTTAACACTTTGTTTTTAAACTGAATGAATATAGGCTCCTGGTGCAGCATCAAGACGGATGCCTGATTGATTAAAATGTAGGAAATTGCGTCTAAGAAATACTAAATTTTCTGGGGGTGGACCCCCACATTCCCTGCTGGAAATATGTCCCCAGTGCCCACCCCAAGGCACTGCAAAGCTCATCCAACAGCCTGATTCTACCGCCGGGTCTGATGTGGCTGCAGGTTTTTGTTCCAACAAACCAAGAGTACACAGTTTGATCAATCGACTCTGTGAAGACTGAGATCAGTTGATTAATTGAGTCCAGTCTGGTGTGCTGTTGCTTGGTTGGAACAAAAACCTGCAGCCACACCGGCCCTTTGTGGAATAGTTTGGAGATGCCTATACTATAGTATCTGTATAGAAATGCTCTGAAGGAATAGTTCCTGGTATCAAATGGAGTAGAGTCGAGTAGAACCGATACCATGTAGTAGAAACACAGCATATGTCTCCTGTTGTTTTGCACGTCATGCTCCTTTTCTCTACCTTCAGAAATGGGCCCCAATGACATTCTGGTGTTTGCTCTGCTGCTAGATTCACAAGCGTTGCCAAGTAGCGTATCATACACGTGACATTTCTGCTAATGAATTGCAGTGGACAAATGTTTGAGCACACTGGAGGGATTTCCCCCCCTTTGAAGAAATACAAGCTTTGCAAGTGTTACAGATGGCCCTGGTGTCATCTTTTCACATGAAATATATACATACTTTGAAGCATTTCTGCCTCGACACCTTGTTTTTCTACATTCTAAACCAAACCAAAACAACATATGTGTAACATTATCACATCTGCACAATGAACACAGAATCTTTAATCAGAATCATTAAGCAGGTAGACAAATGATGTCAAAGAATGGAGCAACTGTGAAACAGTTCTCAAAAAGAACCAGTTCTTGATTTCCATCACTAGTCACAATCAGGGTCAAAGGTCATTAGACACAGGAGGTTGGTCTCCATCATATGACTATTTTAATTCCTGGTCTCAGCCAGTTAGGGCCTGGTTTGGGCTGAGTTTCAGTCTGTTTGAGCCTGTTTCTGCTTGTTTGAGCAAGGGATTGTCTTCTTCAGCCAGGTATCAGTTGGTTTTAGTCTAGTTTCAGCTTGTTTGGGTTTGGTTTCAGACTGTTTCAGCATTCTTTATACCTGGTTTCAGCCTGTTTCAGCCTTCTTTAGGCCTGGTTCCTGCCTGTTTTCCACCTGTTTGGGTCTTGAGCTCATCTGGTTCAGCCTATTTGGGTCTGGTTTTTGTCTGTTTCAGACTGTTAGGCTCTGGTTTCCATCTGTGTCAGCCTGTTTTCCATCTGTTTGGGTCTTGAGCCCATCTGTTTCAGCCTGTTTGGGTCTGTTTTTTGTCTTTTGCATTCTGTTTTCTGCCTGTTTTCAGTCTTCAGCTCACCCCTGAAACAGAGTGTTTCAGCTTGGCCGTGGCTGGGCTGAGTTCTGAATTGTTTGGATGAATTCCAGCTCCTTGGAGGCTGTTCTGTCACTTCTGTCAGGTAGAAACCATACAGTAAATACATGTCACGGCATCAGCGGTGGCGAGAGTCATATGTGTGAATGGCGAGCTGCTCCTCGTTGACGTATGAGCCGGGACACGTCGGTTTTCAGATGCTTCAGCCTCCATCACCTTCAGTGTCTAACGGTGCCTTCAGGAGCCGTGAATTCGGTGGGTTATTTTTTGGACATTTGTGGTTTTAGCAGCTGATGAACAGAAATCTGCAGTGAATGTTTTCAACCAATAGTGTAGCCATAGAAACGTGTAGTTCGATGCTTTATCAAAACTAGAACTTCTGTAAAAACATCTGGAGGTTTTCAACGCTCATGCAGATCATTGTGATTTATTTACTGATGTTGAAAATGTTTTTATTTCATTTTCTTCATTCTTTTATATTTCAGCAACTTTATTATTTTATTACTTCCATATTAGTCAATTGCAGAAACTGAAATGAGAAAAAACAAACTAGAAATACTGTACATCTGCCGTTTCTCCTCTCAGTCTGAATGAAACGGTAGATTCAGTATGAGGTCGCATCTGATTGGATGTGGTTTAACTCCACCCCATCTGAAAACATTAACCAGCTACAATTCTAGTTTCCTCTCAAGGATTCATGACTAATCATTGCAGCTTTAAAGGGATTGTTCAGTATTTTTCACAAGAATTTGTATAGAATCTTTACTCTGGTGCACCCACAGTGACTTACCGCCTACAGTGTCCTGTAAGTTGAGTTCTGGTCCGATTTTGGTCAAAGCAAAAGTATTCCCAGCAGGTCAACAAAATAAAACGTATTTCTTCTCAAAACAATATGTGTTCAAATGAGTGATTTATTTGCGTAACAAAACTGTCATGGAACAAAAACTCATACCTCGTAATTGCTTGGAGTTACTTTCTCTCCATAGTGATCAATGTGCGTTGTCAATGCTAACAGCTGCTACTTTCATCAGCTTCTACAAACTACTTTCATCAGTTGTTCGTCAGTGTTTGCAGCTGTTATGTGCAAGCGCACAGCTGTTCATACTGCTAAACTCACATGTATTTTAACTTATTTTTGGCATTGATCCAGCCGATGTCATCATCTCTATGCATGTGATGTTAGCATATCAATTACTTCTACTTTATATATGTACCAAATTTGAAGTAAATTGAAACTAAATTTATGGTATTTATAGAAGTTTGACATTTCACCAATTGTAAGAAAATGGGAGATAAAAGGCTAAATGGGAGATAAAAGGCTTAGAAATTCAGAAAAAAATGTTGATTTTGATTTACTTATCCAAAAATGTAATTACATCTATTTTTGGTCACTGACATACTATAAATAAACCCTATTGGTGTGAATTCAACAATAGTTTTGCTGCTACAGACATGGGGAATTTTGCTCTTTCCGCTGAACTGAAGGAACAAAAATCTTCCAACTCAACAGGCTCCATTTAAAAAGACATTATGCAACACTTACATTTGGAGAAAATCTAATTTTCACTCACAGATAATGTAAAGTGATTATACTAAATCTGCTGGCCCTATATACACTACTTACTTTAATATAAAATAAGTAGGCAGTCCTATTTTTTGTGCTTTTTCTTTGTGTGTGTGTACATGTGAGTGCGGGTGTAGTGTTTTGTTCTGACATCACACATATTGGATACTGTATATGTCTTTTTTATAATTCCTTTTGTTCAAAATTCAATAACACTGGTGATCTATAAACCTGGTTTGGTATGAATTCAACCAAAAGTTTTACTACTACATACACGTGAAATTTTACCCATCATAAGTAAACTCTAATCAGATCTATTTTGGGTCACTGGTGATCTACAAACACAATTTGGTGGCAAACAAACCACAATCGATGCCCCTCACCTCCCCTTCGGGACAGGTGGTGTAAATATTAAGTAATGTTTTTCTTGAACACATCCTGGTTTTATTTGTTTTATCTCTAAATTATGTTTTAGGTCAAATAAAAGCTTTTATGTTGGCATGTTGTGCTTTGATTGATGGGTTTGATTGACAGCTCACTGTTGCAGAGTCAGATGTTGAGAGTTTCTGTTTATTTAATAAAAACATTATTTTCTGACAAACATCTCAGTTCCACTAATAAGACATAAAGAGAGCTTGTTTTATAATATTTGATTATTTTACTGAAACAGTATGTTAGCAGAGGGGCACAGTGGTGCGGTGGTTAGCACTCATGCCTCACAGCAAGAAGGTCCTGGGTTCAATTCCAACACCTGTGGGTGGGACCTTTCTGCGTGGGTTCTCTCTGAGGACTCCACCATCCAAACACATGCAGTGACAGGTTAGTTGGTTAATCTATATTTCCCATTGATGTGAATGTCTCTATACCTGGTATGGGCAAAGCATTCCACACAGGGCCGCTGTGACTGCAGGTTTTTGTTCCAACCAAGCAGCAGCACACTAACCTGACTCACGTCATCTGGCTACATTTCGCTAGGCTCACACAACCATCTGAGTATCGTGTAGTTCAGGCTTTCTGAAAAACAAAAGAGCCAATCAGTGCCACTGGGTGGGACTTCTCATGACTGGGTGGCGTTGTGGCTGTCTGTGCTACAGCTGATGTCTCCGTCGTCAGTCCGACACTCGGTTCCTCTTCAGCTTTTTGTCATTCCCTTATAGTGGCCATAGTACTCTGGTGTCTCCCTACCAAGCCAAAGCATTTCAGGCATATGCGAGAAGATTTTTCTGGAACATCTGACATGTTAAGACCAAGTTCTGCCAGCCACTGGTCTACCCATTTTCCAGGAATATCCACAGGCTGTTGCCGATGTTGCCTTTTATCCTCAGATTTCCCCTGCACATTTGACCATTGTCATTTACAGACAGCACGGCCATACTGTTGTCTTTGTTTTGATGGTGTGCTTGCAGTATGACTCTTCTTCCTGCTGTCACTCTGAGTCACAGCTTGAGTTCAACATGAGTGGCTGAAGCAGCACGTCAGTCAAGATGACGGACAGATTCTTCATCTAATCACATGCAAGAATTTTAGATAAGGCCCCTCCTTTGGAAATGGATTGGTCGTGGAAGTTTCCCACATGGTGTTATGATACCATCTGTCGACAGTCAGGTTAGCAGCACAACAGACTTGTTTCAATTAATCAAATGATCTCAGTCTTTCACGAGTTGATTGGTCAAACTGTGTACTCTTGGTTGGTTAGAACACAAACCTGCAGCCACACTGGCCCTTTGTGGAATGGTTTGCCCATGCCTGCTCTATATGTTCAGACCTGAGATGAACCGCCGACTGATACAGGGTGTACCCCACCTGCGCGTGTTGTAGTTGAGATAGGCTCCATGCGAACCCCGTGACCCCAGTGAGAATGAAGCAGGTTCAGAAAATAAGATGAGTATGTTAGCATCTAGCGTTAGCTCAGGCATGACCCCTCAAACTCCCAAAGGTCCACTTGTTTTATCCAAATATGGTCACTTCTGGCTCCTTCTTAAAAACCACCTTGCTGTGAATCTATCTGTTCTAGAGGTTTATCGTTGCTAATGCTGCTTCAGTGTCAACTAGTGATGTGTTGATCAATACTAAAGTATCAGTATGTCCTTCACCAGATCTTTACACTCTAGAATTGATTCACAAATCAAAAATATTGATACTTTTGATACTCAGGTCATTTGAGGTAATGTATATCAGGAACACAGTTGCCTTCAAGGATGTCTGTTTGTATGTATTTATTCATTTTTGACTTTCTTGGTATGTCAGTTTAGGTCTGTATGAATGTGTATGTGAAGATGATAGATGAGGTAAATTGATCCAAGCAACTTGACTTTTCATATATTATGTTAATAGGAAGTTAAACCATAGACTGTTTTATGGAGAAGGGGTGAGATTAAATGACTTATACTTCATCCTACTCCTTTTTGAAAATGCAAATGAAGTCATTTTTGTTTTGTTTTTCATTTATACATTGTTTCTTTTTTGTCTTGTTTGTTTCACTAGTGGAGACAGAGTGTGATTGTTTTGTTAGTTGTATTTTTGAAATAAATTGAAGTGAACTGAACTGTCCTGAAAATGGCTAAACTACTGGGATCTTGTCCAAATGTTATGTGATTGGTTGGAACTACTTCTTGTTCCGCCTGGCTCAGTGTGTACTGAGACACGCTTCTCACTCAGTCCTTCCCAGAGAGTCACTACCACCACTGGACCAGCAGAGAGAGCCTTTTCAAAGGCAGGCTCTAGGTTCAGAGAAGAAAAAAAAAAGAACAAACTAAAGAGGAAAACTGAAAAAATACTCTTGTTCCTTCACAAAAATGTATGAATGAGAGATATTGACTGTCAATAGAGTGATCAACAGTTCTATCCCACATGCACTCAGAATGTTGAACTACTGACACGCATACACTCAACTCATTATTAATTTTAGTATACATTTTCTACATATTTTAAGTCTTAGTTATTATTAGTATTAGCTTTAATATTTAAGTTTTAGTTTTAATATTTAAATGATTTATTATTATTATTCTAAGGTCCATTTTCTATGTAAGCATCTTAGGGATGTGTGTAATTCATCTGCCACTTAAACAGGTCACAGAACACCATCATAACCTTGCTGACTACCGCCATCTATAGTGCAATTTGTTACCACTTACTAATGCAAGGGTACTGGTATGAATGTCATTTATAATATATATGTATTTATACAGTATGTTTTTATTTATTGTGCTTGTTCTTGTTGTTTAGCATGTGCAATCCTTATGTTTTTAGACCTTGAGTCTGGCAAATAAAGATGATGATGATGATGATGATATATGTGTAAGGGTGGGGGGGTGAATGCACATGTGCGCAAAAGGATGATTTAATTTAGTGTTAATGCTTTTGTTCAAGTGTTACCTGTTCAATATTTTCATGTTAATGTGTTCATATAATGTGAATTAATACACAAGTTTTCATTGTTCTAATAATTCTTAATCATTATGCAACAAGTGGTGCCAAGCACAACAAACACCACAAATGTTTTACCCTGAGTTGCTCTATCTCTTATCACTATGCAAAAACACATTTTGGTGACCTTGATCTTTGACCTACATTCACCAAAATGTAATGGGATATACTCTGTACCACCTCACACCTAAGGTGACTATTTGTCTGGATTTACTACAACCTAATTGTCCGGACGTCTGTCACGCATCCTCACTTTTTACATTTTGTCCTGAGGTCCTTAGGATGAAATGTAAAGAGTGAGGATGCGTGAAAGACGTCCACACAGTCCATTTTTAGAGCTGTCTGTCTGGATGAAATCTGGATAAATAGTCACCCTATTCAGAACGTTCTTGAACATTTCATAGAAATTATTGAGGTAGTTTTTGTGTGAAGTTGCGGACAGACAGAGGGGTGGCGTAATAATTACTCTCATGTCTTGTTTTCTTTATGAAGATTTTCTTTATGAAGATGTATGATTATTTTAAATATCCTTTTTCCAATGTCTTTTTCCAGTATCAGATCAGTATCGCAGATATCAGCCTGAATTGTACTTGGTATCGGATCAGAAAGGAAATCCTTGGTTTCAAACAAACACTAAAAGATACTGTAGTGCCAACAGCCCTGTGCTCAGCCGGACCTCACAGCTGTGATGTCTTGCTATCGACAAAATGGAGGGATTCAATAGATCATAAAATCAGATTTGAAATCGAATAAATAGAATTGAGGGATGAGAAGTGATTTTAGTGCCAGACTGGAAAAATATATAAAGTTGTAAACAAGTTGTTTACAAAGGCAAATTTCAACAAACAAAGCGATAAGTTGTGTGCCTAATGCTTAGATCTATCTAATGAATCAAACAGAATTTAAACCCGTTGAGAAATGAGGGAAGAGAGAAATGAATTGTGGGCGTCAACGGATGCCGATACACGATGACAATAGCTCATCGCGACTTTGCCGAGATGAGCTAAAAATGAGCGATTTTACACATTTCACTTTCAGTTGTATTTATATCTACAGCAGCAGTATGTAACACTTTAACTATTTCAACCTTTTACTGTATAGCCTATATAGTCATTTATTGATTTTGTGTTTTTCATCTTTTATTCATTTTCAGGTTTTATATTTATTTTCATCACAATTGTATTTTTTTTTTTATAGCTTTAGTGTTTAGTATTTGTTAATTGTTCTCCTCTAATTCTCATTTTGTTCTTTTGTTTTGCTATTAATCTATGCATCACATGAAGCTTGATTATATGGTAGTTTGGCTGCTTTTTGTTCTACACTTAGTGGTGGACATTCAGATCACAAATATTGGATTACACCAGACCATCAGAACCGAGCAGAAGTCAAAAGAATCTATTGGTTTTTATTTTCCTATAAGTCAACCCGTGTATCATCATCTTCCATTTGTGTAATGACATTATCCAAAAGGATGTGTCTTTAACCCTTTGATGCATGAATTATGAGAACCTTAGTCAAGATGTTTTTTTCCTAAATGGTTTTATTCCTCTTTAGGCATGAAAAAAGAAATGTGATTGAAATATTTTTAATGAACCTATTTTTTTATGGAGTTACAAAAATGTCCACACAGCTGGACAGTGTGTGTTTAAGCTTTAAACCAAAGAAATGTGTATTTAAAACACATTATCAGAACACTATGAAATAAAAATTGTTCAATAGTGTTTTTATTTAAGGAGACTGTTAATTACAGTCTAATAACAACAAGCAATTGATTTCCAGGTAAATATGTGAGTGCAGATCAGGTCTTAAGAACAGACCAGTTATAATAATGATATGAACTGACTGATATGGAACTAAAACAACAAAACCCATGAATATATAAGAGTTCAGCTGTAGAAGAACTGTCCACTGTAGTGACCAGTATGTATCAAAGGGTTAATGACACTTCACCTGATGCTAGAGTCAAACATTCATACACCAGTGTGAGTGACGCTGGAGGCAGAGGCTGAATGTCTTTCCCAAGGACACAATGGACAGAAGGGGGAATCCAACTGCCAACCCTTCGGTTAATGGACAACCTGCTCTACCAAGTGAACTATGGCTGTCCCTACTACTGTACTACAGTATTACTACAGCAGTACGGTACTACTACACTATTCCTACTACGGTAGTAGTATTACTACAGTCCAGTATTACTACACTACTCCTACTACAGTACTCCTACTACAGCACTACTACTATTGCTACAGTACTAATATTATTATTACTACTACATTATTACTACAACTACCACTACTATTACAACACTACTGCTACTACTATAGTAATATTACTACTACGCAACTTTTACTACTAGTGTTACCGCAACAACTACTCCAATACTGATACCAAAACTACTACTACTACTACAGTACTCTGAATATACAGAAGCACTCAGGGCCACTGCTGTTAAATGTCCAGTTTAAACCAGTCTCATTCCATTTAAATCAATGGATTCTAGTCTAGTCCCATGACGTCTAGTTTAATCCAGTCTAGTCCAGTTAAATTCAGTCTGATCCCGTTTAGTCCGGTGTAGTCCATCTTAATCCACATGAGTTTGATTTAGTCTAGTTTAATCCAATCTAGTCTGGTTTATTCCAGTCTAGTCCAGTTTAGTCCACTCTAGTCTTGTTTAGTCCTGTCTAGTTCAGTTTATCCCACTTTAATCTAGTCTAGTCTTGTTTAGTCCAGTGTAATCCACTCTAGTCCATTTTAGTCACTTTGAGTCTTTAGTCCAATTTAATCCAGTCTATTCCAGTTTAGTCTGTTTTAATCTGGGCTAATCCAGTTTAGTCCAGTCTAGTCTGATTTAGACCAGTTTAATCTAGTCTAGTTCAGTTTAGTCTGGTTCAGTCCAGTCTAGTCCAGTTGAATCCAGTTGAGTCCAGTATTCTTATATCCAGTGTAGTATTATTACTGTTATTATTTGTTGTTATAGTTGTGATATTTCCACACACCTCCACACCTTTATAAATAACCAGTTATTTTAATTCATGAAGTCAACATTATGTGTAAATGTCAAGGTTTTACTGTAATGTGCAAATATGAGGCAACAATATTATTAAAAAAGACCCGGGAAATTAAGAGAGAGGGGGGGGGGTGGTAACTGCATGAAATTCATGACAACAATAAAACTATGAGTAAAATAAATAAAGATTATGTGACAACAAATTACCTAATGTCCAGAGAAACAGAAAAACCAACCGTCATATGTCACATCTTTTTACTCAGACGATGAACTAATAATTCTATTTAATATATTCATCATATAAATGTTCACTTTTGAATTCAACTCAAAGTAATTGTTTATTATATCAAACAGGTAAGAAAGTGGAACTCTGAAAACAGGTTGAGTCATGGGAGTTTGGACACAGGGCAGAGGCGCAGGGCATGATGGGATGGCCGGTAATTGGACAAACAGACCCTGATGTGGACAGAAGGACGAATGTCACCCAGATGTCCTGATGTTGGAGGTTAACTGGGTCTGATGTGGATCTGGGTCTTCTGTAAACCCGGTGGATCCTCCGGACACACCGGAACTACTGCTACCGGTAACACGTGCACGTGCACACGTGCATGGAGTAGGTTAATGAGGAGCGGAGGAGCGCGTCACCGGCGCTAGGATCCGGAGGAATGACCCCCCCCCTCCCCCTCCCCCTCCCCTCCTCCCTAACTCTACCATCCTCTCCCTCCTCCTCCTAACTCTCTCTCGCCTCTCTCCCCACTCCTCCTCTCTCTCTCTCTTTCTCTCTCTCCCCCTCCTCCTCTCACCCCCCCCCCCCACCTCCTCCTCTCTCTCTCCACTGTTTTAAAGTCTCTGCCAGACTTGCGCTCCGTCGCTCACTTCCTGGATGGATGGAGGAATGGAAAACATCCAGCGCGTCTCCATCTCCACCGCTGACACCGACTCTTCCGTCTCCGTGTACCCGCAGAGCGCAGCCTCCGTGCCCGCATCAGGAGCGCCGCCGTGCCGTGGTGTGCACCGCCGTTAGTGTCCTGTAGACCGGATCCCGTGTCGCACATCCACCCGTCGTTCCGCCACCGGCCGAATGTAATGTTCATCACCGGGAATATCAGTGACGTTTTGGGACGGAAAGACTCTGCGTACCGGACCTCCAACTGAAGCTCCGTCCGCCCTCCAGCCCCGGTCCGCGCTGCGTCTCCGGCGCTGCTTTTTACGCAGCGGAGGTGTCGCTGATTTGACGCAAAAAGGAAGAAACTCAACAGTTGTTGCTGCTTATTGTTTGCATGTCGACGCGCACATTTGGACCATGTGGAGGTTACTGCATTCGTGTTGGATTTTGTGTGTGTCCGTGGCCGTCTGCGTCTTCCGGGCCGAGGGTCATCCTGGTAAGTTTGTTCCCTTTTCCAAGTCCGAGCCTGGATGTGTGTCCGTGGGGGTGCGTGTCTGTGGCGGATTTGTATGGGATGGATGGATCCTGTACCGGGTCAGTGGATGGGAGGGATAGGGGCTACAGCCGTTCTCCGCGCTTTCCGGCACCGGCTCTTCGGCTGGGGAGTGGGGGGGGGGTAGGTAACTGTGTGACCGGTTTAAAGCCCCTCATCTCCATTCATACCACTACTCCATCAACACCCCCCCCTCCACCCCCACCCCCTTTAACCAGGTTTGTTTTTACTTCATGTGTAACCGGCACAGCGGTCCGGACGGAGCGGACAGTACATACCGAAGGGGACGAAAGAGAGAGAGAGAGAGAGAGAGAGAGAGAGAAAGGGGGGTGGGGGTGAGGGGTGGAAGATGAACCGGGGAGATGGGATGGGATGTGTTGTCAGAGCTGCGATCACACGCCTGAAGGAGACAGAAGGGCTGAGAATCCGCTTGACACACAAACACTCACACACACTAAGTCCACTCGCAGTCACATCCTGCTGAAGAGAGTCACAGCTCAGGTCTATTTTTTTTTTGGGGGGGGGGCAGATTAACACAACATTATGCACTAATGCAGTGAGTTGTTCCTGGTTTATTTTACATGGGAGGTCTTTGGTCCAGTTAATGGTCCTCCAGAACCCCCTGGGCCCTGGTCTTGTCAGTCACCCAGGTCCAAGGTCCACATCCTCCAGAACCAGGGGTCTCTCCTGTTTGTCCTGTTGGACAGAGGAGCAGACACTACTCCATCACATTAGGAACTAAAGCCAACAAATTAGATTTGACCTTGACCAAAGTGGCCACAGATGTCACCGTCCTCCAGCTGTGGACGCTTCTGGAATGTGTGAGACTTGTCCACAGGCCTTCCACCCTTGACGGTGGTGTCCACCCCCAGATGGATATCATTGGTAGAGTTAAAACAGCCGTGGACAAGGGACACAGGTAGGAGGTCCTCAAAGGGTCAAAGACAGTACATGAAAGTCAAGCTGTGTCTCAGATTGACTGTGAAACCCCAGAGACAACGTCCCTGTTACCAGTCGCTGTTTTTATTCTTCGTTTCATTTTGTTGCAGTGTTGGAGCTCTGTTTCTCCACCAGTGTGAGCAGAGGCTTCAGCTGATACTGATCTGTATTAACATCCACTGGATGATGTTCACATGCCTCCATGTCTCTGAGGACATTCAACACTGACCCAAACCCAGACTGAGGCTGCGTTGTCCATCCTCTGCATCTGTCTGTCCACCGATGGACACACCAGCAGATGGACGAGAAGGAGTTGAATGAACACAAACATCTTCACTCAGAGGGAAACGATGGTTAAATATTAGAGTTGGATGAAACATACAGAAGATCAGAGCTCAGATCCACTGAGTCCAGATTAGTTCAGGACTGTCCATGAGTTTACAAAGACACCACGTCCTGTTTGACTTCATGTTCAGTCACACTCCTGTATCTGATCTTCATCCACTGTCATCGTTACGGTACCAGATAGAAACGCTGCAGTTATGATGACACGAGTGTTGAAAGGAGTCGATGTTAAAGATCACATCCACTGTTACTTTACCTTCAGTAAAATGAGGGAACATGTCAGCGCTGGTATGATCACAGCTTCAGCGTCTCTTTTGCACGACTCAATTCAGACTAAAGGGCTGGATGATGGAGATGTGATGCCTTCAGGGACCTTTATACACCTCCGAGTCCTCCTCCAGAGGACTCGGTTACTGAAAATGACAGAAACCACAGCTCGGAGTCAGGTTAAGAAGAAGCAGAACCAGAACGAGGTGTAAAACCAGGTCCAGAACCAGGCCCAATAGCAGAACCAGGGGTGTGTGTGTTATCAGTGGTAGGTTCAGGTACAGGTCATGTCCTGGGTGGGCTGTTGGAGTCCTGTGGGAGGTGGTGGGTTGAGTCCAGTTTGGTAGATTCCTCATTCACATCAGACAATTTTTTGAGATTTCTTTTTTTTTTTTTTCGTGTGTTTGAGTCGTGGTCTTCCATCCCTCTGCTGCATTTTTCATCTCACATTCCATCTGATCACAAATCTGGAGAGAAATGAAGACGAGTGAGCTGCGACGGCGCTGTGAGATGGATGGACGGGCACAGAGAGTGATGTGTCCCACTGGTGGACGTCTGTTTGGACGAGGGTAGACGTTTGTCGCGAGTTAAATATGTGACGGATGGACAGAAGACAATGGGGGAATCTGTTATGATGTGTGCTTTTAACACTTTTATCAACGGTAGAAGATGAAGCTCAATGAAGAAAACAAAGACAGACCCCAGTTCAGATAAAATCACAGATAATTAACCAATAATAAATGAGTAAAATAATAAATAGAAATGAAGTAAATAAAAATAGAAATAACTCAGTAATAAAAGTCTTGGTAGATTTTTTCAGACTCTGTGAAGGGTTTGTTTTCTGCACGTCAGTGAAGTGTGCATTGTCACAGATCTGCGGCGCTGTGCATTGATAACCCCCAACCACCCACCTCCCTTTTCGTGGTACGGGCTCGGTGGGTGGCGGCGACGGTTCACGGTGGATGATGTGGAAGCACAGATGAGTGTGTCTCCTGCTGAGAATCATCATCCTCAGCCTCTACATGTCGAAGTCAGACTGACTTTTTATTAACGAGACTCTCAGTGAGAGGATGAAGATGATGACGAGGATTAGGGTGAGGATGAGGATGAAGATGAGTATAAGGATGTAAATGATGACAAAGATGAGGGTGAGGATAAAGGTGAAGACAAGAAAGAAAGTGAGGGTGAAGATGAGGATGAGGACGAAGCTGAGGAAAGGGGCGGGACATAAAAATAAAAGCTGACAGAAAATATGAGATAAGTTTTAAAGCAGACGATGGAGGTTTGACCGAAAAGATCAGTGAGTCTGATTTTTACACGATTGAAATAGAATTTAACAATTAATCTGATCATAACACGAGTCATTTCATCTAAACACTTTAGGTCAAAGGTCAACAGTGAGGATTTAAATGACAATAATAAAAGAAATGTATGGAATGTATTAGTAGAAACACACATGAATGAGAATAGAAACAGAAACAGAGTATGTACGTTTGACTTCATCAAGTGATTATAATTATTATTATTATTATTATTATTATTATGTATTCATGGTTAAATGTGAAAATATAAATGGACAATTTGTTGAAATGCGGGAAATAAAAAAATAACAATAAAAAAAACTATTAGTGTGTCATGAAATTTCTTCAATAAAGTCAAATAAATCCATTAAACTATAACAAATGGCATCAACCCAATTTAAATTAATACATTGATATTAAACTGAATTGTGTTTAATAATGTTAATTTGAAAATCCTTTTCGACAAAAAAAAACTGCCTGTGTGTGATTAAATTCCTGTATTTTCAGCAGCATAAAAGGCGCATTAGTTTTATTAATGTGTGTGTGTGTGTGTGTGTGTGTGTGTGTGTGTGTGTGTGTGTGTGCGGAGCCACAATGTCAGTTATAATTTCCATTAGAAATATTAAAAATAAATTGATAATCAACTACCTTTGACATAAATAAATGTTAATCTGTTTTAGTTTCTGAATATTTTCATTAAAGCAAACTAAATGAAGTTATTAATTTTTAATTATCTGTTTAAATGCAATTTATTTAAGGTCTTTTTTCCATCTATAGTTCAAGTCTATTTTTTTATAATTCAGATGTTGTTGTTTTTTTGTTTTTAATATTGCTTTATTCTATTCTATGCATTTTAATCTGTTCTCATGCATTTTATCCAGTAGAAATGTGTCCAGTTGTACAAATATAACACTTATAAAGGTTAGTAAAAGTGTGTGTATTGATATCTAAACACATCTAAATGACGCATGACCATTAGATGAACACTTTGATAATTTTTTTATAATTATTATTATTATTATAATTATAATTATTATTATTTATCTATTTATTTATTTATTTAATTATTTTTAGAATGTAGAGTAGAATTTAGCATTTTAAGGGAGAAAATAGAAAATGCTTCATAGATTAACTAAATCACAGGTGCCAAAACTGGCCCACCAAAGAGCCCATAGGATGAATTTGTAAAAACAATACACAGAAGAACCTAGAAATAATGACAAATACATATTTATGTTTGTTTTAATAGGGGTTTATTTTAAAGCAAATATAAAAATCTTTATTCTTACAAATTCTCATATCCTCCTGAGACCCAGTAAATTACCTTAATTTAAAAAAGCATGCAGCAGCATTCTTTGAGATACTTTTTTAGCATTTTCAATACTCTTTTCAGTTGACATTTTGATTTATTTATTCATTCATTCATTTATTTTAACTTTATTTTATTTTATAAATAAAGCTGTGAAATCTGTCCACTACAGAGGACAAAAATGAATTGGTGGAACAAAAAAGTATATAAACTGAACAAATATGAACAGCCTTGATATAAATCAGTGTAATTGTACCACTATTCTGTCTGTTATTATTGTAATTGTAGATCCACTGGCATCTGTCAATTGTGTTCGTTTTAATCTGTGATGTAATGTTGTTAAAAAATTTACAATTTTTTTTGGAAAAAGTTATTCATGCTAAGTCCATTTTTTCATATAGTTTATAGATGTAAATATTTTCATCAATTTCCTGCATATAACTGTACTGTTTTCACTGTAAAATGTGTAAACTGTTTATATTTGTAATTATTTAGAGGGTGTTATTTGACTGGTCTGACCTAGTTGTCGTTTCATATGTCGGGTAAATTTTATTTTCTTGTATCAGTATCAGCAAATATAGTACTTTTAATCTCACCCAGCATTGGTTGGATGAGATTATTGTAATAACCTGTGTGTGTGTGTGTGTGTGTGTCCACAGAAAATATGAATACTTGCAATATCAACATAACATTACATGGGCATATACACATAGTTAATGTGCATCAGATGCAATGATCCATTTGAGTAAAGGTCAAAGGTCAAGATCACAATTACTCAAAGGTCAAAATCACATTATCGGTTATAACTCAACAATGGAGGGTCACAGAACTTTTAAATAGGTACCAAATAATGCGGAATGAAGATTTCTATAATTCTCATACTTGGTGTTATCACCTACAACTGACAGTTTTTGAGATCACTGGAGGTCAAAGGTGACATGTTGCAAAACTCTTGTAACTCCTGTAACACTGTTTGTGTGTGTCAAGCATAGACATATCACGCAGTAGCTTAATCAATATTGGATATATTATCATAATATTACATGCACCGACACTTATATACATGTGACAAAATTATCAATATTGCAAAAGGTCAAAGGTCAAGGTTGCATTTAGCAGAAAGGTCAAAATCATATTCTTGGGTGTAATTCAAGAACAGGTTGTCATAGAAACTTGAGATTGTCACAAAACGGGGATGAGATTAAACATTCTCTTTTCCCTGCCATGATTCACTGACACGCAAAGTTCATGGTTCCTCTGTGTTCTTGTAGAAACTGCTGAAAAAAAGAGCTTTTGGTTTAGTAATATTTATCATGAATGCATGCATTTCCATGAAATTTTCAGGAACGGTACAAGGTGATCCAGAATATATCCCATTACATTTTGGTGAATGTAGGTCAAAGGTCAAGGTCATAGTCACAAAAAATGTGTTTTCCCAATGATAAGAGATAGGGTAAATCAGGTAAAATGTGTGCACGGGGGGCAGGGTTTATTGTGCCAGGTGCCACTTTTTGTAAATAGGGATCGACCAATATGGATTTTTTGGGGCCAATACCTTTTTTTTTGTCAATGGCTTATACAGGCCACCAATATTTGGAGCAGATACTGTTCTTTTTCCCTATGGCGATTTAAAACAAATGTCAGGAAAACTTCCAATTAATAATGGATTGATATATTGACCAGCTGATATATCAGGCCGATAATTATGTTTTTTTTTTTTCTGGACAAATGTGGTTAAACAACTGAGTGCAGGTCTGGAGGAAAAGTCCCCCTTCTTTAATGACACCAGTGAATTTCATACATGAAGGAGACATCAGATAACATCATAGGATTTAAAACATAGGTGTCAAACATAAGGGCTGGAGTCCAAATCTGGCCCGCCAAAGGGTCTGATGTGGCCCTTGGAATCAATTTGTGAAGTAAAAAATTGCAATGAAAATCAAAGTGTCAAAATCACTTTAGTTCAGGTTCAACATACAGTGGAGTAACACATTGTCATGATAACCAATAAATAAATAAAACTGCAAATGTTCTTTGTTTTAGTATAACAAAGGAAAATTACATTAACATGTTGACAATTACAAACTGTCATTTTACAATAAATATGAAGAACTTCAAATGTCTTCAGAGAAACAAAAGTCATTTTAACAATAACTTTCCTGTTGTTAAATGTTTTGTGTATTTGTTATTGAAATATCTACATTGTAATGCACACGTGTAAATGATAAACTACAGCAGAATATTGCTAAAATCACTTTTTTTTCAGTTGTTTGTGTTATTTAAGGAAACTCTAAAGATCTAAACATTGTTATGGTATAATTTACCATCTGTCACTGTTATTATTTTACTAGTCTGGCCCACTTCAGATCATATTGAGCTCTATGTGACCCCTGAACTAAAAATAAGTTTGACCCCCCCAGATCTAGAACAACCCAGTCACCAACTCACAAGTAAGCAATTCCAACACACATTACCAACATATAAGGCATTGCGTACAGTACGTGTAAATAACCTCACCAAACAGAATGTTCAAATAGGATGTTTTTCAACCTTTGCTCTTCTGTTAATAATTTTGACAAATAAGACCAATTTGGTTCTAACATCTGGTTTACCCTACTTTATCGGTCACGATGATATTTCCAGTAACTGAAGAACATTGTGATTTGCTTACAGAAAAAAAACACACACACAAACACACACACACACTGGCCCAAACTATTTTACCACAACCAGTATTGGTCTGTGGCTGATATGCCCTTTTTTCCCTTCCATGATTTTTGTACATGAATCTCATTTTGACCCTTCTACTCAGTGTCATCTTCATTCTTTCTTCTGTTTTCATCTGAATATGCCCAAACACACACTAACTAATCATAATAACACACACACACACACACACTTGTAAATAGTTCTCTGGTTGCACTCCTCTTTATTTTGTTTAATGGCTATGAATGTTTGTAACTATGAACTTATATTAATAATAATAATAATGGATTGGATTTATATAGCGCTTTTTTGGCCACTCAAAGCACTTCACATTAGTGACCCATTATTCATTCACTCTCACATGCACCCTCTGGTGGTGGTAAACTACATATGTAGCCACAGCTGCCCTGGGGCAGACTGACAGAAGCTTGGCTGCCGTTTTCCACCTACAGCCCCTCTGACCACCACCAAACATTCATACACCAGTGTGAGTGGCACTGGAGACAAGGAGGGTGAAGTGTCTTACCCAAGGACGCAACGGACCAATTAGGACAGAGCAGGATTCAAACCACTAATCCTTCAGTTACTGGACGACTCTCTCTACCAACTGAGCCATGGCCGCCCCATAAACTTCGACAATTATATGTGTCGAAGTTCATGTGTTAGTCCATCCGATGCTTTGTCCAATGCCGGGAGTTGCTGAGCGCAGTAGGAAGAGGAGAAAAAAAACAACTCAAGCTTTTTTATTTTTTAAAATTGGCCACAACAAAAAACTTGAATCAATTAATAAAAACGATCTATCACCCAGGTCTATTTTAAACTGTTAAAGCATCAGCCCCACTCCCCTGGTATTTTATGAGAGTATTGAAGCATCAAACCCCCCACCCCCACCTCTGTTTATTCCCTGTCCACCTCCATCCTTTCACGGCTGACTGCAGACCAACACCAACAGTGACTCATAGATGCGTCTGCCGCTGGAAACGCCGTCATGTCTGCTCAGCTGACCCGACGCCCGCCAACACGCTTCGGGTCACACAGATAACGGCCGCTTCGCCGTCGCACAACCATCTGTTTTCAGGTTTTGTTGTTTTTATCTCGTGTCGGGGCGGTGGGGATGGAATCCGTCCCCGCAGGGCGTCCGCCAGCTGACACGGGGCATCACTTTCTCGTCTGGCGGCAGCGGCGGAGTCAAAGCATCGCAGGCCTGTCACATGCACCGCTCTTCAGCCCTGGGTTAACCCGATGTACGGCAGAAAGAAACTCAATGACAGAAGAGACGGCAAATAAAGAGACGTCAGCCTTCAATCTGTCTCTTTCCGCTGAGAAAACATCAACAGATCCTGTCGCTCCTGGCGACGGCAAAAACAGAAGCGTCATTGTAATCTCCCACATCTTCTCAGCCCTCAAACGCACCGCCGCCACCACCATCCGTTTCTGTGGCATCCATCACCTTTATTTGGTTTTCTTAGAGTTCACCCTCTTCTTCTGCTCCTCATAGAAGCTAACACTTGACTTCACACATTCACAACAAACGACGGCAGGAACATGGTCAGTTTAAGGAAAATAAAGAGCATTATGGGATGCAGGCAGCTCTGCTACATGTTTATGTTCTCAGTTTGATTCATAAACGAGCTCAACCGATTTATTGATATGTGTTTGGTTTCCACCCTTCACTGTTCAGTGTAGAGGAGGAGGTTCAGTTCAAAGTGAGTTTCTGTCCTTTCCTCTGTGTGTTTGGTCTATTTAATATTACCACGACAACAGACACCAAATACACACTGGAAATAACACACAACCAAATACACACTGGAAATAACACACAACCAAATACACACTGGAAATAACACACAACCAAATACACACTGGAAACAAGGCAGTCAGAGACAGCAGACCTCTGCCACGGCTTGATATGGCGTCATATGATGTCAAAACGTGACGTGATGGAGCCATAGGTGTTGACCCATTTGATGTGTGAAGGTGAGATGATGTGAATGTAAAAAAAACACCAGATTCTATTTTGTCTGAATCCTGAGATATTGCCCCTGATTTATTTTAGCTGTTGATCTTTAGTGTGACTTTGACCTTTGACCTTCATTGCTCAAAATGTAATGGTTTCTTCCTTGACTTATTATCTATCATTCCTGAAAGTTTCATCCAAATCCCTGCAGAACCTTTGGCATAATCCTGTTGAAAGACAGACAAATAAAGAAACGGACCCCAATTTAATACCTCCTTGACGGAGGTAATAACACACAACCACCAAATACACACTGAAAATAACAACCAACTCCAGGCCAGTGTTTGATGTAGTTGTCACATCTTCTTTTCACTCAGTGTGTGTTTTACTGTTACTTATATCGTTTCATAGAAGCGTGTCCGAGAACAAACATTCACTCTGGTCTTCATCAGTGTTAGATTTGGGTCGGATCCGGTGCTGTCGGACGCAGTTGTCCTGGTTTGTCTCCGTGGTCCAATGACAGCGTTAACCATTCTAAACAGGCGTTCGTGTCACAGACCTTTTTCCTCTAAGCCTTTTGTCGCAGCAATATGGGGGAAAGGTTGACATTTAGGAAAAGGATTGGATATGCTCCGAGGCCCTCAGTCGCCAACATTATCATCATCATCTCAGCGCTCACTGAGCCATTATCTGAACTCTGCCGCCGCCTGAAAACAGCGCCCGTACCTGGGCTCGCGGGTCACGTTATCAGTCAGCGCGGGGCTGTCAACGCCACCTGCTGACGCCTTAATAGATTGATTAAAAGATATGATGTTTGTCTGTGTGGAAGATACAGCGGTGGCGGCAGGAGGCCGTTATTCGAGAAGGACGGCGTGTCGACGGCCGCAGCACTGCCATTAACAGGCACACGCTTAAGACAGACAGAGAAGAAAACATTCTATTGTGTTATTGATTTCAAACAGGAAATGATGGTGTTTTGTTGCACAAAAGGAAGAAGCTGTAGATAAATAGGTCTGATAATGACAACAACAGAAAGCATGATATTAAGAGCAGAGGCACTAATGATATCTGCACAATACGGCGGCGTGGAGCAGAGCATGCAGCAACACCACCGCTTGTTTCCCGATCAGCGGTTCTGCTCAGCTGAGCATGGCTGGACGGGCTTTAATAGGTTTCTCATCAAGGGTGGGGGGGGGGGGGGTTCTTCTCTCATATAAACTCAGCATATAACAGGTAGAGATGAAGATCTAAAACAAATCCAGACGGGACCTCGACTGGATCTGGAACAGATCTGAACTAGATTCAGACCAGATCTGAACTGGATCTACAGTGGATCTGGACCAGATCTACAGCAGACCTAGACTGGATCTGGATTCACTCTGGACAGGATCTGGACCAAATTTATAAAACAGATCTGCACCAGATGTAGAACAGATCTAGACTGGAACACGGGTGCAAAAACCAAAAGTCAATGATTGAATTCTAAATTGTCCATTTTTTGTCTGATTGTTTTAAAAAATGTGACTCATCCCTTACAATCTGCACATTGTAAACTATGTTAAATTCCTACACTAAATACCTCTCAACCCGGTGAGTGGAAAATGTATATTAACACATTTAGCTTTTAACCAAAACAATAACAATGTATAAAAATAAATGTTAGTGTTAATCATTGACATGTGACAGAATGATCAAAAAAATACCTAATACACTTTAAATGTAAATGTGATGAACTGGTGACATGTACAGGGTGTACCCCACCTTCATCCTAAACTAGCTGGGATATGCTTCAAGCAACCCCCCCCCCCCGACCCTAAGAGAATAAAATGGATTCAGAAAATGGATGGATAAACTATATGTAGAATATTGAAAAAAACATATATGTTTGTGGTTTATTTACATTACAAACACGTCATTTCAAGGCATCACGGTGCTCATGAAAGACCAGTTTCAGAAGTATGAGCATTAACATTCATATGTTTCTACCTGAGATGAAGATGCTTCATCTTCAAAGAAAAATGAACACAGCTGCTTTGCATTGAGTAAAGACATTAATGTTATTTCCATTTGACTGGATTCAAGGTTATTTTCACTTTACCATCAATCCAAATCGGAACAATACTGAATGAAGTGTTTCACAGAAACCAGGCATTTATCTCAGTTTATATTTGTCTTAAACATTCAGAAATATCTAATTAAAATGTTAAAATACCCTTGTATGTAGATGACGTTCTTTTATATAAAACAAAAGCAGACATCACACTGTCAGCAGAAAAACAATACCTTAAACAAACTGAAGGTAAAGGATACTAAAACCAACACTTTAGAGCAGAATGACTATAAATAGAACCACTGTACATTGACATAGCTTAGTAACAGTAAAGCTAACAGCCCATAATACTAACACACTGATTCTTCAATCTCTGAAGGCATCATTTAATGTCATTGTTCCTACAAAAACAAAGCATGAGACAAACTCTGAAGGTTAAACGCATAAAAACTACACTAAAAATCAGTTTAAACCCACTGGCATAAGGACGTAGCTTTGCAACATTAAAGCCAACAACCCATAATGGAACAATGACAGAAAATATTGTAATACACTGATTCTTGTGCACTATATAAATCAATGGTCAGTGAGTTTTTACACATTTATTTAATGATATTGTAGAATTAAATCAGACCTAGAGTGTTGGTATGTGTGTGTGTGTGTGTGTGTGTGTGTGTGTGTGTGTGTGTGTGTGTGTGTGTGTGTGTGTGTGTGTGTGTGTATGTGGGGGGGAGGGGGGGTAATTGGCTCGTTGTGTTGCCAAAGTGTGAAGAGGTGTTGAGTCAATAGTGCGAGACAACGTAGCGTGCAGACACACAACACCCCAGGTGAAAAACTAAGAGAAAATGCGTAAAGATCCTGATAAGAGTGGAGAGGTGTCCATAACCCCGCCCCTTCCTCCCCATCCTGTCGAGCTCTGTGATTCTGGAGGGGTTTGCTGTCAGGGTGGGGGGCCGGTGAGTGTTAAGAGGAGCTTAGACTGACAGGCTGTCGGACCGCATGCAGCCTGACGAGCCTTAACCGCCAGAGACACCAAACAAACAGCAGTGCTGAGGTGAGGGGAGTGAGACAGGAAAACAAATGGACACGGAGACGCCACACAGTGTCGGTACCAGATTGGACCTTGTGACACGGTTTTCAGGAGTCTGTAAAATGTAATTTGACAGGACGGCTTTGACAGAGCAGCAGCTGACGGTGGCCAGGTGGAGGTGATTCTCCGTGGCCGGTGGCACCCCCCCCACCCCCCCTTCCTCTCCTCTGTGTCCTCATCCTCGCCACATGTCAGGACTTGGAGACACTTTGTGTTCTTTTGTGGACCTGGACGGGTGACAGCTCTCCGATACGGTGGTGAAAGGTGTAGATGGGTGTTCCTGCCATTTCCCAGAAGGCTTTTCTCATTCTGATGGTGAAATGCACTTGACTCGACTTCAATCAGTCATGGCGCTGACACAGCGATGGAAGCAGCTGCCTTCATCTGCAGACAGTGACAGAAATGTCAGTGAGGTCCTGTGATATTTAGGGTGTCAGTTCGTCAACCATCCTCATCCTCCCGCATTCACCTTTTCTACCTTTAACCTTGCACTGTTTTATTTAGTTTCAGTCTTTTTTCTGTTGTTCTTCTGATCCTTCTACAGTTTGGAAAATTAGCATATTTCTGTCATTAATATTCACCTTTTCTTTTATTGTGTCACGTTTAATCTCCTCATTCAGTCTTTCCCTCTTAACTTCCAGCCTTTTTTTCCCTTCTTTAGCCTCTTCATCTTTCCTGCTTTTTCTTCATTAATCTCTTACTTTATCCTGAATCCATGGCCTCATCTTTTTCTTTTCCTTCCATTCCCTCTAAGTTTTAATTCCATTGTCCCTCATTTTAATCATATCCCATAGTGCACTGTGCTGGATATAGAAAAGCAAATTCGTCCCCCATGTCAGAAAATCCTGAAAATGTCATTTATAGCAAAAGATGAGCCAGTTTATTGAATATATTCACATATAGAATGTGTAGGAAATGCTGCTTTTCTTTTGGTTTCAAGTGTCATGTGGTCAAATAATGCACCGCTCAGTTCCATGTGTTTTAGTGATGCTTCGTGTAGTGTTTTCTGTGTCATTTTTCTGCAGTTCTTTCATTATTTTCCATGCAGATTAATAACTAGAGTTTCTTTCAGTATTCAGTCCCGGTCTTTTCTAAGTCTCCATACATTGACTATTATTCTGAATACATTATCCCAGGAGATTAAATGATGACTATAATTTTCAACACTATTTTTAACCAGAATGGAAAACGCACATGCACACACACACACACACACACTTATTTTTCATGTTCTCCAAGTAACATTTGCAGTAAAAGTCATTAATGAATTAAGCGACTGACATTAATATTCAGGATGAATCTCAAAGTCGGCATCAAGATGCAAAGTGTTGAGGACGCATAAGGACGGCTTTTAAAGTCTCCTCGGCAGCCGTTAATGAGGAAATAAATAGCATATAATATCAGAAAGATAAACGGCCGCTGCGTTGGCTGAGAGGAAAGCAAACTCTGGCTGTTTACGGCTCAGCTCTTATTTTTTGTAGTTTTGGACATCGTTCCCATCAGTGATAATCATCTTTCAAGCAGGTTAATTGCTAAGATTTGGCTCCAGAAACTGACTGCATTAAAACAGCAACACAAGCAGTGAAATCCTGAACATGTGTTATAAAGCAATTCAGAGAGTTTGAGATCATGAAAAGACTCAGGCTGAGAAGGCACTCGAAGGCTGTGATGGAGGACACGACTCAGAGATGAAACCAAAATTTGTCACCGTTGGCCTTTGACAAGGTGAGGAAGGAGACTTGATAGTTTTCACAGTGTATCTAATTTCAAAGCACGAGGACACATTGACCAAAAGTACATCTGTTAATGTCCCCGATAGTTGTGTCTTATTTAACCTTAAATCTTTGCTGAAGTGACAGAAAATGCACCCAAATAAGTTATACACAGTAAATTTTGCAGTGTTAAATCAACACTTAAAGAGTTTATTTAACTTCTTCTAGAGTGTATTTGGTCCCATTGTCTCCAAATTAACACTGCAAAATCTACAGTGTACATCTATCAGTGTTGGAGTGATTTAACTCCTCGTGGTCATATATTATGTTTATGACCATGGTTAAATGTATATTTTGAGTCATGTGTTCATCATTACGGCACTGCAATGGATGGAGACGTTTGTGAATTCTGAGACTGACGTCAGTTTGGTTCATATGAACAATAGTGCCAGTAATGTAAGATGTAGGAGTAAGAAACCTGTCTGTTATTTCAGTTATTTGGTTGTCCCCGCTGAGGATGAAATTCATTGAGCAGAAATAGAGATGTACACCCCCCCCCCCTCCCCACACACACACACACACACACACACACACAAAATTGTACCATGTTTGTAACATTAACCAATGACAGAATGGAGATCGCTCCATTACTGTCTTAAAAACAAACTAAAATCATAACACGCCAATAGAAAAACAGTTTTTAGCAAATGCCCTTTACTGCTTTTCAGAGCTGCATCAGATTCATGCTTCTGTTTTCATAAAAACTTACTCTTATCTGTCGATGCTTCATAGAAACAACACAATTATCTATGGTGGAGCACTGCATGATGGGTTTAAACCTAGATTTAATGCCTTCCTGTGAGTGTATAAACACTATTTTATGTCTGTAATGATTGTAATCTACATGCAGAGGAAGAGCAGCCAGACTATATAAAGGTATATTTGTGATAAATGTAATTTTGTAGTGGTTGGTTCGACAGCTGCGCAGGTAAGTGGAAGGTGGGAGTGTTTTTGCTTCCGTGGTTTGGCTGCAGCCTCGGTGGAGCTTACTCTGGATTATCAGCAGGCAGTCACTCATAAGGCTTGTTTGACCACTCAATCAGAGAGGGAAGGTTGAGAAAGTTCATCCATCATGCCTTTTACCCCCCCCCCCCATCCTCATACCCCGCCCTCCATGCCAAACACTCGCCGTCCCGCTTCTTAAATTAATTTGCACCTTTCTGCTCCCCCAGCCCCCTTAAGCAATGCCTGCACTCCAATCTTAGAGCTGCCCACGATAGCACCATCAAATATTTACAAAGAGCACAAAGCTTCTTTTCAGACGTATTTTTCATTTCTGGTGCAACGCGCCATCGAGACTCATCAACGATCGGTTTCAAGTCAACTCTGTATTGCTGGTTCTTATAGAAACTGGCAATAGTATGATACAATCCGAGAGAAAACTGCAGTCTTATAATATCTATGTTATAAGACACTCTTTCCTCTGTCATTATTCTCACATTCAACCAATTAGTCACTTGATTTTTTTTTTTTTTTTTTTTAGAGCTATTGATCATTGCTTCCAAAAGTCTATCATGAGGTCGTCAAATGAGTTGTTTGGCTCAAAACCCAAAAAATATTAAGTTTACAGCCGGATGGGGAGGAAATATTCTAATGTAAGAATCTGAAATGTCAAATGTTTGTTAATTAGCAACTAAAATCAGTCTATGATTTATACAAATGGCTGCCAATTTGTGAAACTCATCAAATAACTGGTAATTAACGACTGTTGATGGAAGTTTTAAGACCTTTTATTTAAGTAGAAGTCCTGATGAGGACTCTGAAAATCCTGCACAGGAAATAAAAGTCATGTATTGCGAGTGCATACTGTAGCATCAGTCAAAATGGTAAAAAAAACAAACAAAAAAAAAACCTCACTGTTATGGCGCAAGGATAATAGTCATCATAAGTGTTTTATGATTATATCTAATCTTTTGGATTAATTTTCCTCCTGAACATCACTAAGCTTCAGCTCTTCTGTAAGATGGTAGAACCTTCTGATTGTTTTATCTACAGTGATACATCACATTCTACATTGGTGTTTCACAGTGGGGGTGGATGGTGGGTGACTGGAAGGAGGAAGTTGAGAGGGGGCACTGAGGCGCAACTGGGGGGGGGGGGGGGTAGTTTTATTTGTCATAATGTAGAAGTATCCATGCAAGAAGAACCTTTGTGATTACCATGTTATTTCAACAGCAAATATGTGTCTTACACTCAGAGAGCTCCACTCTATTACTTACCTACACCCCCCACCACCACCACCACCACCACTACCACCCCGCTATATATGTCTTTTTCTTGGGATGGGGGATACATGTCGTGAGGGGAGGGTGTTGTGATTGTCATGCCCTTTCTTGAGGGGGACATCATAATCATTATCATAATGCTTAGTAGATAACACCCCCCCCCCCCCTCTCACAACATCATTATTGTCCAATGTCTATTAGCAGGAGGCTCATGATAGTGAAAGAGGGCATTTAAAAAACTTTAAAAAATAAAATAAAATTAGCATTGTAGCATCATTGTCCCGAAACTTGAATTTCCAGCTGAGAAGATGAGTTTTCCAACACATTTAAGAGGATTTTTAAGAGTGTTTAGCTAAAGAAGGAGATAAATGTAAAACTCAACCCTTAAAAGAAACACTACAGCAGTAAAAAAAATAAAAATAATAAAATGCCAAGAGTTGTTTTCCAATCCCGGATGAGCCCCCAAAATGGGTCAAAAATGCTAATACATTTCTCCAGCTAATCCATTTAGCTGACGATGGGGGAGAATTTTAGCCTAAAACACCCCCTTCTCCCATGTAAGGCAAGCACAACAACAGGTCAAGAGGTCTTGGTTCAAATTTCGGACAAGCCTGGGGTTTTGTCATATTCAGCCCAGAGGCTAAAACGAGACAAAACTGAGTCGACACATCAAGCATATGTCGAGAAAAACATAATAATGTGTCAAACAAGGCAGAGACAGAAACTTATCTTGATGTATGGAGTGTGTTGGTCTGTAGCGGAGCTGTGGATGCATGAATATATGGTGTAGTGAGGTGTTGTCGGGTGGAAAACACGACAACATGCAGAACAAAAGATTAGATGAGGTACAGTACAGAGGCAGTCAAGGCTGAGAGAGTACATGGTATGAAGCTAGAGAGAAAATGGAAAACCAGTAACGCACCGGTCGCTCAGGTTTGGACATAAATACATTCTACAAACTGAAGAAGATGTAAATCTGCAGCTACTACATCAGCTTCATCTGATCTAGTGTGACTCGGAGGTTTCTGTGGGAGTTTTATAAATAAATACAGGCCAAGATAATGACAGTAATGATGAATGCTGTGGTGAATATTCATGATGCGACCTGTGGAAGCAGAGGATTTGCAGTAACTCAGTGTTTTTTTTCTAGGCTTAAGTGGAACGCTGAGTGGGCCTGGACTGGTTTCAGACCTCAGGATCCACTCCATTTTTTTTTTCTCTCAGTGTAGGCAGAGGGAATAAAGTCGGTGAATAAAGAAGAGAGAAAGAGAGAAAATCACTACATGCCAAGAAGTGTTGTGTCACGCGAGGAGGCAGAACGGTGCAGAACCCTCCTCATTAAATTCTTGCACTGGCGTTGGTTTTTCCACTTTAATGCTTGGGAGACGCTGGCTTCCTCCTTGGAGGGAGATGGGACTCTGGGGCCACCGAGATGTGAGTCCAGCCCAATTTGTCGGCACTCTGGGGGGAGGCGACTTCAACGGCGGCGCCCTCCTCTCTTCCCTAATCCCTTGTGACCTTCCCTTCACTCCATCTCACATCTCTGTTCAACTCCAACCCACTCAGGCTTTGTGCTCCGGCTTCTTCATGTTGTCTTTTATGGCCGTTTGTCTCTCAATCTCCAAGTCAGTCTTAGTTGTGACCCGTGAAATGCACTTTACTTTGTCTTTGAGTTGCATTTAAGTACATATGAAAACATCACTGTGGACATACGGATAATGGGATGTCTGGATCAGTCTGGTTTATATACTGAGACTGGAGATGATGATGATGATGATGATGATGATGATGATGATGATGATGATGATGATAATGATGATAATGATGATGATAAAAATAATATTAATTAGAATAATTATAATTAGAATGATGATGATAAAAACAATAATAATAATAATAATAATAATAATAATATCAACTTATTGATATTTTAAATCAGATTAATCACACGTTGCTTTGGATTAGTTTCAATTAGTCACAATCAAAACATTTTATGTCAGTTGATTGTTCTGTCTCAAAGTTATTCTTTTTACCCAAATTTCAAAAAAAAAAAAAAAAACACAAACACAAACAAATGCAGGGGAAAAACTATTGGAAATGTACTAAAATTAAAAAAGAAAATAAACGAGCACAAAAAAGTGTGGAAACCCAAAACATAAATGTATCATGTATAGTAAATGTTTTCTTCATGTTCTGTTTTTAATATAAAAAAAGACCTTTGAAAAAATAAAAAATAAAACTGAAGTTGACTCCTTCTTAGTCCTGATTTCGAGCTAAAATTAACATCAAATGTCAATCAAATATCAAATCTGTCACACTGAGAGCTAAACGTTTGGTCTGTGTTGCATTTTAGTGACGCCTGTGGGTGTAATACATCATGTGTTAGATATATGAACTCCATGGTGCATTCAAGAGTATCGTAAAAATGTCTGCAGGAATGGTGTCAGCCCTGGTACTTAATGCTAGATTACAGGTTTCTTTATAATATATTGTAATTCATAGTCTGATAAAGAAATGTAGAAAAACAATAACCCAGAACAACCTGGATAAGATGTGAAAATAATGTAATGCAGGTTTCAGTGACTTTTGGCAGAAGATGATATTGGCTGCAAAGAGTTCAACACTAAACAAAGCTAAGCTAGCAGGCCTAGCAAAACAAACCAACATGTTTGAATGGAATTCAAAATTTCAACCTTAGTATGTTATTTTGTGAATAAATAAATAAATACACACACACACACACACACACACACACATATATATATATATATATATATATATATATATATATATATATATATATATATATATATATATATATATATATATATATATATATAAAGAGAGAGAGAGAGAGAGACTACTACTACTAATAATAATTATTATTATTATTTTTGTTATTATTATTATTATTATTATTATTATTATTATTATTATTATTATTTATATTATTATATTACAAAATCAAGGTCAATGAAGTTACCATATTTCGTTTCCTACCCATAACTGGTTAATAAAAAAAAGTTAATATTTAAAACAAAAATAGTTGAAAAGAACATGTGTTTTTAGAATATTAGAAAATCACTTTTCTATCATTATATTAACATACTCTGCTCATCCAGACCCTGTCCACATCTGCATTGACCCTTTGCACATCATTCCTTACATTAGTACCATTACTTCATGGTACACTGACTGTTCATGCGGAGGTGGACTTTACAGACCCTGTAGACCACATTAGACCTTAGACTGTTGACTCACTGGAACTGTTACAGTCACTGTGTTATAAAGTATGTGGAAATAACCAAAAATAATCACCTGCCCAATAAAGGTTTAAGTCTATGGTTGGATTTAATTTGTAATTCTTCAGCCAGAGGTGGCAAAAGTACACACTTTCTGTACTTAAGTAGAAGTACAGCTAGTTGTGTGGAAAAGTTATTCTTGTAAAAGTAGTAGTGGTGAAGTACCCAATAATAAAGCGGATGACTGTATTATTTATTTATTTATTTATTATTTTGTATTTTACACAGTTTTACAATTGAGATTTTAAAAAAAAACAACTTAATCATTATGAGATTTTAAAAAATGTATAATTATGAGGTAAAAAGTCAAAATTATGAGAGAAAAAAAAATCATAAATATAATATATAAAGCCACAATTTCTTTCCTCCACTGATTTTCCCTCTGAAGTGACTTATTTTTCGTACTGTTACAACTGTTTATTTCGAAAAAGTAACGAAGCTATTCTGAGAATGTAAGGAGTATTAAGTAGAGATATTTCTCAACAAAAAAATATAGGGAGTAAAAGTAAAAAGTTGGCAGAAAAATAAATGCTCAGATAAGGTACAGATACCTAAAAAAAGAAAAATCTACTTAAGTCCAGTAATGAAGTACTTATACTTCATTTCAGACACTGGTCTTTATTTTTCCATGACATGTTTTTGCTGTGATGGTTGGTTGTGTTCTTCGCTTACTTTATAAATGTCAATGTTGCGACAGTTCACGGTCCAGGTTCGACATCAGATTTATCTTTGGCGTCTGGAGCTGCAGAAGTTTGGGAACCTCTGTCCAGAATTTTCCCTCCAGGGACATTTCATTTCACGTTGGGTTGCATTTTTGTCCCTCTTGATACCAGCTCCATCACTTACACTGTCACCCCACTCTCCGAAATAACCGCTCAGCTGCTGTAACATGGCAACGTGGCTAAAAGTAGGTCTGACAAGGCGCCGGGCCCGGCTGAGGGATGTGTTTACGGTCACCCGGGTTCAGGTTCCTGTGATTTCTTGACGCACAGAAATGGTGAAGACGACGAAGAGGATCTCCACCTGCAGAGAAGGGCAGTCAGTCATGAACTCTGTCAGGAACGTCGACGGCTTACGGATGCACTAATGAATGGGTTTTAAGTTCTAATGGCAACTTTGACTTTTCCTATAAGGCAGTCACACTCCACTTATCAAGGACTCCACGGTCTATAATCACTTCCACCTGCCCGTCCTCACATACCTCAACCAAACAGCCCACGCCAGCAGATAAACCTGCAATTTAGGAATTAAAAGTCACTCACGAGCTTCACGGTTATGATAATTCACTCCAAATATTGCTTTGAGCAATTTGTGCATATAATGATGTTTACTGGAAGCAGGACGATTTGATAAATTGTTTGTGACCGCTGCCCCCGAACAATCATCTGAGAGGACTTATTACGCTGTTAAATCAGATTTGTTCAAGACAGTTAAACCTTCAGAGTGACTGTGATTCGTAGATAAATCTAATACGAGCGTCCAGTTTATGTCCGAGTCTGTCTGGACGTCCAGGACAGTTTAACTGTCAGCGAATAAAACGACGATATTCATGAATTCTGAAAAAAAAAAAAAAAAAAAAGCCGCATCAAGTTAAATGTAAAGATGTTAGAAAGAAAACTGCCAAAGCTCATTGTCCTCTCCTGGATTATTTGATTTAAAGTCTGAATTTATGCTGTTTTTCTGAAGTTTGACTGAATAAAACAGAAGGGAAGACGGAACAGAAGGTCAGAGGATGATGGATAATGAGGAAACTATACAGACCAGATGAAAAACAACCCACAACTAAAACCACATCCGAGTTAAACCTGCATCAACTGGCTGATATGTGTGTGTTTAAGACTGAATACATGTCCAGATAGTTCACATCAACTTAAATATCCACTTAATGTATGAAGATATTTTATTACTGAACTGCGTTTATTTCCTACAGGGATGAAAAATGAAATGAATCCTCCAATTTGTAGAATTAAAGGTCGGCCAATGGTGAATTTATTTAAAGGTCAAGATAATGATAGTATGTGAAAAATAGATGATAAACGATCAATTGGCAGATACCACAATTTCCCACAAACACACTTGGGGAAAAAAGTCAATTAATTAATCAAATTCAGGAAGAAACTGACTCAAAAATGAAGACTAACAATGAACAATAATCTTTATAAGTATGAACTGATACTAAAACCAACTTCTGCTTAGAACAAAGGAAAAAGAAATATCAAAATGCAAACTGAAAGAAGTTACTTAATAATCACACATTAGCATAAATTTAACTCCATATTTAATATCTTCAGTTGTTCCCAAAAAAAAACAACACAACGCCACCAAAATTCCATTATTAGATCAATACAGATAGACTTTAACAAGGATGTTCGTACAAACATTTTTAGATTTTAAAGTAGTTCATCTTTGCTGTCATGCTGTTATAGACTGATGCAGGAGTTCCCAAAGTGGGTTACATGTACCCCCAGGGTACCCTTGGAAAAAGCCCAGGGGTACTTCAGTTTTTTGGTGGAAAAATACATTAAATATGCTGTCATGTACCGAATACAAAATAAATAATAAGAATTAATGCTGAAATATGAAATACAACAAACAACTATCTCATGATAATTTTATTACTCTTGTTCTTTTCACATTTTAAGAATATTTCTATTTTAAATTATTCAAAATGAGTTCATTTGTGGAGCTGTGTTGCTTATGAAAGATTCATTTATTAATTAATGGCCAATTTATTTATTTTTCTTATCAATTACAGAGGACACTTTTCAATTAATATTTTACACAAAACACTTACATTAAAACATGCTTTTTTATATATATATATATATATATATATATATATATATATATATATATATATATATATATATAATGAAATGTTTGTTTACAAAGTTTTGAAAATATAAATTGGCATCTTTTTGAAGATAGGGTTGAGGGTACTCGGCTAAAAATAATTATATTTCAATAAAACGGTTTGAGAACCACGATACTAATCTACATATCTGTAATATAATTTAGTGACTAGTTATTAAACCTTTAATTACAAGTAATGATTTTATGTTATTATGTTATTTGAACGTCATCGCTGTACCATCAGTCTAATGATAAACTGCACTTTATAAGTAAGAGCAGAAAAAACTGGGTAATTTAAGTTAATTATGTTGGTTTATCTTTTGTTAATTAATTTAGAAAAGCCCAGTACAGGAACAACAAAACAATCCAGTTCAGTAAACGCTAAATCTTTCATAAATCAGGTTATTTGACTTAGTTTCAGGTTCCTGGACACAAGTCTTATGATAAAAATACCTCTAATAAGATGAAAGAACGGTCCAGTGTAAAAGCTGTTCTACTGTCGTGAACATGTTAAAGGTTGATTGGCTCATTAGAGTCACACACAGATCAGTATAAACTCTGAGCACTCAGATGCTCGTGGGTGTGGTCAACCCTAACCCACATGACGTCATCACTTCGCCATGATCGTCTCCATTCGTCACAGTCTGGCCCCACCCCCACGTGACTGCAGCGATGCTATATTTAAGTTTTCCGGAGAGTTCCTGGAGGTGTTCAGCTCCTCACACCAGATGTTCAACAGCTGTGTTGGTCTGATTTCACCTGAGGGGGTCTAGTGTGTGTGTGTGTGTTGGGGGGGCTCCTTCATCTGTCCTGTCTGTGTCTTCCTTCGCAACATTAGTTTTAATTCGCTGCTTTAAAATAACTGAAGAATATCCCTGACATTAACGCTGACCATCCATCCTGCCCACCTGCCGCCACTGCCGTAGCCTCACCCACACCCACCCCCACACTCACCCCCACCCCCACACTGCCTTCTGAAAAGGGAATGAGGGCGGTTCCTGAGCCGGACTGGGTGAAGCCGGAGCCCATTTCTCACCGCTAGACAAGCGCCCGTGTTCCACCTGAAACGCCTTTGGATTTACGCCGTGAACTGCAGCCATCTTTCTTGCGTTAATCACCTCGGGGCTGGGTGCTCGGCTCGCCACGTCCCCGGGCCGATGGATGACCCGCAGGGGAAATCGAATGGAAACCAGCCAAGCCTGACGATCCTCAAGTACTTTCTAGGTCCCACACTGGGAGACAGCAAAGTAATTCAGTGTTTTCACCGGAGGCTATGCTGCTAATTCACTGCATGTTGTAATCTGTTCTTCCACAAAACACAAACTGGAGACACACTGCACTTTTATTACAACAAATGTACCACCACGGGTCCGACTGCAGGTCAGAGTTTGGCCTCATTAGGCTGGAAAACATATCATTAGCCTTAGTGCATAATTGCCAATTACACTTTTTTTAATTCATGACCTGATCATGAAAAACTTCCTTAACATGAATTATGAGTTTTGCCTTTAAAGCATTTACTAATATAATAAACTCTCCCTCTCTCTCTCTCTCTCTCTCTCTCTCTCTCTCTCTCTCTCTCTCTCTCTCTCTATCTATATATATCTATATATATATATATGTATATATAGATAAATAGATACATTCATACATACATACATACATACACACACATATATTATCTTATTCTCATATTAAAGGCCTTACTGAAGCTATGTGTGGATGTGTAATTAACAGTTTAGGATGTGAAAGGTGTTGGATTCAAATCCCAGACGAGTCGCCACTTTTTACCAGTTAACATCTCCATAAAACCTCATTCAATGTAAAAAGGTCACATATTATTATTCTCGTGTCATAATTACTTAACTCATCCACAAATGGATAAAAGTATGTGGAGCCGTTAATTCAGGCATTTCTTTTCTAACACAACAACACTGACATATGTTATAATATAGTTTTATCCGGGGATGAATGTCAGTGCTTCCAAAATGCAAAATTGACTTCACTTCTCTCACCGTTTGTTTGTTTGTTTGTTTGTACCCAGAACTATGATTTTAAATGTCCTACCTCCAAATTTCCAAAATATTTTTCATCCTCTGACTGTAAATAATAATTTTCTACCACAACTACCTATTTATTTTCTTCATATCTCACTGAGGAAGAAATATTTACCATTGAATTTTAAGGAAATAGTGATGTTTATACACTTTAAGGGCAACTGATTTATTACCCTTACCCTTTATATTTTTCAGTAAATATCCTGTATGTTCCTTATTTATTTCACTGATCATGTTGATGTTCATTAAAGTTGCGAGTAGATTATCCACAGCTATGATAGATAGATAGATAGATAGATAGATAGATAGATAGATAGATAGATAGATAGATAGATAGATAGATAGATAGATAGATAGATAGATAGATAGATAGATAGATAGATAGATAGATAGATAGATAGATAGATAGATAGATAGATAGATAGATAGATAGATAGATAGATAGATAGATAGATAGATAGATAGATAGATAGATGGAGTTTGTTCTTGGCACCACTTGTTCATTTTCTAAATTCAGCGCTCCAGTTTAAATGTACTTTACAAATAGACTAGTTTTATTAGATTGTCAGGATTTCAGCTCCAGAAACAAAAATTCAAGTCAAACTAAATATGCTAAATTACAAATCCTGGGATGAATTTCAAACATCAACTGTCTGATCTCAAAGCCTGAAATTCTGCAGTTTGTCCAAAAACAACAACAACATTCCAGCTAGTTTGATGCAGCTTTTGTAAAAAAAACAAACAAAAAAAAAATAGAGAGAAAAAAGTCAAATGACCTTGTAAAATGTCTTAAGATGTCAGACAAAGATTAGTTGAATGTGAGTGTTTTTTTGTTTTTTTTTTATCTGGTCTTTATTCGAGACTGGAGTGGATGTTTAAGGCCTTCCACCTTTCCCATCACGCTGCTCCTTAATGGTCCGTGCACTATTCGAGCGCTCACAAAACAAACTAATTAAATGAATGCGCAGGTTGCGGTTGAGTAAATGGACGCTTTATCTCCTCAGTTGCTCTTAGGGATTTGCAGATAATTCAGGAAACTGTGATGATTCCTAGAAGCAGTTTAAAGCCAGAGCAGAAGGATTAATGAGCGCTGACGGACCTGAACATGACACGGACCCACATGAGGTGGATGTGAGCCCACGTGAACACTAAAACCTGGTCTGAACAAGTCCAACATCCTCCATCTCACATAGAAAAACAACAACAACAACAACACACATTTGCTTTCAGTGTGAGTGTTTCCAGCTCCGTCTGCTGCCAAGTGCTAATGAACAGGGTTTGGATGAGAAATGATGGGTTGGAAGCATTTGCGTGTGCTTCTGCAACAGGACATTAACATTCATTTGAATTTTTCAGACTTTTTTTAATACTCGCTCATCATTGCAGTGAAAACAGAGGGAGATAGTGAGTGTTTTTAACAGGACGTTAACGCTGCAGAATGACCAGACATGGATGCAAATACAGGGGACAGATAAAGAGGAATGTGGACAAAAAATTTAAAAAATAAAATAAAATAAAAGACAGAAGAAGAATGGGTCAGTTAGAAAAGTTTAGACCAGTTAAACACAGTATGAGTCAGTTCATTCAATGCTGTCTAAATAAATGAACCTTTTAACCACTGATGCGTCAGCGCTGACACATTATGAATAGATGGTTTAGTTTAAATGAGTCATTCTATGCTTATTTCATTAATATTACTGTGTTCTCCATTGTTATTGAATACATTGTGTGATTGCTTTGTTTCCAGCTGTTTTTGGCACGGTACGTCCTCATACATGTCCATGACACGGTGACAAGGCTTCTCTAATTGGCTCAGAATGCGTGAAGGACCCCACCCCCCCACCCCCTCTCACTGTGTGTGTCTTTACCTTTACCAGAGTAGCAGTACTAGTGACTCAATGTTGTCGAAGATAACAGTGTCTCCACGGTAACAACAGAGCTTCTGAACAACCATGAAAAGATGACAAACTGTATTTTACACTAAATATTTACATGTATTGATAGGATTAGTGGTTGAACAGGTATTAAAAATTTTGGTTGCAGGTGGTTGTTTGAGTGTTCAGGAGTTATAATATTTAGTAAATATCGACAATGTTTGACATTTTTATGATAAATGCATGCTGTATTATCTTTGTCTGCTGTTAAAATATAAGTTTAGATTCATCAGACAGATTTATCACAGTATAAACCGTCAGATGTGACATTTTAATTTGACAGTTTTTAAAGGTTAAACATTATCAAAGTTTTACAAAACAGTTTATCAAAAAAATGTATGTAGTTTATTTCTATCCACCTGAGTTTTGTGACAAGGCTGTTGTGAGAGACTGTGAGATGATGTTAAGTATTCTGTAAATTAAATTAAAACAGTTAATTAAAACATGTTTTCCACTTCATTTAACCCTCAGTAGGGTCTGAATGGATTTAAGCCTTATTTTAATATTTTTATAATATTTTTCCATCATATTTCTCATCATCATCATTGACTTATTTGGTTTAATTTTGTTTTTCAGCACAACCTCACATGTACAGTTATTTTTTTCTTTTGACATGCTGTTCTTAACACATTAAACCTCAAATTTAATTTTATTTAATTTTATTTGGTATAGAGGGACAATGTACATTAATAAACATTTCTGTAAATGCACCCAATCGTAGCCAAAAGGCTCATTTTCATTAGCAGTCCCCCTGTAATAAAAAATAAACAACAAAGAATTACAAACAAGAATTAATGGATCCACAACACCTAACAATGTCAAAATAAATAAAACCCATGAAATCCAAGCAGGAAAAAAAAAAAAATTTTTAATTTAATTTTATTTATTTTTTTACTGTTTTTCACCAAAAAACTGATGAATGAACCATTTTCAAAACTTAGAATAAACATAGAAATAGAAACATTTCAAACAATAACAATCAATAACCTGGTCAAAATTTTTAATCAAAATTAAAAAACAAAAAAAAAACAAAAAAAAAAAACCATTTCAACCACAACTAATACGCAAACATGAGTGGCTTGACATCTATAGAAGTAATTTAATCTCATCAAACTTTGAATTATCAAGATCATTGAATTTCAATCACTGATTTTTTCTTTCACTGAAATTATGTATATGATTTTTTTTGTCTCTTTAATCAACTCTGCATATGTTTAAAACCCCTTTTTTTTCAATGGGTCACTGTGGGAGAGTTAGAAGGCAGGACATCCAGGTGGACATGGGGGTGGGGGTGGGGGGGGGGGGGTCTTTAACTGCTCCTATTATCTCTGCTGGTTTGTCCTTCTTTTGGTTTTCTCTTTTGTTTTTTTGGAGCCGATGAGGCTGGATGTGGAAATGAAGGAAGCAGAGCAGTGTTACAGATTGTGCAGAGTTCCCCCCAGGACTGGTTTCATAACAGGTGTTCCATATTCACATCCTGCTGATTCTGCAGCGTTTGCACAAGGACGTCAGCTTCAGCTGAGGAGACGCCGCTGTAGCAGCTTCAGTCGATTCCACCGGGTTTTAAACGGCACTGGTATCGATGTTTCAACTGTAAAAGGTTCAATAATCTACTGAAAGTCTCAGCAGCGTGAAGGGGTTACAGTATATGTCCTCCAGTTCACATATTAATTACAGGTAATAATTAGTGATGAAATAATAATGACAGCATCAAAACTATTAGTATCAGTGCAGATTAAAGCATCGATGGGCTCTTAAACTGGGCCAAACAACTGAGAGAAAACACCTTAAAACTCTACAAATAACATTAGAATGAACTAGATCACTCCGAAAGCACAGACCTCCACGAAGCAGCGAAAATCTGCCAAGGTTTGGATCTGGATGTTCGTAACTTATTTGTTAACTAGTGTTCCGTGTTCATTAACGGTTTATTTTAATGGTCATTAGCAATCCTTTAGAGCAGTGGTCCCCAAACTATGGCCCGCCTCCAACAATACCAGAGACTAGTAGAACACTGTTATTATTGCACATACAATTATTATTATTATTCTATTATTATTATTGCACATTACCTGTTTATTTAACAGTCAGATCAAGTCAAAACCATCTCTGTGGTTTGATGAAGGAAAGACGGAAAGATAACAGTTTAAACGAACTAACCAATTATCCCATAATATAACTGAATGATGACATTAGTCATTCTTCTTTTGTATCCCAGACCCCTGTTAGAAAAGAAACACCTGAATTTAATGAGTCCACATGCTTTGGTCCATTCATGTATGAGTTAGGTAATTATGGTATGAGAATATATTTGACACAGTCAGTGTTAATTGGACTCAGATTCATAATACACTGTCATATTTAGTCTTTTGTCTTTTATTTTTATTCAATTTTGAGTCTCTCTGAATCTCTACGCGTCAATATTTCACCCAAACTGGCTGTAGTGAAGGAGAAAACCAACAGAGTAATGAGTAAGACACACATGGTAACACTTTACTAGTTTTATTCCAGGAAGATTTTACTTGTAAACCAATGTTATCATTACATTAAATATAGGGAAAAAAATATTTTCCCAAAGAAATACAAAATACAGACAACAATATTACAGGTGATGAACCACTGAAGTGAAGTTAAAAATGTATCTGTGGGCATTTATGACTCATTAAGTTAGCATGTTTATTCACTTAGATAAGGTTGTCAAATGATTAATATTTTTAATCAGATCAATCACAAGATTGCTGTGGATTCATTTGGATTAATCCTGATTAAATATAAATTTGTTGTCTTTATCAATTGTTTAATTTTTCATGTCTCAAGAAAGAAGGGAACAAAGCAAAATATGCTAAAATCCACGACAATTCACAAAAAAATAAAGTAGCACAAAAAAGTGATGAAAAATCGAAAACATAGTTAAAAATTCTTCTAAAATACAGGTAAAGAAAAAAAAAACATGTGCTAAAATATTCAAAACAAGTCAGAACTGGAGATGTCGGCATGTTCAATAAGTTTTTATATATGTAAATTATAATAGTTATTTTTCTGTTAATGAAGCTCCAAATGTTTTGTGTGTTTTTTTAAGTTCCTAAATGTGGGGGCTCATCTGGGAGCAATGATCTGATCAAACCTTTCAATCCAAATCACACTTTTTTTGTTCTAAGAAGCCGAGGGCAGTAAATTCTGTCTGTTGGATTAAAATAGTAAAGTAAAAAAGTAAAAAAGCAGAATTTAATACTTGACCCTCTACATGTATGTGATATGTAGGCGTTAAAATACTCCAGTTTTTACATTGAAAATCAAAATCAAACTGATTCAATTTGATCATGATGAAAAGAGTAACACATTAAGTTGCATTTTCTTTTACAGTTTAATGAAAATTCTGTTCCCAAACAGATTTATTTAGATATAAACCTGACTACCGCAGCTGAGTTAGTCAACCAATCAAGAGCCAGATGCATGACTAATGCGTGTACGTATCAACCAATCACTGATCTGCTCAGTTTATTGGGAACTGTCTCTGCTGTTTCCCCACAGATCTTAATTAATAGTTAAGCAGCTGTGTTAATTTCTAAATGAATGAAATGATGTTCCATAACCATGTCGTCGGTTAATTGACCGCGTTAATGTTGTTAAAAATCAGTGAATCAGAAGCTGATGTGGGAAACAAGACAAAGCAAAACTAAAACCAAAGACCAGAGACTAACCTTCATGCTAATGGTACAATTAATCAACAGAGGAAAACAGAACAGAGGCATGCTGGGAGGTGGGAGTAGATATAAACGGGTGTTGTGATTTTTTTCCCCCCAGTTTCTGGTTAAATCCACCGCTGGTCTTGGCGTCGACTCTTTAACCTCTCAGATCTGGCGTGTTTTGTGGCGCCGTGTAATTGGCTGAGCCCGTGGCGTTGTTTTGGGCTCCAGCCAGTGACAAAAGCCTCTGAGGCGGTGTCAGTCCGAAGCCCACCGCTGTGACATGATGCTGACAGACGGCGGGCGAGCTGACCAAAAGCTAAATCTAATTAGCATTAAACTGGAGCCGCTTCTGCCGCTAACATCACTCCCAGGCCTATTAGTCCGAATTAGCACAAACACGCTCATGCATGGCTTCGGTCGCTGCTTCCTTCGCCTCACACGGTGCTGTCCTTGCCACGAGCCCCTTTTAACACACCCCACCCACCACCCAACACCCACCACCACCACCACCCCCACGGTGTTTCAACGTGGAAGTGAAAATGTTTGGTGCAATCGCTGGTCACTGTCGACACTGGACACGGTTTGTCCATTATGATCCATCCACGGGTCAGCCGGCACTGATGCACTACATGTTTTACTCAGAACACACTGCATTCTGGGATGCACGCGAAGTGTTTTAAGCTGCAGTGCAGATGGTGGGTAACACTATATCCTCATGTTTCCTGAGACCGTCTATCCTGAAACAGACACGTAACAAAACTGAACTCTGTCCAAACACTAGCGTTAAGAACCAACATTTACAGACTGGAAGATAAAAAAGACTTTTATTTGTCTGCGTATTTTTCTTCACCTGTTATTCCTCTGCTGCTCATTTCTGTTTCAGTTCTTTTCATTGTTTTTACTCTTTATTTCTTTCTAATGTCAGATTTTGGATCCATTTCCACACTTAAGATGAAAAACATGCAACAAAGCAAATATCAAATAAACCATAAAACCATGTTAAACAAACATGAAAAATACAGTAAAAGTCTTTATCCAGATGTCCACTTATACCTTTGGTGTTGGTCCTATCCTTTTTTTTTCTTTTTTTGTTCTTTCTCCATATTGAATTCAAGAGGTGGACTTATTCACAAACATGTATATATGTTAAAGAAGGTAAAGAGGGAAGAGGGAAAGAGAGAAAAAAAATTATGTATGTTCTCATATACACACACACACACACACATATATATATATATATATATATATATATATATATATATATATATATATATATATATATATATATATATATATATATGATTTTATGCAACCTCAGTAACAGATGATGCAGTAAAATGGTATTTAATTAGTGACCTTTTTTAGTTTTGTTTCTTTTGTTTGTTTGTTTTGTTTTGTCATCGTGTGGAGTTTTAGTTTGAAGATTAATATTCATGTCTTGTTATTGTTTTTATGTTTTCTTTTGCTGTTCTCATTTTTGCAAAAAAAGAATTTAAATTGGAAAATTAGTTGGACCAAAATTACACAGAATAAGAAACATTAATGATGTAAAAGGTGAAATATGTCAGAAACACAGCAGTTAATCAATTAATCAGTTTTGTTCATTTACTGTTTATCACATCAGTCAAAATGTCATTGTTTATTTATTCAACAACATGGAAGCAGGTTCATGAGATGCACAGATATATCCCCCAGCGTCAGTATTGTCATATCAGACGCTTACCCATTCAATTTGTATGTGCTGTGTTTTATAACAGTTTTTTTTACATAAATATGTATGTTTGAATATGGTAATTGGCACATACTGTGATGAAATATTTACATTGGTATTGACATTGGCCCGGTTGGTTCGTCCTTGACGCTTAAAGACCCAAACATCCTCCTTTAACTAAAACCATTCACTAACAGAAAGCTACTAATCCTATAATTACAAATATATAATTGGAGTAAAATACAGTTATTGATCTTTTCATGGTCATCAGATATGACTGCTTTGGACTTTCAGAGACTCCATGGTTGTCGTGGATACACAGTTATCTTCAAAATCACTATGTTTGGATTAATGGACAGTGGATGGACACACTGGGTTTATGTTCACTTAATGAGAGACTGGACTGAAAAAGACACTTTAAATTCAGTTTGTCAGTATGGCAGTGTCGTATGACATTTGACATTCTATACGTACACCTTTTCATCCTTTTGCATGTTTAATGGAATGTCAATTTACACCAACAGTTTCAGTTCACATAACCTTAACCCTCAGTGGGTGGTATTTGACACAGCATGAAGATACATGTGGAAAACTTCTCTTTTCTTTTCTTTCTACCTGTATACTGCTGTGCCATATGTTCCTGCTGTCAGCTGTGAAATTTCCCCATGGTGGGATCAATAAAGTCTTATTTTAGCTAATCTTATCTTAATGCACGTCGGTAACATGCCAATTAAAAGTGCCATATATATTCATGCAAGTCATCATCTCACTTTGGTTATGGTTATAATAATGTTTGAATTAACCCTGAGTTTTATTGAATTAAATATAGAAAAATACAAGATTTACCCTGAAAAATGTAAAATACTGAAGATAATATCACAAATGGTGACAAATCACTTCAGAAAGATTAAATTGAGATAGAAACCCATTGGGGAACAGACATAAAAGTAGCACTGGGTCTCTATGGGTTAAAGTGAAGCATTTTATAAATGTTTTACTGACGATATGAATGAATTCAACCATAAAGACAGAAGGATGGATTTCAGCATCTACCACTATGATCATAGTTACACCCCCCACCCCCCCACCCCCCCACCCCCCCACCCTCATCCCAGATAACTAGGTCTGGTACTCTGGGGTGGGGGGGGTGGGATGGGTGGGATGGGTGGGGGGCAGAACGAAGCGGTGAAATGATGGATCTGATGGAGTCTGAGGAGCCGTCTATTTCACTGTTATTATTTCACTGTTATTATTCCAACAATTATCAGAGCGCCGAGGAACAATGGGTTTCTGTGGTAGCGGAACGGCAGGCGGAGGGGGGTTTAAAACCAAGATAATAACTTTTTGTAACCATGGCAACCATGATGATGATGATGATGATGATGATGATGTCTGATGTCTGATGGACAACCCCACCCACCCACACCCACCCACCCACACACACACACACACACACACCAATTGTTCATGTGGTTACAGCTGTAAGATCTGAAATTGACACAATAGACTATAACAGTTTCATCACATAAAAAATTTGTTCATTTGTTGATGATAAAAATCGAGTTATTTTAATCATAGTCGTCGTTGGAGTTTCAGGCCGCTTAAAATGGATGTAAGAGCAAGTTGTCCTTCAGCTTGTTCCATTCATTCACACTCAATGGACCTCATTGGTTGGTTTTCAGTGATCGGCTGTGGAAAAGTATGATTAATATTGGACTTCATGAACCATCAGAGCTTTGAAAACACCAGCAGACATAGAATAATATGGTCAACATTCAGATTGTACTGATCTACAACCCAGTTTCTTACGTCGAGCTTCATCAATTTACAACTTAAAGCCTCATTATTTTCTGAGTGAAAGTCATAGAAACAAGGTTAGTTCAGGTTGGACAGTATTCATGCAGAATGGAACAAATTAAAACATCTAATAAGAGAAAAGCAAATGAAAGAGGGCAAAAAAAGATCAAATTAAATGAAAATGGTTAAAAAAAAAAAAAAAAAAAAAAAGAAAGAGGATTTTAAAAAAGATCAGTCCAAATAAAAAAGGATAAAAAAAAATCAAACTAAATGAAAAAGGACAAAAAAATAAAGAAAACACATTAAAAAAGGAGAAAAAAAACAAAGATCAAGCTAAAGCAAACACAATAAAAAAAATAATGAAAACAAATGAAAAAGGATTTTTAAAAAAACAATGAAACCAACTGAAAAAGACACTAACAATAAAAGCACATGGAAAGTGCAGACCCCCCCCCATATGATTCCATTTGGTTGTTATAGTTTTAAAGTGTATTTCCTGTGTTGGGGGGGGTCTATGGGGTCTGTGGGGGTCTATTCCATCTTGGTCCAGGTGGTCTCCAGGTGGTGTCTCAGTCCTGTTGTCCTCTGTGGGACACTTTCCTCTGGCTGACTCCATTCTGGCATCATGTGCTTTTCATTTCCATCTAATCCAAAAACACTGCAGTGTAATCCATGTGCGGCGGCCGCCATGCTTATCAACACTGACACACAAATGTCACCAGAGCCATTGGTGAGGCTCTGATGGGGGGGGGTAACGACTGTTGTTGAAAGGCGTCTTCATGGCGACGGTTGGACCGACGCGCTTCCGCCTTCGTTTGATGCAGTGTTTTTGCTTCTTGATCCTCGGCGTCTGCGGCCTTCGCTCCATCACACCCCCGTGTCTGTGAAATCGCCCGTTTGATCGGCGGTGGCCTGGACTGCAGCTCTTATCGCAGATGGGACTCATCCTATTGGAGCCAATCAAAGGCGTGACGTTTAGTGATGTCCAGCCGGCAGCAGCGTGAGGATGAGCATCTTATCAGGTCAACCCAACCTCGACCTACTGCAGATGGATGCCAACGCCAACACCACGTTGAAAGGCTCCCTCTGATGTCCAAGTCTGAAGATGAGCGACGCTCCACTCACTACCACCGCCATCATATCAACACCAGTCCACAAACACTCAAGCGTCAGCAGAACCAACACTGGGTCATAATAAATGAAATCAGAATTACTTTATTGATCCGAGGGGGATATTACTTTTCATTACAATTGCTGTGTTTACATGAGTTTCCATTCCTATTTAACTCCAAATAACCCCTGATCACATGGTGAGTTTCGAAAAGTTTAATGCCCTTTTATGAATGATCTTCTGACTCAATGTTAAGGTGTGTGGGGATCTATGGAAACCTAAAATGCTTGGTTCATCACAGACAACCTATAAACAGGGCTTCTTGTGCAAAATGCCGAATTAACACTTCACGTCACTGGTTTATTCTGATCTTAATTCCAGATTCAATAATTCCTCTGCCATGTAAACAGTTAATTCCACTTTAACATTATTCCTGTTGTTCTGCACATGCTTTTGGTCTCGTCATGTTGATGCACATATTCCGTGCCGCCGGCATTAGTACGTTAATTCCTGTGGTTGAGTCAGTCGAGCTGCTGCTTCGTAATTATCACAAAATAAATGCAAAAATCGCATGTAGTATCTGTCCTTCCATATTCCTACTTGAACCAAATACAAAACATGAAGTGGACATGATTGTTTCATTCTAGTAGACATCCAAGACATTAAGTGTCCGTTATGTCCAATCAGAACCTTCTGTACCTCCACCAAATTAACTAGAGCAGAATACACCAGTTTCAATGAAAACCTTTATTTGTAATTAACATGTCCATGTGTAAGCAAAGAAAATAGCTTTCATCCAGAATTATCTTACCAGAACATCCTGGTATGTTACAATAACTTTTGGTCGTTGCTTGAGCCATCTTTTTCATTTACCTTTTGCCGATGTGGAAGTAGGATTACTCTACGGTTGTGTATTTCCAGTACGAAATGCGGAAGTTCTGAGAAAGGTCAATACTGAACCACCTTACAGCTTTCCTGAAAATGTCATGGAAATTGGTCCAGACAGACAATCACACACACACATACACATCACCTGTTTTTTTTCACCCACACAAAACTCAGCCTTCAACTGTAAATAAAGAAAATTGAACACTTATTGTGATAATGATCCAGTTCAAGGACATGTTCATCTCACTTTCATTTTATTTCACTGTACTTTTCATTCTATTCTCAGTGGTTTTATGTTAAAATCCTCAGGTATCATATGAAACTTGTCATTTTCTCTCTTAACTCAGCACCTGTTCCATTAGCTGAAGTCACAAGCGTTACCCTTGGCAGATGTAATAAACACAACTAAAAGCTGAAACCAATTTACTTTAATAAGAGATTCACCAGACTTTTCTAAAGCGTGAGTAAATGAGGCTATTTGAGCTGTTTGGTCTTTTTATTAGTGGGATTTGGAGCTAATTTGATGATGATGACTGCATTAATACCCTTCAAATGTGGATGTTATGGATCTGGATCGAAGGGTTTTAGCTCAGCCTCGTTAAAAGCATGACTTGGTCGACGTTAAAGGGTGTTGTCTCAGCAGTCAACTCAAGGATGTGGAATAAAAATCCAAACAGACGACACATTGAAGCGTAAGTGACGAGACAGATGAGCGCAAAGAGGCCAGAGATAATGGATGTAAATGGGATTAAACATTAACAGTTGGGTCAGAGACGAGTCAGCGCCGACATTGATAATCTGACTAATTAGACCTCATCAGTACCACCCCCCATTTAATATCAAAACACCCCTTGTATGTGTTGTAGTGTATTTTGGTATCAATCCAGCCAATGTCATCATTGCCCTGCATGTGGTGATGTCAGCATATACTCATTTTGTCCAATTTAAGTACATTTATATATATATGTATATATATGTATATATATATAAAAAATTTGCATACAAAATTTAAATTACTTCTAACTAATTAAGTGGTAAAACATATCAATGTCATCATACCTATGCATCAATTACCTCTATAAACTGTATGTGCCAAGGTGGAAGTAAATGGGGGGAAAAAAAGATGTTTTTATAAACCTTTGAAATCTCTTTCTTTATAAGTAAATGTGAGGGAAGTTTTTAGTTGAATTAATTTAAAAAGATTTTAACTTTGACCTACTTTTCCCAAACATGTAATGACATCTATACTTTTGCTGCTAGAGTGTTAACAAAACAAACAAACAAATTGAACAAAAAAACAAAAAAACAGTACCCCCCCCAGATTAAAGTATAAATAAAAAATATTCTGAAAATATTTATATATTTATCATCAGTAAACTATTAAAAATGACAAATCTGAAATGTCTTAACATAAATAATTGTCATTGTATCAATATTCTGTCTTTTATTAAATATTTGTTCTTTTATTGATAAATTAAAACATTATATTTTTGAAATTGTACTTATTTTTCTTAGGAAATGTCAGATTGTTGAGTTTATTCCCATTTTCATCGTGTAACTTTACTTTTTTCACACTTTGGAGTTGATGTTTATTATAAGTTATGCCTGTTATGGTACTGGTTCGCTTCGTTTGTTAACATTAGGTTGAACTAACATGAGTTTGGCAATGATTATTATTTACTCAAATAATCCCACGTAGACATTAACCCTTTAAACAAACATCTGTTCGTTTTCCTTTTTGACATCAGATCAACGCTGCCAACGCTTTTACCAGTTAATAATATGACCATTACTGGCCTTAATTAAACAGTAAATTAAAGCCTTCACATTTGTTATGGTACATTATGCATTCATTACATTAATATTTATGCTCTGGGTTTAAACTTCTGACTAAGTGTTTTGTCATGTATAATAATGGCGGTGTCCAGAGGGGAATCATCATATCAGGTGGTGACGGCGTGGAGGTTTAGACGGCGTGGAGGTCGACGGGCCTAGTGATGTCACCGGAGTGAGGCGAGCAGCGTATGTGTGTGTTTGTGAGAGCGTGTCAGGAATGCTAATGCGGTGGCTTGTGATCCCATGTGAACCAGGCAGGCAGTGTTTATTATGCAACAGGCGAACGGCGAGTCTGAGCCGAGCAGTGCACACCGACAGAGGCAGCGAGATGGAAGCACGATAAACACAGGAAGACGCTTTGATCAAAACACCCCAACAACACTCTGATCTACCAGGTTTATTGAGATCCAAACACCACATGTACATCAGACCTGTGCACGTCCACTCATAATCAATCACCGATCGGACGATTTACAAAATATTGATATTGATAATGGCAGATTCAGCGCCTGAGGGGAAAATAACACTGAAGTAAATAAAATAATCCTGGAACTGTTTGGATTTTTTTTCTTTTTTTTTACAGTTTGGTGTTTGATGATGCAGTTTTATTATTTATGTATTCATCTGATCTTCAGTTCAACAGTTAAAGTATAGATTCAAATGTGTGGGCGGGGCTTCAGCTGATCAATCAGGTGCTCCTATAGCCACAGGACATGACATCATCAGCCCAAATGATGATGTCAATAGTCCAACAGATGATGTTGGACTAGCAGATGATTTACTTTATTTACTTTACTTTACTTTATTTTGTACTTTAAAAAGATAACAAATACATAAGCAAGTATAAATACAAATGAAATACAACAGTGCAAGGGAGGCCAAAACTTAATCAACACTTCAAATTTATCAAATGAATAAGGAATAACTTAGGTAATAAGTAAATCAAACAACATAATAAAAATTTAATGAAATAAAGAATTTACCAATACTTAAATAAATACTTAAAAAATAGTTCCCTCTCTCTCCCTCTCTGCGGTTCGTCTGTTTAAAGCAGGGGTAGGTGATTCCAGTCCTCCAGTATGTTTTCATCACACCTGGTTCAATTAATGATCAGCTCATCACCATGCTCTACAGATGCCTGATGATTATGTAATCGCTTCCAAATGAGCTGCAAGAGGGAAACATTGAAATCATGCAGGATACCGGCCCTCGAGGACCAGGATTGCCTACGTCTGATTTAAAGGATTCTCCGTTAATAACAACAACTAGAACACAAGAGGTCATGTAGAGGTAGTGCCGGTGGCTGCATGACCTGATCAGCCTGGGAGGGGTTTGGTCAACTGAAATTTCTGTTTGTGTCTTGGATATGCAAATGACAAATAAAGTGATTCTGATTCTGATTCTGAAATTAAAATCAAATTTAAGGAGAATCCAAGAGACGTTACCAGTAGATGGAAGAGGGTCAGGCCAGGGGTCCGAGATCTGAAAACACATAGGCAGAGGTCAGGCAGGAATGAGGTCAAAATCAAGCAAAAGGTTATGTAACAAGGGATGTGCATACCAGAAAGAGGACTAGACAAAAACCAGAAAGCAGAAAACACGTTAAAAATAAATAAGTGATGAAGACAAGATAAAGGACACTCATAAGTGACTACCAAGGCAGATAAGAAACTCACAACCAAAAGAGAGATGCACAGGGTTTATATACTCAAAGAAACAGGTGAACTACATTGGGTAAAATTAATAGGGTGGAGAAACACCAGTGACAGAAAGTAAAGCAAGAAAGGTGAACATGAACATCAGGGAATATATCAGGTTAAAATGTGTCTCAGAGCTCATCAAGCATGTACACACCTCTAATGTACTCACACACACACACACACACACACACACAGTCCTATTCTGGGTCTTTTTTTATTTGTTTGTTTTGTTTTTGTCTTTCTACTAACATGATGATTATTATTGCTTTTGTATTTGGACACCCTTCAATTATTACTAATGGTTTTATGAATGGTAAATTTGTGCTTTTATTTTCTCACCTGAGCCATCGTGCTATAATCTGGTACATTTGTATGTTCATTAATGTCCTGAAAACTAAAGAATTAAAATTAAAATAACCTGCATAACAAAATAAAGACCTAAGACACTAAGAACGACACGAAAAACAGGAAAACTTACAAAAATAAGTCAGAAACAAGACACCAGAGACTAGACTCTTAACACTCTATGACCCAACTGTGGATATTATTATGTTAGAATATTAATAATTTTTAATGATGTCTTGGTCGTGTAATGTCTTCAGATGAGGGATGATAAGAGGATGGTGAAGAAGGCTTCGTTGACATCATCTTCATTTTATAACATATTAAAAATAGACCATCATCTGTCTGGTGAATTTTCTGCCAATATCAAGTCCCTCGAGTAACATATACCATTCCTTTTATATAGGTTTGGTTGTTTATCATACAGTGGTTATCCACACAAAGGCCATTGTTCCTGGACAGCTTCACAGAATCCCCAACATTGTTGATCCAAACTACTCAGAGCTCATTAAAGCAAACACATCAATGACACTTCCTGCTAACATAAATATTCCAGACACTTCTTTTCAAACATACACACCAAACCACTTAAGATATGCAGACACTACCGTCAGCTTTTCAATGATGAGCTGAAATAGCCACTTGTAAAGAAACAAAACATAAACAGCTAGAAATGAAGGTAGAAGAACAAACAGGTTTAGAGTAACAAGTGTTTACATCAATGAAACTCATTCAACTAACGCAGCTACAATAACTTTAAGTTCAAACACATAAAGTAATCTGTGTCCAGAAAACAAAGAGTCATCAACGCAACATGGATACTTCACTGACACCTGATGTTTGTCAAAACAAAACACTGTTTTTTTTTTCATATTTAATGCAGTTTTTTTTTTTACTCATGTGAAGTTGAAATGAAATGTTGTATTTGTTATATTTGTATTGATTTGTATTTTTCCTAACTTTAAACTTTCTTTGTTTACTGTTTCTCTTTAAAGTTTATATTTAATTCATGTCCACTTCTCATTCTAAGTAATGGTCAATTACCTTTTTGTATTTGCTTTTATTGTATTGTTTTATTTACTTTATTTAAGTTATCTTTTTGTTTATTTGATTCATTTGAAGTCTTAATTAAGTTGGTGAAGGGAAGCCTCTATAAAAGCATATTACGTTTTTTTTCTCCCTTATATATGAAATAAACTCTGGGTCCAAATACTTGACCTACACTATGTATATATATATATATTCTGTGTGGACAGTTGGTGCAGGACTGATTGATTCGGGAGCTGGTGTCGGCTCCTGATAACCTGGCCCAAATGGGTCGGTAATGGCTGTTCATGAGGCGCTCGGCTGCTCTAATATGAATGCAGATTGAAATGTTGCTCCAGGTAATAACATGAAGGACCTGCAGTGTGTGTGTGTGTGTGTGTGTGTGTGTGTGTGTGTTTGTGTGATAATAATCACTATTCATTACATATAAATATGTTTTCATGAGTGTGTGCACATGCTCAGATTGATCTGACTTATAATGACATCTGCATCTGTGAATTTAAAAACATTTTAATAGAAGTTTAACCAGATATGAGATTTAAACGGAACAGTAGAAAAGAAAATGATGTCAAGAAAGTCAGTCATCTGTTTTGTTTCTTTTCATCTCTTTTAAAGTTCAGTGTATATTGTAAGGATCCTAAATACTCCCATTTTTAAATGATTTAGTGTGAAATTATGTTCTTATATGTTCTCTATTAACAGTGGAATCAGTGAGATGGATGAAAACGATGGTAAATTATCAAACAGAAAAACACAGTAACAGAGGTTTAACTGACGACGTATACAGACTCTGATATGACTTTTATATTTTAATATTATCTTTGATATTATAATCTTTCACAGGTGAAGTTTAATCATAGAATCAAAAACAACTTTTGTTTCTTCATTTTGGCCCCAGCTTATTATTATTATTATTATTAGTAGTAGTAGTAGTAGTAGTAGTAGTAGTAGTAGTAGTAGTAGTAGTAGTAGTAGTATTAGACAGTTAATGTAGTAAATTGTAGATCATAAAGTCATTGGAGGTTAATCTGGTTCATGATGTTGAGCTGTAGAATTAAAGTTAATTGATTCAATATGGCCATAATCAGATGCATGTCAGTCTGAAGTGAATAAGTTATTGATTAACCATTTGGTCTAAGAGAAAACATTTCTTAAAATACTTAATTCACAACCTAAATATATTCATTTTACCGTCACATCCATGGAATCCATTTATGTGACAGTAAAATGCCTTGTGTTCCTCACACAAACTCAAAACAATGATTGATTATCCCAAAGGTTATTTAATACCCCACAGATTATTGATTATTCTAAAGGTTATTGATTATCCCACAGATTAGTGATTGTCCCAAATGTTATTGATTATCCCACAGATGATTGATTATCCCAAAGGTTGAGCAGGTTAACTGGAAGGCAGCCGTTCATCTACTCTGTATATGTTTGGCGATTTTCTTTTTTTCCCATCAGCCCCTGCTTCCTTGCATCTACCTGCAGTGTGCTTGTTTATCTGCTTGTTAACACACTGAATGTATTTCCCATAGTCTGTAAACCACGGGACAGAGAAGGAAAGGCTGCCAGACAGCCTGAAGTGGCCTCGGGAAAACAGAGATGCAATGCTTCCTCATTCGTCAACGCTCGAGAAAATCTGGTTCATGCTCATCCTCCACCCTCCACCCTCCACCCACTCACCCACCCACCCCACCCCCTTGCATCCCTCATTCCTCCTGTAGCATGAGAGTGGCTCACTGGTTTCCAGAACATATTGATCCCAAAATAACATCAAAGCGGCCACTGACTGACTTAAGGAGAAGGAGGAAGAGGAGGAGGGTAGAAGGAGGAAGAGGAGTGGGAGGAGGGAAAAAGGAAGTGAAGGAGGAGGGTGAAAGCAGGTGTAGCTGCAGGGAGGGAGGATGTGACCACTGAGCTGAGGCGGAGGTGAAGGCCGTGGTGGTAGTGGGTGTTTCAGAGGTGTAGGACATGGGATGCTGACGTTAAAGGGTGGTGTTTCAGATGGGTCAGCAGGATTGAGCTTCAGCTTTAGATCTGACACTGATTGATTATTCATGATCACAACTCTCTACCTGGAATTTCTGCTTATTTAAAGAACAGGCTTAGAGGCGTCCAGTGGGTTCAGAGATGATGAGATGCGACAGGGGAGGAGGAGGAGATAGAGATGGGAGTGGAGAGAGAGATGGGAGTGGAGATAGGTGAGACAGCAGAAGAGGTGGAGGAGGAGGAGGTGGTGGGCTTGCTGAAGATGGCTTCACACTCCTCCATCTTCCCTCATTGTCTTTTTTGTTGTCGCTGTCCTCCTCTTCCTCACTGTCATCAGGACATTAGTGGGTGTTGTGTGACTCACAGTTGTACTTAGACATTAGTGGGTGTGGTCAGACTCACAGTTTTAATTGGGCATTAGTGGGTGTGGTGAGACTCACAGTTGTAGTTGGACATTTGTGGGTGTGGTGAGACTCACAGTTGTAGTTGGACATTAGTGGGTGTGGTGAGACTCACAGTTGTAATTGGGCATTAGTGGGTGTGGTGAGACTCACAGTTGTAGTTGGACATTTGTGGGTGTGGTGAGACTCACAGTTGTAGTTGGACATTTGTGGGTGTGGTGAGACTCACAGTTGTTGTTGGACATTAGTGGGTGTGGTGAGGCTCACAGTTGTAATTGGGCATTAGTGGGTGTGGTGTGACTCACAGTTGCAGTTGGACATTAGTGGGTGTGGTGTGACTCACAGTTGTTGTTGGACTTGACATTTTTTGCCTTTTCCTCAGTCCTTCTCCTTGGTTTACAGCCTACAGACAGATTCATATGTTTGTATCTCATCCATCAGATGGTGGACAAAGGTCGACACTAACATCCCACCATCACTTACTTCTGTAAACTTCAGTTATTCCAGAAAGATTTGAATTCCAACAGTTGGACATTTTTAATTGTCTTTTTATCTTGTTTACTGTCTTTTATGTACCTTTTGCTGAGCTTTTACGACCCTTTTCCAATGCAGTTTTATTTCTGCAAATGGCAAACAAATTGATCCTTGATTCTTTATCGTTGTTTTTCATAGTAATTATGATAAAAATTCAAGCTTGTTTTCATTTTTATTGCTATAACACACTGTTTTATAATATTCTTAATCATCATTAGTTGTGATAATGATAATTAATTAATGGCCAGATATTAAAAGTTAGGTTCTCCTTGAATAAAAGGTGCAAAAGAATTGGCAAAAGAGACCATTTCTGACACTTTTGTTGCAAAAAAAAACAAAATAAATAAATCTCGGCAGCCTGTTATAATGGTAGCCATTAGTATCATAAATATTGACTTTGTTGGGTTTTTAGAATGTGTTGCATTACCTTTTATACTTCCTCAAAGGAAATCGACTTGAGCGTCCCAGACATCAGGGTAATTCCTTTATGTCACAGCGTAAAGTGGAGCGCTTTGGTCTGTTTTAATGCGCCTACTTAAGCGTTCATAACAGGCTGTGGATGCTTTACAGACCGACCGCTGAGGCGTCACAGCCGATTGTTCAGGACTTCACTCTGCTGCTGCGATGACACAAAATGAATATGGATTATGAATTCATGACAACAATAACAAACAGAACAATGATACCAGTAAATACAGCTGGAAGAAGCCACGCACCGCTTTCACTGCATCAAGACATAAAGTGGTGAGACAATCACACCTCCACGGATCAATCGATGCAGCTCAGTGCGATCTGGACCAGGGTTCAGATATCAGCCGGCTTAGATTCCCTCATCAGTCGCAGAGTCTGAATATTTAACATGCAGCCGCTTTAACCCTTTACCCGCTGAACCATGACTATTATTCATTACATATAAATATGTTTTCCTGAGCGTTTGTGGATGAAAGTCAATGTACAGTAAAATAAATTTTTTTTACAGACGTTTAACTAGATATGAATGGAAGAGTAGAAAAAAGCAAATAATTACTGTTAAATAATTACTTTTCATCACTTTTAAAGTTCAGTGTTTAATGTAAAAGTCCTAAATGCTGCTATTTTAAATGATTTAATGTAAAATTAAGTTCCTAATATGTTCTCTATTAACACTGGAATCAGTGAGATGGATGAAAACGATGGTAAATTATCAAACAGAAAAACACAGTAACAGATATGATATGACTTTTATATTTTAATATTATCTTTGATATTCTATTATTATTATTATTATTATTATTATTATTATTATTATTATTATTATTATTATTATTATTATTATTATTATTGTTATTGTTATTATTATTATTATTATTATTATTATTATTATTATTATTATTATTATTATTATTATTATTATTATTATTTATTGTAGATTATAACGTCATTGGAAGTGAATCTGGTTCATGATGTTGAGCTGTAGAAATACAAGTTAATTGATTGAATATGGTCATAATCAGATGTATATCAGTCTGAAATTAATAAGTTATTGATTAACTATTTGGTCTAAGAAAAATGTCCTTAAAACCAAGACAATATCCTAAAATACTTAATTCACAACCTACAGTAAATATGGTCATTTTACTGTCACAAAATAAAAGAAATAATCAATGGAAAATTCACATTAAAGGAGCTCCGATGCCTTGTGTTCCTCACACAAACTCAAAATGATTATTAATTGCACCTAAGGTTATTCAATATCCCACAGATTATTGATTATACCACAGGTTGACTCAAGGTAAAGGTTCTGCTGTGAATTGTTTTCAGGATCAGAAAATCTGCTGTGAGTTTGTATTTGTGTTCTTTTATTGTGGTTTTGTTTTAGGGTCGAAACAGAAAACAATAAAGAGAGCAATTAAAGTTGGACAGGTCTGGACTAAATAAGTACATTAATAAGATAATTAGGATGTTGAATATGAACTGTGAACATTGAACAACAAGGTATTTACTAAAGTAAATACCTTGTTGTTAAAGTTAACTACTGGACATTTGGGTCCACTAGTTTTGTTCTGGGCTCTTTTTTGAAAAATATAAATCAATCCAGCTGCTTTTTGACACATGGTTGAACTCCAAAAACAGTCACGCTGTCAAAACCCAGTTTAAAAAGAAAAAGGAAAATCACCACAACACTGAAAATGACAATAAAAACAAATAATACCACCAGGAAAATGGTGTAGGAAAAAGAAAATCTGTCTATTTTTACAGCGAGTTGGTTTCACTCACTGCTTTGTGTTTTACCCAGCATTCCACAGGCAGCAGGGGTTGAACTGAGCATGCTCAGCACGATTGGAAATGTTTGCTATTGAGTAAATTTTTATGACTCACCACTGACAGGTCTGAGGTTAAAGAGTTAAGTCAAAACCAAAACCACACTGTAAAAACAAATCCTGTTTTTTTTTTATGGGGGTAAAAAAAAAACTGGCAGCAGTCGTGCCCATAAAAATTCTGGGAAAAAAAACATGTCTACATATAACAAAATAATCAAATTTTACATTTATCTTTGGAAAACAATATGAACCTTGACAATACATTTACAAATAGGTAAATAATGGTTAATACATAATGAACAAACCATTTACAAATAGGTAAGTAATGGTTAATACATAATGAACAAACCATTTACAAATAGGTAAATAATGGTTAATACCCACATAGCAAATGAACTACGGCCCACTACTGGCCCACTACATGTCAGGAGAGTTTCTGACAGTTGGCCCAATTCTGGCCTGGTCCCCGGCCCAGAGATGGCCCACTGAAAAATAACGGACTCTAATTGTTTGTGTTGGCCCAGTGCAGGCCCACGCACTGTGAAATGACTCTCATTGCTTCTGCTGGCCCAGGTGTGGCCCACTCACAATAAAATGACTCTGATTGTTCCTGCTGGCCCAGGTGTGGCCCACATACTGCTGGCTGATGATACCAGTGTTGGCTGACTGCTGGCTTGGTCCCCGGGCCTGTACTGGCCCATACACTACTTTACTAATCTCACTGAGTGTTGGCTGACTGCTGGCTTGGTCCCCGGGCCTGTACTGGCCCATACACTACTTTACTAATCTCACTGAGTGTTGGCTGACTGCTGGCTGGGTCCCCGGGCCTGTACTGGCCCATACACTACTTTACTAATCTCACTGAGTGTTGGCTGACTGCTGGCTGGGTCCCCGGGCCTGTACTGGCCCATACACTACTTTACTAATATCACTGAGTGTTGGCTGAAAGTCGGCCTGTACTGGCCCATATGTGGCCTAAGAACTGCAAAGAAGTACATAAAAACAGATTTCTATAATTTAAAAGTTTATTTTTAATCAGTTTTAACAATACAAACAGCAAAGATAAAACAAATTATTTTGAAACTGATCACACATTCACTCACACACACACACATACACACACCAAATCACCAAACATACTGATTAACTGATGAATCACATGAAATGACTAAAGGAAAAGTTTTATTTTACACTTAAAGCCTTTTTCTTCGGATGGTTTCTGATGAAATACAATAGTTAAGATTTTGACGCAGGCTATTACAAGAGTTAATTTTAAACAGTATAGGTGCACTGGAGCAATCACTCCTAAAAACGCATTAAACATTTGTTGGTAGAGACGTGAAACTCATTGATTGGTAACATTCACTGAGACACAGTTTGCAGCAATATTTTTGTCAGCACAAAAGTGAATATTACTGACCACTTGGTGAGTTTCTCGTCTTTACAAACGAATGCTCAGTGTGTTTTAGGAGCATTTGCTTCAGTGCACCTATGCTGCCACTCTGACGGGGGCGGGGAGTCCAGCAACAATTAAGATTCTTGAAATCATCAGAAACAATCTGAAAGCAAGGCTTAAGTGTAAAAATAGTGAACTTTTCCTTTAAATTTAAAAACACATAAGTACCGATGCACCCACGCACACACAAAAACACAGTTTGGCCATAGATACTTTTCCGTTAACTCCCCTCCAGTTCAGCTGGCGAGCCAGTCCTTTCGCCACCACCCTCCTCATGATCCTCCACGTGCAGTCTTTGGTGTCAACCCCCCCCTATGACACCAAGGTAGTTGACCTAAAACAAAAAGAACTGCATTATTACAAGGTTCCCAATGTAAATCACATAAAATTACCCTTAGTAAAACGCAAAACTAAAATTCTCTGACTAAAATGCAAACTTTCCATGATCTTCACTACAATAAAGCAACAATCCCTAAGGGGCCAACTTGATGCTATTACCAAAATTCCCTGATAATACCTGACTGTCCATATATATTAAAAAAAATTCCCTGATTTTCATACCTGCCAACATTTGAGAATCAAAATTTGTGAGATTTTTGCGGCGGGGGGGGGTATTTATTTAAATATACTGTATATTAAATAGGCTGACAGCATTTATTTACCAGTATATATGACAGTGATCAATTTGAAAACATCACAAATTGCTCGATTTACAGTGCACTTTTTGGACTGAGGTGGTTTATAGGCTGCATGACTTGGATCTACAGTCCTCCATTCCTGAAGGACAAAAACATTAACGTTAGTTTATGCTATGCAAGACGACATGCGCAGTTTAGTCCGCTACATGAAATGCGCTCCGGAACGTAGCCTATGTTAATGAAGTGCACTCTGAGATCCATCTTTTGTACAAAACTAATGACTCTCCTTCATTGACAGCATAATGGTAGGCTATTCATCTAGAACATCACAATTCTTGCCAAACACTTTTGGAAAGAGAAATGTGCCACATCTAACAACAAACAATAGTTAACACGAAAGCTTTCAACTTCACGAATCTCTGTGTTGAAAGAACGTCAGGTTGTGGTCGTGCATGTTGCCGCGGCAAATGCGCACATGAGATCAGACTGCATTTCAATACATGATCTTGCAAGTTCAGAACAAAAATTGATCATTTATTAGGAAATTTGGTTCCGGGAGAAATGACAAAACGAGAGGGGGGTGGGAGATGGGTCTGAAATACGGTCCCAGTAAAAACGGGAGTGTTGGCAGGTATGCTGATTTTCCATGTCTGAGACAAACTATATTGAACAGCTGTATGTATGTATGTATTTATGTATGTATGTATGTATGTATGTATTTATTTATTTATTTAACTCTGGTCATCAAGAAATATTGTAAGCACTGTAAGTAAATGGACGTTAAGCAAAAAAAAAAGAAAACAAAAATCTAAAAATTTTCAGTAAATAATTTTTACACTCACAACTTTCTCGTTCTATTCAGAATTTTGTAGATTCTGCTCCATCGCCGTTAGACCACTGAGGTCCTCAATTGGTAGGCCCTCCACCACCTCTGCTGGTGCGTCATGGTACTGGAGCCGCTGTAGGATTGTGGTCTGTTGTTCCAGCACCATTTCCAACTTTGTAAGCACCTCTCTCAGCAGAGCTATAGAAAATAAGTTAAAGGAACAGTATGTAAATTTGTGGCCAAAACTGGTCCTGCAATCACGTTCAAAATACGGTAGACCTAGCCTGGGCTTGCCAATACTTCCTATGATGCTGCACAAAATTTCGCGATCAAGACAGTATATCCAAGCAGTCTGTTTACTGCATTTCCTGTCCCAGAATTTCAGGCACCAATGAGAAGCGAGCTTTCACGCCAAAGTGAAGAAGGAGGGCGTAAAGGCAGGGTCTGTGATTGTACTTTTTTTTGTCATTTTTGCAAAGTTACTTGAAATCCTGTTGATAAACCACTCACAATCACTAAATTGGAATCATTGATATGAAAATGAAATATGTCAATCCTCTGTGGAACGAACAGGGCTTGGAAAAGTGCTTATCATTTGTCAGACCAGCATTTCCCATTGGACAGTTGCATGTCAATCAAGTGCTTGTACTCAACCATTGGAGGAAAGGGGCAGGAACGTGGGTGGGACAATTTTTGAGAATCCCAGACCCTGCCTTTAACAAGTTTGCATTTAATTCTACCTTTCGGAGGGTGGATAGATCTTTTGTATGAGAAACGTAATTCACAGAGCCTTTAAGATACAGTCAATGTCTAAAAGCACAAAAATTTTGACTAAAATAAAATATAATTAATAATTGCTTACATTGAGTATCCCCTTGTGTGGCGTGGAATGCTGTGAAAAACAATGTAAAGTTTTGTCAAGATAATGCCAAGCAAGATATGAAGATGATTAGAAATCACTTGCCCTTACCGGGTTCAGACTGCTGCTGGGGGCCCCAGCGAAAGGTTTGGTAGCCAGGCAATTCTGCAGCAGTAAAACAAAATAAACATCACACATTATCCTAATGATTATAGAACTTTGGACAAGTTCATAGATTAATTAAAAAGTGTTAAAGGAGAATGCCGGCACATCCGAACCTACATTCTGGTGGAAGCAGTGGTCAAGTACAACAAGCTGACCAAAAATTAGCCAACATGATGCAACCTGAACAGAGTTATAGCAGTTTTAGCAGTGCAGTAAAATAGCGCAGCAATTGTTGCAAGTAGTTTATGTTATTTTATCTTAGAAAGCTTGCCCCAATTGCTGCGCTATTTTGCTGCACTGCTAAAACCGCTATAACTGTTCAGGCTTTATCGTTTCGGCTCAATTTTTGTGGTGGTAAATATAGAACTTACCTTTTTCACAGCCCTCCTTCTAAGAGTGCGCCCATGCATGTGTTAAAAGTACCGTACCTTTAATTGACTTCTTTCTTCAGCCTAAGGAAACACACAATTTAGAGATGAACATTAAACACAAATAGAAAACCAGCAATAATGTTTCAACAAAATCTGTTATAGCTTTGTTTCATGTCTCTTCAAATAGGCAATAATAAACATTTTAAATTGCGCCAAGTACAAATACTCTTGGTAATGTTTTAGTAATACTTTAGGAATAATAATCTGTTGTATCTATTGTAAAGAAACTCGCTATTGGCAAAAAAGAGTCTTTCAGTTAGCACACTTAATACTTATATAAAATGCAGTAGGCTACTAGTATTAGAAATAGTTGCAATAACATTACTAGAATGAGCAGCATAATACATAAGTAGGCCATATAACCCTTTACTATTGTGATGTTTCTCGATTGTACTTCTATATTGCTATTGCCTTTTCATTCCACTAGATGGAAGTATAACATAAGTAATGAGTAACTTTATTAAATTGTTATGTAGACTATTTCCATACTGCAAAATACTTCTGGCTTATAGACAGTCATGTGACCAGGTGCAGAACTAAGGCTCCTAGCACCATTTTGGGGTGCAATGCATTTTTAAGGTTGCAGTCCTTGTGTTAAGTTAATTTCGCAGAAACAGCCATATAACTAGCAAACCTTGCAATCGGTAGAACATGCTAGCCCTTGTGCACAGTTTAACTCACATTTGCAACATAGCATGACAACTGGATTACAAAGTTATTAACTCAAATTACCGATCCTGGTTTGTGGCTGCAACACTGATTTATTGGTGTTTTACTGTTAGGGTTGTAGGGTTAGAATGACGGATCCATCACGCATAATATGTCTTTGCGCCAGGTTGTCAGCTACAAAAATAGTTGTTCTAAACCTTAAAACACGAAAAATATATTGACGATACAATGCATAGCCCTTTTATTACACACTCATTTAATGTTCATGCCATTTCTATGTCTATTTTCCGATAATTGACGTTGATTAAAACAAGTCAAATTTGAGTGCTACTTACCAGACCCAGATCGATGTCCGAAAAGAGAGAGTTTGGCGCTGCCTTCACTCCTTACACTGGTGACAGTCGGCTTGTAGGTACCCTGCCGACCCACTTGATGGAATATCTCATTTCTGCCGCGAATCTAGATGCATGATGCGCGTCGGCGTAATTTTATTTCATTTCACACCGCGAATTTTGCTTATCTGCTTGTTTTCATGCATGATGGACACTGTTAAATGAAAACTTGTCCCTTAAGCCCAGTCATATAATAAATCTGGACAATGGAAATTTGTTTCAACTTTTGCTCAAAGTTAAGACACTAATGTTAATAAAAGTACATATAAAGTGTATTTTAGTGATAAAAGTCACCTTTAAACATGATCTTTAATGTGTGTGTGGTGAAATATAAGCTATTGTTAATCGCCGATATGCGCAATTAATTCATCTATGTCTTGTTCTGGCGAGCGATAAGGCAGCCATGTTTGTATGCGTTTAAAGGGGAATCCATTCACACCTCACATTCCATGAACTACATTTCCCTCTGGACAGGAAATGCGTGCGTAAAAAGGTGAAAGTTCATATTTACGCTCCTTTTGCGCACAAACGGGACGAGCAGAGCAAATGAAATAATTTGTTCATTGTGCAAAAGGCACAAGTGCTTTGATGCCAATTAATATCAGTTTTGCTGTCAGTTCATGTCAGATCCAGTGGTGTGATAGAAGGCTTTAATTGGCATTTCGCCCTGACACTCAAGTGTGTTCATAAGCCTATGCAAAGCAATACAGTGGAGTGTGTCATTTCAATGATAGCCTACATTATGCCCGTCGCCCATTCGCGTTTGAACATTTAATTCTGTCGCCAAACAGAACTGACTCAGTGTATGTCTGTGAATATTGGGCCGCCTCCTATCAGCCGCGTTTGGACCGAATGTTGGCTTAAGCTCATCGGGCCGAATGAGAAACAAAGTATTTAGCCCAACTACTGCGTCGTAGTGTCGGCCCATTTAAGTTTAACAGTAGGTCTGCCGTGCTTGTCTTCAACACTGGCGATAACCTATCAAACCACTATCGGGCCGAGGGGAAAACAAAGTAATCAGCCCAACTATTGCATTCCAACCTCGGCCCATTCAAGAAAAGGTGGTATTTAACCGACCCGGATCTCAACCGACACTGCCATCATTCAGCCAGAATCGGGCCGACAGTGCTTGCTATCTGGGTACATAGTGAATTGCATGTAGGTATTATAAAGTGTTACAAAATGTTCTACAATTCCATTGTATTTCACTTTTTTATGCAATTTTCCAACTCTTTGCTGTTAATTTTCCAGTCATTTTCTTTATAGTACAGTATAATAACATTACATACATAAAACGACAACTCCAGCGTCTGACTATTTGACCATTTCTGACCATTTTCAGACTGAGTCGATGCATCAGGGTTTGTTTGATACGTTGTTTGCAAAAAGGCAACAACACCCTGCTCTGAGGATTAACTGTGGACTGAATCCCAAATGTGGCCACACCCAGTTTCCACCAGTATGAGTAATTTCTGAAGCCTTAACAGTATTCAGAATTTAATGTAGTGATGCTTTTAGATGTTTACCATGGCATAAATAAAGCTTAATGTTTACAGATGCTTGGATTAAGAATGCTGAGGCTGACATTGTACTTGGATTTTGTGTAGATGCTGTTGTTTAATGACAGTCGGTGTCTGAGTAAGTATTAGAGCAAACACACAAATGCACATCAGACATTAACACACATTAGTGGAGTTGTGAGAAATGGCAGCAGCATCATCAGGGACTAATGTGCAGATAGAGTTACAGCCAGTGCTGTGTGAAGTCAACTTAAATGTGGAATATGCCTTTAGTCAGACAGCACTTAGGGGGCATATTGATCTGACAGAGAAAAGCAAGTGGGGGAAGATGGGTGTCAGAGCCTAGGGTGGGTGGGTGTGTGTGGATGAGAGAACACAGGGTCACCCACCAGAGGCAAAACAAAAAGCTAATCTGTGCCAGAGCTCAACAGCAAGATTTACTGTATTCCACTCATTACTCTGTTGGTTTTCTCCTTCACTGCAGCCAGTTTGGGTGAAATATTGATGCGTAGAGACTCAGAGAGACTCAAAATTGAATGAAAATAAAAGACAAAAGACTAAATATGACAGTGTATTATGAATCTGAGTCCAATTAACACTCACTGTGTCAAATATATTCTCATACTATAATTATCCTAACTCATACACGAATGGACCAAAGCATGTGGACTTGTTAAAATTGAGGTGTTTCTTTTCTAACAGGGGTCTGGGATACAAAAGAAGAATGACTAATGTCAGCATGCAGTTATATTTTGGGATAATTGGTTAGTTGGTTTAAACTGTTATCTTTCCTCCTTTCCTTCATCAAACCACAGAGATGGTTTTGACTTCGTCTGACTGTTAAATAAGCACTTTAAACAGGTAATGTGCAATTACTGGGAAATTATATTTCTATTTATATGTGCAATAATAACAGTGGTCTACTAGTAAAATGTTTCCAGAATAAAACTAATGGAATTTTACCACAGGTGTGTGACTGATAAAGAAAACACAAGTCTTAAATGCTGGTTGGTTCAAGTTTCCAAGACAAGTCTGGGGTCAAAATGTGAAATTCTTAGAATTAACAAGAGAATAGGTTTTAGTCCAAAGGAATATTGGTGTCAGATCTACTTCAAAACACTGTCTGCACATTATAACCCATTCACTTTACAGGTTCTTTCTGGTGGAATATTTACAAATCCATTGTATACATGTACATAAATCACTATATATGTGGAATAACACACCATCACATATATTAAAAACATTAACTAACCAGCACTAAAGTTATTTGTTTTCTGATAAGGTATGTAAGATTTAGCACATTTAATGTCTGAAGCGTATACGTTCTAAAAAATTCTAGAGTTGTGTTATTATCTATTTATCAACCTGCTTTTATAGCATTTTAAGTCACTAGAGGCACATTATTTTACATCAGTATTTTAGTGTTTCTGTTTATAATCATCATGTCATCATGTTGATTGTGCATCAATATTTAATTTCTGCAGTGAAGCCATGATGTTTAGGTTTTCTATCTATCTATCTATCTATCTATCTATCTATCTATCTATCTATCTATCTATCTATCTATCTATCTATCTATCTATCTATCTATCTATCTATCTATCTATCTATCTATCTATCTATCTATCTATCTATCTATCTATCTATCTATCTATCTATCTATCTATCTATCTATCTATCTATCTATCTATCTGTCTGTCTGTCTGTCTGTCTGTCTGTCTAAATTTTTTACCCATAACTATGACTTTACATGTTCTACCTCTAAATTTCTCCAGTATTCAGAGCTAACCATCTACTTTATTCACATCTCTCTGAAGATCTCCCATTAAATGTTAAGGAAATATAAGTGTTTATGAACTATATGGATAAAAATATAAGGATGTGACATAGAAGCACCAATATAAATAATCAACATTATATTTATCCCAATATAAAACTACATCAGGTTATTAGGTTTTGTATTCCAGACCCTTGTTAGGAAAGAAACACCTGAATGCAATGGGCCCACATACTTTTATCCATGTGTATGAGTTATAGAATACAATACAATACAATACAATACAATACAATACAATACAATACAATACAATATAATACAATACAATACAATACAATACAATATAATACAATATAATACAACTCAATACAATGGAAGATAATAGAATAGAATAGAATAGAATAGAATAGAATAGAATAGAATAGAATAGAATAGAATGTATTGATTCCGCAACTGGGAAATTGTTAGGTAATTATATTATGAGGAGAACAACATGATTGTTTAAAATCATGCATTTGTACTTGAGCAGAATCTGTTGGTCTTTTCTTTCAAACATCCACTACCTTCAGATGTTATTTAAAGCCGCCTCCTCCCATCTCGTTCTTCTTTTATCCATCAAAGCCATCACCTCCACCAGAACCATGAAATACACTCTGCCAAAAAATGATCCAGAATCAATAACTGAGCCTGAATGAGAGTTGTGTTCGTGCCATAACTCCTTTTAATAGCCCGTGGTGGGCTTTGCGATGCAAGTTGCAGCCCCTTTTCTTACACACCTTCCCGCTGCTCCCAAAAAGTATAAATCAGCGCTACAGCCACTTAATGCATGCTCTGGAATGCCCTGCTGTGGCGCTGGCTCTGGACATAGAGCTGTAAATAAAAGCCTTAACACTCTCTGACAAATGGCCTCAAATGCAATGCAGGCGTTCTGCATGTGACAGGACGTTTTAAGGAAAGAGCGAGCGGAGAGGTCTTATCAAAGGCAGCGCAGCGGCCTTCCCTCATGCACGTACAAGTAATTGGTCTGAGAGGCGGGGTGTGTGTCATTAGTGGATGTGTGAATGTTGAAGTCGGCGAATGGTGCTGCTGCTTTAGCCGTCCTCTTCATATTCACCATCGCCTCGGTCCAATGGCCACACCAGTAGTCCAGGCCGCGGCGGCGCTAATGGCTACAGGACCCACCCCTGTCGCTAATGCCAAAACTAATAGGCCAATTAGTGGAAGGAGATCGCACTGATGGCTGCGACACACTGAGGTTTGATAGGAGATGCTGTAGTTTCTGAAAGTCACGGCCGTGTTTGTGCGACTTCAAAGTTAAAGCGTAAATACTGTACGTGGATATTTGACAGCGACAGCTACGACTGGTCCAATCAGTGCTCAGATTAAAAGACTGGAAGCTGGTGGACAGTTGAAACTAAAAAGGTCAAAGGATCAGGCAATAAAACCAGCTTCAAATGTAATAGGAGAAAAAGCCACTGTGCGTAATAATAATAGTCATAATAATGTAATAATAATAATAATAATAATAATAATAATAATAATAATAATAATAATAATAATAATAATAATAATAATAATAATAATAATAATAATAATAATAATAATAATAATAATAATAATAATGGATTGGATTTATATAGTGCTTAATATGAGTGACCCGATTCACTCTCACATTCTCCCTCTGGTGGTGCTAAACTACATATGCGTTGTGTGGGGAATGAGGGGGAAGTTTCTTACCCAAGGACACAACGGACTGACTACGACAGAGCAGGAGTCGAACCGCCAACCCTTTGCTTAATGGACAACCCACTCTACCAACTGAGCCCCAAGTGGCATCTTTGGACAAAATTGCCACATTTACATTTGGGGAAATCTTAATCTTAAGAAGAAACTCTGCGTGAACCTCCTCTGGAGGAAATCAGAGCTGTGATTGGACACTTTATAGATCGGTTGATGTTTTCAGGAGTTAATATATGATTGACAGGTGCAGGCTAATCACTAATTGACATGGAATCTTTTCTCCTGGTTAAATAAAGGTTAAATAAATACAAATGGAAACACTATCATTGTGTTCTCTAAGCTGCAGAAGTAAAGGATGTGTCGACTACAGATTTAACATTCCATTATCAACAAAACCTCAAAACACAAAAATCAGAACAGACACTGGATAGTGATCAGAGTGTCAGTGTAAACTGGATCACTGGTATGGGTTGTTCATCAAAGTTTATTATGGAATATTTGAACAAAATATGATTTATGATACATGAAATTCAAGCAGTGAGAAAATACGATCACAGGCTGTATATGTACGTCATGTGTAAACTGTATAAAATAAATATATTATATAATAAATGGCAAAAATAAGACCAAGGGTACTGTAGTCAGTTACAGGGTACTGTAAGTGAGGTACATTTGCTTCACCTTTAAAATTCACTCAAGGTCAAAGGTCATGGCACCAACTGAAAGCCCATTCATGATTTCATATCTATTGCTCATGTCAATTATATCAATATCTTCAACTGTTTTGAAATTACAGCACTTATAATTAAATTTTAATTGTATTTTTTTAAAATAAATAAATCAGGAAATAATAATTGAAAAATCTATATTTTTCCGTTCTTATGAACTTGGAATACTTTACTACACAAATATCAGTCATTCTATTTAATAGTTTCAGAGAAAAAATATTCTTGAAAAATAATTTATGAACGGATGGACGACAGACAGACAACTTATACCAATAAAAAAGAAGAAATTAAAAAAAAGAAAAATAGTGAAAATGTGTACCAAAATGGCCGACTGCTAAAAGATGTGACTCTCGATCTGATACATATGGAAAAACAAGATATTTTGTCATTGTTTTCAGGATTAACTCAGATCATGTCCTTTACACATGCAGAGGTTTGAGAGCGCACACATGTGTCATTTATTTATTCAGTAAAATAGTGATAATAGTGAGAGTCCTTCCATTTTAAATTACCTTCATACTGTTGTTCATGTCCAGGCCTTAAAACCAGTAAATACACAGAACTGAAACTCATCTTCAGGCTAAATTCAATAGCAGTACGACCTCTACTACGACCCCAAAAACCAACAACCGATAATAAGAATGGTGAATGAATCTGGTTCAGAGCTGAGTAATAATGCATCGATTTGAGTCCAAACTTTTGTTGAGACAAAACTGAAACTAAATGGGCATTATTTGAGTCTAAACTCTGAAAACTCAGTGTCTCATACTGTTACAAGAGGCTCCTCCGTAATGAAATGAACCAACTTTATAATCGACTGATCCATGATTGAATAAAAACCGAGCCTAAAATCTTCACTTTTTAAATTCAATACATGACCGTGAGCTTTTCCATCACATTGAACTTTATTATTTGATCTTAAATATTTTTTAAAGATGAACATTATTCATTCATTTACGTAGCTGAAATTAAACTTGCATTCACTGTGTTTGAGTTTATTGAATTTAATCTTATTAAATAGCATCTGCAGCTTGAATGGTAGAATAACACAAGACATGAAATAAAAACAGGCAAATTATTCCATGTTTTATTTGTTCATCAGATCCATAAATGTTTTTCCTTTGTGTCTGAGAGCATTTGAATGGGGATTGTTCATACTGAAATGCATCATGGGAGTCATTCAGAACATGACCTTGACATTTTAAGGTGCACTGGCATCACCTTTGACCTTTGGATCAAACAATACGAATGCTGACATTTATTGATGATCCATTGAAGTCACATGAGTGGAGAGTCATTGTTTTATATCAGGTGGAACTGACTGGAAGGTGGCGCTGTGGAGCACATAGTTTATATTTTACTTCGAAAATTATAAGTCATTAAATGTGATTCTAATGCATGACTTTATATTTATAATTTATGGATCCACAAACGTTTGTAGCTGGAACAAAGACAGACATTTTTATGGGACTAGTTTGTGTTAATAATGTGACTTTATATTAATGCTCATATTGCGATTTTTTTTTTTTTTTTTTTTAAATACTCGGGAAGACGTGGTGCTAACGTAAATGGTCAAACATTTCTTTTCAGCACTAAGTTTGGTTGATTGATTGATTGAAAAATAAGGAACAAACTCATGCGAACCAAACAAGGAACAAAGAACAGATATTAACAATTTAAACAGAATATTAATGATTGACATCAGTATTAAACACCCTCCATCTTTATACTGAGACCAAACTATACATTTATACAACAGTTTAAATCTGTGATGTCTAGACTGTTTCATAGTTTCACTCTACATACAGACACATAGAAACATTTGCGAATGGTTGAAAATTTGGGTATGATAAAACCTCCAAATCCTCTCAGATAATGAGTACTCTCTCAGATTATGAAGACATTTTGTAAGTTATTTGGTAATAGTTTCTGAAATGCTTTGTATAGAATTATTGATACAAAGCATCAAATAACTTACAAAATTTGTACCAAGTCTTCAGTTTTCTGTCATTTGTTGCTCATTTTTTAAAGTTGTCACCAGCAACTCACTTCAAATTGAGTAAGAATGATTGTGATTGGTGCATCGCTGGCTGCAGTCTGTGTCATGTACCCTTAAAATTACATAAGACTTAAGTTGCTTCCTACATTGCAAGACCTACGATGTGTCTATTGTGCACATATATATTTAATGTCAACACTCAAATGATATATTGTGCAGCTCTACTTTATATTATCTGAAATTGGACTTAACGTGTATTTTTCAGGTTTATTTCAATGCGTTTGCAAATCCCATTGCTTCAGTGGTGTCATGGTGGTTTTCTTCTCTGCATGTATGTTAATGTATGTGGGTTCACCGTGGGCTTCCTATTCGGTTTTAATTAGAGTCCCCATGGCACCTCCACCCCCACCGCTGACACAGATCCCCAAGGAAATGCTGAGCGGTGGCAGACATACAGTCCAATCTGGTCCCTGAGGGGTAGCAAGGCACCCCCTGCCAAGGGCACTTAACCCTCAGAGGCTTAAACACACAGACAGAGATAAGAGAAAATTATCAGACACTTGGATGCAGGAGAGGTGTGAAGACAAGATAGGACCGAGTTCCTGGAAACAAACACCTTATCTCCACTTCCTGTTCATGTCAGTTTGACCCCGATGTGGACTCTGGACTTGGTCTGATGGACCCAGTCCTGCAGCAGTCCTCAGTATCTGGACAAGTAACGACACTCACATTGTACTGATTATCTTCTAAAAATAGCCTTTTGCATTTAAGGTAAAGCATCCATTCTATCATATATATATATATATATATATATATATATATATATATATATATATATATATATATATATATATATATTAGGGCTGACAACATTAACACATTAACACATTAACACAGATGATCCATGTATCATTTGTTCATTTTTTAATCTGATTAAAAATTTGAATACAGTTAAATGGAAGTTGATTACAGTTGTTTTGTTTCAAGGTGTTGAAGGTGTTGAATGAACATGTTAAATGCATATATATTAATAATTTTATATGTTTTTAATATTTTATTCCATTTTTTGGTGGGGTTTATATATATATATATATATATATGATAAGTAGAATAAGCTCATAACCTTTTAATTCCTCATACACCCCATTCACTGGCAGCCTTATTAACCATCACCATGACAACCACCTCCCACCCCAACACTACACAAGATAAAAATGATGTGTAACTGCCGAAAACCCATGAGTAGTTCAAAAGCTAATTATTGAAAACGATTTGAAAACTATATTTATCATTGTTTAATCATCTACAAATTAACGTCACATCCTGGGTTTGGTGATTTTTTCTTTGGTACAAAACCCGGTTCTTAAACTTTTACCTCAGTATGTGGCATTTGTACTACTGTGTGTGTGTGTGTGTGTGTGTGTGTGTGTGTGTGTGTGTGTGTGTGTGTGTGTGTGTGTGTGTGGGTGTTGAATCAGCTGAACATCTGTTTCCAGTTTCAGCTTCATTTGCAGACTGATCAGGACCCAGTCCAGGACTGAGTCCGAATCCAAAGGGAGTCCTGAGAATCTGGCCTGGCCCATAATGGTTCAGCAGGATTCACTTCACATCCCAGATAAACACACTGGACCTCATTAGTTAAACGCTGTGAACATTTGATATGCTGGTTCTGACCAGTCTGGGTCCGATGAGTCCTGGTCCAGAATCCTAAGTGTTGTCTATGCATCCTCGGGTCCATGGGGTGCGGCGCTAATGGCTCCAGCGTGTTCCCATCCAACCTTCCAGAGATCATTAGTCTGAGCTGTGACGGGTCGGCACCGGTGCCAGTACCACTGACGGATGTTTCCAGGCCCGGTTTCACCTTAATCTGACTGAACTGAACCCTGACATCTGCACTAAACCACCAGTGGGTTCATATATCTACTGAGGTCAAAGGTCAGATACAGAAAAAAACATGGAAACGAATGGGTCCAGAACCTGTAGTTGAGTTGAACTTAAGCCTTTCAGGCATGAATTATAACAACCTCAGTACAGGTTGTTTTTTTGTTCTCTAGGTTTTCTTACTACGTTCCTCAGTGTTTTAGTTAGAGGTGTCAAAAGTACTCATATTCTATTCTTAACCCATAAACACTCAGTGTTACTTTGTGAGAGTTAATTCCAATGTTTTCTCTATTTAATCCTTTCTTATGTGATTGGTCAATATATATCTTAATGTTATCCTTTCCATTTTGTACTTATTTTAGTCATGATCAGGTATTTTCTGACATTTATTTTACTGATCATATTCTTTAAACTACCATGGGCCCACATACAGTATAAGTAGTCGCTCCAAAATGTTAAGCAAACTACCCAAACCTGTCCCAAATGGTCACATGACCAGAGATTCTCACACATCAGAAGATAAAACCCACTTTCAGATATAATATCCACAGCAGGTACAAACAGCTGATCTGAACCTTTATGTCTCATAATTATCCACAGAAGAGCCATATTCTAACAAACACAGTCAGAGTCCAACAAAAACATCCAAAACAAACACAAAAAAATCTCCAGATGTAGTCCATATGTAGTCCAAAACACATCAAAGTGTCAATAAATATCCATATATTTTTTATCTCTTGCATCATTTAACAGGACCTGCCTCCAATAACCCAGTTTTCATCTTAATATTTTCATTTGTAATATAATCCAAAACCATTTGAATATTATCAAAGTGGTTCAACAACAGCATTGAATTGACTTAATGGAGAAATGTAGATGTAATTGAGTGAAAGTTTAAAGGGTTAATCATCATGATCAGATTACATTTGAGTGTTATCATACAGTACCACAGAAAACTTCAGAAAAATTGACTTTAATAGTAAAATATATCATTAATTTAACATCAACCCAGTGTGTCCGTCCACTGTCATTAATCCATTTTTTTTTTTTTTATTGGTGAATCAATGTTGCAGAAGATGACAGTGTTTCCACGGTAACTACATAGCAACTCTGATGACCATGAAAAGATGAAGAACCTCATTTTATACTAATGGAATGATAGATTTACATATTAAGTATTTTAGACTGGTGTATATTATGGGTTAGTAGAAGTACATTTATTTGTGTGAAAGAATACTATTGTAAAAGTACAAGTACTGATTCAACTCCTTTACCTTAAGTACAAATAAAAAAAAACAACAACTGCTCAATTGTCATAAAATTCAAAAGTAAAACAAAACTGTTTTGTCATGAACGAAACAATAGTCATTTAACCAGGAAAAATATGATTTATTTTTTTCATTTTCTAATTCCACTGTGAATGGTACTGACCAGAGTCCTGTACCATCTACCATCTACATGTAATACATGACAGGTAACCCACAAAAATATGCAAGGATGGGTAAAAAAAAAAAAAAACATACATATTTTATGTACTGTCACATTCATTTAGTTTGAAAAAGTAATGAGCCTATTCTGAGTATGTAAACTGTATAAAGTACAAATATTACTACAGAGGCACAGAACAATAACACCTGCACTACACTGTTCTTTTTATTTATTCATGTATTTACTTTTTATCTAAAATGGCCTTTTTATGCATAGATTTTTATATCGGCTGCTCCGGGACCAGAGGAAACACATTTTGTTTGTCTCATGTTTAGAATGTGCTGAATGACAATAAAGAATCCTTGAATTCTTGAAAATGTAAGAAGTAAAAGTAAAAAGTTACCAGAAAAATAAATACTAAAGTAAAGTACACATACATTTTGAGTTGATAAACAACTAAAAAATCTACTGAAAGACACTCAACTCTGCAATCATTGATTTTAAACATGGCTGTATGACTGTGTTTGTGTCTGCGAGTGGGTGTGTGAATGTATTTGTGCATGGGTGGCTTAACTGTACACTGTTTAGTGTCATTGTCTTATTGCTATTTCTCAGATTTTTTTAAAAATAATTTTATTTTCTTATTATATTTTTTTTCTTCTTTCTCTCTTTTTAACAAATGTTTGTTTTGTGACCTTGCAAGCGACTGCAGATGTAAAGTAGCTCTGAGCTAACTTTGGTATAATACATCAAATGTAGCATTTATGTTTTTTTATTGTGCATGGTCCCTCTATAAATGAACACATTACTACTATTACTACTACTACATTAAAACAAAACTATTTAAGTACTTATACTTTATTACTTACCACCTCTGGTTTTAATTTTTCATACATTCCATCCACTTATTAACAATCGCCATGACAACTGCCTCCCACCCCAACACCACGCTGTACCGATGTGCATGAAATGGTGAAGTGAAACACCTACGGTAGATGTGTGGAGGTTTCAGTCTTTCTACTTGTTCCACTCTGTGCTTTTTCCTCTCATTCCTAATTATCTGCTCCTCAGTTTAACTTGGTCTTAAAGAGACTCCAGCGATTTCCAATTTATTCCGTTTTGTGATGTTTGCAGATTTGGAATCCAGGCTGAGTCACAAGATCCTTCCCTTTCCTTTTACTCCTCCCTTACCTTCCCCATTCTGTCAGCAAATATAAATATATATATATATATATATATATATATATATATATATATATATATATATATATATATATATATATATATATATATATAATTATATGGAACAGAAAAGATGTGTTATTAAACAGCATCTAAGGGTAGAAACAGAACACCGTGAAATGTTTATGAGTGGAACCACGCATGTGATGTCGATGCTGCAGGTGCAGGTTTATGCGTTTGGTTTTAGCGTCATCTCTGGATTCAACCTGAGAAGTTTTTCTTTAATACTTTTGACTTTGCCTTTATATTACTCGTTATAAATCAGTTTCCGTCATCCTATTTAGTTTCATTTCCTTCAGTACAAATTCACCTGTGACAGTTATGTTTTATGAACTAACTGAACCTAAACTCACACAAAAAAGGAGGAAAAAGTGAGAATCGTTTCTGTTTTTCACCAAAAACAGTTTTTATAACTCAGAATGAACATATTTGTTGCAATCTTTGAAAATATAATTACAAATGTGTACAAATAAAGGTATATAAAACTATTTATATGAAAATGTAAACAATATCTCAGGCATTTTTTAGGTATCTGGTATCACAATATGACCTCATATGTTAATGAAGTATTTATACAACTCACAAAACCATATATAACTATACCACTATGTATACCTTTTACAACTCCATAATATATATATATATGTATATATAATTTGTACAACTATGTACAACTATATAATTATACAACTATTACAATTATATCCAATTATTATAACAATAATAAACTATTGCAAGTATATACAACTATTTCAACTATATACAATGATTACTGCACAACCATATCCAATTATACATAATTATTACATTTATATTCATTATTACAACTACATAAATCTATTATAACTATATAGAACTATTACATTTATACAACTATTAGAAGTATACAATTAATACAACTATCTGCAATTATTACAACTATATACAACTATCAGAACTATATACAACTGTGAGCAACTATTTCAACTATATACAATAATTACAACTATATCCAGTTATACTTAATTATTGCAACTATATAAATGTATGACAACAATGTACAATTAATACAACTATATCAACTATTAGAACACAACTATGCACAACTATTTAATTACTATTACTGATAACTATTATATATTATTATTATATATTATATATTATATATATTATATATATAGAACTATTACAAATATTTAACTATTTAAAACCATTTATAGCAACAGTCAGGTGTCACATCCATCTGATTGGTTGATGTAGTTTCAGTTTCCCTCCTTGTAATTATGTTTTTATCCTCTTTTCCTGAAACAAACCTGCTGCTAATATTGGTGTAATTTCAGTTTTGTTGTGTTTTTTTTTTCTTGTCCGACACCATGGACTTGTCAGTTTTATTTTTGACATCTGCACTTTTACACCAGTTGAGCTGCAGACTCTACTGATACGTAGTTTTAAAATGGTTTGTGATTTGGATGTGATGGTGCATTCAAGGTCCCTAAGGGGTTAAAGGACAGTTAGATGTTGTGTAGATGGTCCGGATGTGTCATTGCGCTGGTTTCCACTCCTCCCTGACACTGTAATGTCCCAGTTGGATGTATGAATGGACTAATTGAGGTTCTTTATGTGCAGAGGTCTAAATATATCTGCATATGTCTGCGGGTTCAGTGGCAGCCGGCCGGTGCAGATGGCAGTGCTCACATAACGTCCACTTCAACACAGTCTTATTGTCTTTGTCTAAATATACGTCAGCGACTTGTTCCATTAATGCCACAAAGAAAGAACTCCATGAATAGCTCCAATAAGATGGAGAAGAACATGAACAATGGTGCAGAACATGAGCTCTGTGCACTTTTCCATCTACAGATTGATGAGATTCATGTTATTTTTGAAGTATTCGTGATGTTCTTACATGTGAAAATTAGAGCTGTCAAAGTTAACACATTAACGTGGATGAATCCATCATCGTGTTTAATGTGATTACAAATTTTAACACAATTAAAATGGAACAGTTGTTCACATATGTTTTGTTTCTAGATTGTTTATTGAAACTGTTAGAGGTGTAGAATAAACATGTTACGTTCATATTTTTGCAGATATTTTGGATAGTTTAGCACATTTTTTGCGGGGTTTTTTTTTGTATTTTAAAAGACTTCTTGAATATGTTTTGGATTTCTTCATTACTTTTTTGTGTTATTTTTTTGGTGAATTTTACTGGATTTTAATATGTTTTGTACATTTGTTTTCTCTCAATTTGAGTATAAACCCCCCAGTCAAAACATAAAATGTTTTGCACATCCATTTCACCAAAGCACTTCCAGATTAAAATTCCACATTAGCGTGAAGCATATGTATGTTAGTCAGGAATTCTGTTAGCAATAGGCTAGCACATTCAGCTTACAACAGACATGTTAAGTGCAGGTAAATTCCCTTCTATTTTGAGTCTGTTTGCTCATGAAATCACAATTAATATAGATTCAAATGAATATTTAATCATGATTAATCAAAATTAATCCAAAGCCACCCTGTAATTAATTAATTTAATAAATTCATATCACTAGTGAAAATGTAAAAAACTGAATCACCATGTAAGAAACATGTTTCTTTTTTTTAATTATTATTTTTTAAATAAAAACCATGTTATAGATGTGAGTTGAAGTTGAAGTTTGTCAGACATAAATAGATAGATCTTAAGAAAAGGGTAAATTAAATGCAGAGATTGGTTTTGAATCGTTGTAGGTTCTGCAGGTTTTCATTTCATTTTAATGCCACAGACTCCAAACAGGAAACTAGACACAAATACATGAAGCATTGTTGGAAAATAATACCATTAATACAATGAAAAACAAATCAAAATGATCATTGATTGTATCATTCCATTAATGATGATCAGAAAATGGACGTCAATGTCCATAAATGAGACCAAATAAACATGTTCATATCAGACATGATCAGTTACCATCATGGAAAAGGTCACATCTATATTTATAATTAGCTTAAAGGCTGATTTTCTGTCTTGAGTTGAAGAAAGAAGATGTTCATTACTGGTTTGAAGTGAACCATAAAACACACAGAACACATGAAAAGATAAAACTGAAAAAAAAAAAACAAGACACAAAAAACACAATTTTTAAAGACACACATTTATGAAAGTAATGTTAAGTGTTAATGAGCCTCAGCTACTTCCAGTGGCTACGGTGGCTCGTCAAGCACAAAAAGACACATGGTTCCTTAGTTTGTTTTTTTGACTCAAGGTTGATTAATATATTTGCACCAGAAGCAAAGCATCCCAGTGTCCATTTGGAAGTGACCTGTTCACACTTAGAAAAAAGTCCAGACTTTCCAGTGGTGGTGGCAGGGGTGGCTTTGGTAGTGGAAGTGGCAGTGGCAGTGGAAGTGGCAGTGGCAGTGGCAGTGGCAGTGGCGGTGGCGGTGGCGGTGGCGGTGGCAGTGGCAGTGGCAGTGGCAGTGGCAGTGGCAGTGGCAGTGGCAGTGGCAGTGGCAGTGGCAGTGGCAGTGGCGATGGCAGTGGGGGTGGCAGTGGCGGTGGCGATGGCAGTGGCGGTGGCAGTGGCGGTGGCAGTGGCAGTGGCAGTGGCGGTGGCAGTGGCAGTGGCAGTAGCAGTGGCAGTGGCAGTGGCGATGGCAGTGGCGGTGGCAGTGGCGGTGGCAGTGGCAGTGGCAGTGGCAGTGGCGGTGGCAGTGGCAGTGGCGGTGGCAGTGGCAGTGGCAGTGGCAGTGGCGGTGGCAGTGGCAGTGGCAGTGGCAGTGGCAGTGGCAGTGGCAGTGGCAGTGGCAGTGGCGATGGCAGTGGGGGTGGCAGTGGCGGTGGCGATGGCAGTGGCGGTGGCAGTGGCGGTGGCAGTGGCAGTGGCAGTGGCGGTGGCAGTGGCAGTGGCAGTAGCAGTGGCAGTGAAAGTGGCAGTGGCAGTGGCGGTGGCAGTGGCAGTGGCAGTGGCGGTGGCAGCCCCATTCCCCCTCAGATTGATGCAGCTGGTTGTGGACTGACATGTTGGATAATCACAGACCAATGTACGACTCCCAGCTCTAATGTCCTCATAAATCATGTTCAGTCGAGTGTGAGTTCTGAACCAATTCTTTGAATTGTTGTTGAGCGCTGGGTGACTTTTCCTGAACAAACACCATGAATCAGGAACGAGTTCATCTGAAAAACATGAGCATATTTTCCTTCTTTTACCTTAAAGCTTCTGGGTGAAGTTTTGTGATAATGAACAGAAACATCAGTAAAATGAAACTGATCAGTGGGTTGGATACACACGCTCCTGTCCTTATATAAGGGCTGGTGTTGGTTATATAACATCTGCACAGCCCTGTTGCATTGTGGGACTTTTCTGGTCACTTTAACATGGGCAGTGAAGACTAGGATTTATTTACAGATGACTGTTTAACTTTAAATAAGAACACAATCTACGACTAAATGTTCCAGGAACCCCACAATTAGACTAGAACGATGTGTCAAACATGTGGTCCCCGGGCCAAAAACCAGCCACCAAACGGTCCAGACAGGATCCTTCCTAATAAATGATGTTTCATTTCTACATTCAGACCACTATGATGTAAAGTGGATCAAAACTAGTACAATAAGAACAGAATAACTGATAAATTACAAATACAAATGTATTTCTGCTTTGGTGTAAAAAAAAAAAAAAAAAGAATATCCTGAAACATTTTAATATAAGTCAGTGTAATTATACCAACATTCTGCCTGTCATTACAAATTTGGGTTTGTAGTTCCACTGTAATCTGTAAATTATAATGTACATGTGTAAATACATAATATTGGTAAAATGACACTTATTTTTCTGAATAAATTCCAGGTTGTTCAGTATATTACACTTTTAAAGCTACTTTGCAGATGTAAATTTTTTCAAGGCGTAATTGTACTTATTTCACTCAAAAATATTGAGAAGTTTAGAGTTGATGTCATTTATTTAAATCATTCTCTTCTTATTTTATTAGTCATTGTTTTATATTATTACTTTACTGGTGATTATTTCCTGTTCATATTTTACTGGTTATTATTTTTATATTATGTTGCTGGTTAGTTTATTTCATTATCTTCCTTGTGATTATTTCTATATTATATTACTGGTCATTATTTTATTGTTTATTATTTTTATTTTTATTATATTGATGGTCATTATTTGTATTTTATTATTTTTCTTGTCATTATTTTTATTTTATTATATTACTGGCCATTATTTATTTGATTGATTTTATTGGTTATAATTTGTGTTTTATTTTATATTGCTTATTCTTTTATGTTCCTATTTTACTGGTGATTATTGTTATTATTTTATTATAATTATAATTATATTATTATTTTTTATTTTATTGGTTATGATTTAATTTTCTTTTTGTATTGGTCATAATTTTATGTTCCTATTTTACTTGTAATTATTTTATTATATCATATTACTGGTCATTATTTTACCTTCTTAGTTTACTGGTCTGATTCACTTTAGTTCATATTGGTCTGAATGTGGAACCTGATGTGTAATCAGTTGGATGTCTCTGTCCTAAACTGTCCATCCTGGAATCAGAATGTCCTCATTGTCTCCTGCTGTATTGTCCACCTGTGTTGTCCTGTTGCCGTATTTCTGGTTTCATCCTGGTATCGGTGGCGTTGGCCTGGTTAGAGGCGGAGCTTGGTGGAATCAGCAGGATCAGACTGGGCTGGATCACGCAGCGCCCACTCCCACTCCCACTCCAATCAGACTGTCCTTGTTCTCCATCATTACACTCTGCCGCCAGCTGCTTCTCTTCATGTTGTCTCCATCAATTCATTTGTCTCTCTGTCCGTCTTCGCTCACATCATCCTTATGTTTCTTATGCAGAATGTGAAATGACTCCATGTTGTCAGGTCTAGTCTTGGTGCTGGTTTTGCTGGTGGAAGGATTGCGGGAAGCTGTAATCAATACTGGGAATCATGAGCCATTATGGAAATCAAGGCACATTAAAAGGTGCATTAAAGGATGCACCACTGTGTAAATGGAGCCGACTGCTCAGCAAAAGCATAGATGTTTCACCCGTTTTAAGATCTCCCTGTTTACAACTTAATACTAGGGGCGAAGATGTTTTTATGATGCACTTCCTGTCACACCTTTATTATAACAGCTAGCATCTTACAGCTAAAACATTCCATTTATTAGATGGATGAGCATGGAGTAAAAACTAAAAAGGTTCATTTTAATTAACAATATAAGCAGCGGCAGCATCCAACATGAACAAGAGCAGAGAGTCAACAACAACTGAGGATCAAATATCCTTGAAGTTTAGAGCAGGGTCATGTTTTTCATCTGTCTGGAGCAAAAAACTAATGGATAGAAGATGGATATGGATTAAACAGTGTGGACTCAGAGCTGAATCCATCAATATTATTTATTACACACAGATTTACTGAGACTGGGGTTCTGTACTCACTGGATAAACACCAGAAAAAAAAAAGGCCAAACAGAGGTTTTACTCAGAATATTTACTTAAAAATCTGTTGGATAATATTAAATCCAAATGATTCCTCAGATTAATTAGTATTAAGCCATCAGAAAGGATGACAAAATGCCGTGTTCTGTTTACTCTGGTTTCATCTAGTCAACCGTAGGTATGTCCGAAGCTAGCATTAGCATAGTAGTTATTAACAAAGAAAATCCGTCTTTCAACAATGTTTCTGGTGTTGTGTTTTATATGATCTGAAGTATTCCCAGTAACACTTTACATAACTGATCACTAATAAGATGGCAATTCTGGTAATGTTGATGTAATTTCATGGTAAAATGCCTTTATAACCGCTTATTACACGTAATGAATCGGAAATAAGGTGGTAATTCCATGGTGATTTTGATGTAATTCGTGACAGGCCTACTGAAATTGTATGAAATGTGCCTGTTGTACCACCTATCTTTAACACACTAGCTTACTGTATGCTTACATAGCTGCTACTGCTAGCTAAGTTTGCTAGGTTGATATATAATAGCTAACTTGAACAAGTGAGCTAACCATTCTTGGTTACCATTGTAGTGTCTGCTTTTCTGTTGTTTAAGAGCAAACAGACATATTTCCATGGGTTTCAGATTCTTCACTGTTCTAAGGCAGAATACAAACACAATTATTGAGCCCAATTAGAAGCGTGGCTTTATAGCGTCCGTGCTTTGTAGACACTTTTCCTCCTTACCTTTTTGGAGCTTCACTGAAGAACTACCACGAAGAATTACTACCTTATTAGCGATCTGTTACTTGTAATAAGCTGTTACAAAGGCCTTATTACCATGAAATTACATCAAAACGACCACAGAATTATCACCTTATTAGCGATCAGAAATGTAAAGTGTTACCGTACTTCCTCTAATATTGTACCAGGCCTTGATTGGAGGAAGTTTGTAGTACCTTTAGACCTTAATTTCTAATATCCTCCATTCAATAGGTAGTCATGTGTTTGTTTTTTAAGACCTTTCAACATTTTTGTAGTTGTTTTAGACTTAATGTCTTCAGAGGGGTAACACTTTAACCTACTGAACAAATCAATTTCACCTCATATCATTACAAGTGGTTTGACAGAAGTAAAAATTAAAGACAAATGCTGCATTTCCAGACTCAACTTGAGTACCAGGTACTATTCCTGGAGACAGTTTCCATGACAAGATACTACTGAGTTTAGAGTACCTGGATGTCATAGCATACAACTTCTGTGGCATCTGCTCAGAGAGTTGCAGATAAAGTCAGTCATTGCATGTTGCCCTGTCAAGCTCACACTGAATCTTATCATCAACCACCAAGAAGAGAAATATTGGAACCTCCTGGACCAACCGCAGTGTAAGTTTGTGGGCTGTCATCATGGATTAACCTACCAGTATATTTACTGTATTTGTTACAAATATATTGGCAGTGTTCACCATCGAATCTGCCTTTCTGGATCACATTTGCCAATCTATGTATTACTGGCTACTGATTGGCTGCCATTGACTGGTTGTTTTCAGGATGTGTTGTGAAACTAGCTATTTGTGTGCCAAGTAAAGCAGACATCTGTCTCCATCCTGCAGTTTCATTTTATAAAGAGTGAACCTACAACCATCAACGAACCCTCAGGTTACAATAGTACCAGACACTTTTACATAATGACGATGAAAAAAGGTCAAGTTGAAACATAGCACATAATGGAAACGTGACAAACGAGACCACGGATAGAGATTAAATTGTATTTTTTTTTTACTCTCCAATATTCTATATTTCCAGGTATTTTTCTTTCATTTCCTTGTGATGGGTATGAAGGCTTGACTGACATAACAATAGTATCTAAGGAAGGTGTGGTCGATAAAAAAATGGCCGCCCTATTAAACAACACTGTGTCTGCATCTCACAAGTTCTATATTCATGAGTGGACCCTGGTTTATTGCCGTGGGACCTTGTTATGTGTACCCTCTGCCAGCGGCCATAGGCTGTGTTATATCTTAATAGTGCGTCGTCTACAGTTTGACTTGCTTTTGTTGTGCAGATCGACTCAGAGCTCCAAACCCCACCAGAGTTTACACTGCTGACAATGAATAAACACTTGTCGTGCGTGTACACAGGCATCTAATCCCTGCACACACTGTAAACACTGTGATGCTAATTCACAGCACATGGTAAACTCCAAAAGCAAAGGGAATGAGAGGAAAATAGCCCTGAGCTATAGTCAGTACAGGAAAGGCAGACGCCAGGCTGGCATTGGGACATTTGACGTCTGTGATGTTCAACCAGGTTTGTCTGCAGCACTTAAAAGAGGTGTGTTTTACAGCGTAGTGTGAATGAACATGTGCCACGGTGACTGGGTGGATCGTCACAGCGACAGGTCCTGTAGCTGCAGCAGTGCAAACATCAGAGCCCTGAGCGCTTAGGTGTACGGTTTAGGTGTACAGCACTCGTCAGCACTCAGATACTACATGAAAACCTGCACAACAGCCTCTGCTTAGTCTGAATGTACTGATGGATGAGGAGCAAATACAGCTGAATGTGAGTGGAAGTTTATTCATTATAACAAGGAGGAGGTTGGACCCACTGTGGAAAGGTCACTGTTCAGACAAATGAGGATTTAATGAGAGTCATTGGACTCTGAGCCTGGGTCAGGTGGGCTTCAGCTGGTTCAGGTTCAACAGCTTTGGGTTCATCAGGTTTAAGTTCTTTAGCTTCAGGCACAGCAGGTTTAAGTTTGGGTTCATCAGGTTTAGCTTCAGATGGTTCAGGTCCAGCAGGTTTAAGTTCAGGTTCATTTGGTTCAAGTTCAGCAGCATCAGGTTCAGTAGGTTTGGATTCACCAGGTTGGTTTTGTGGTTCAGGTTCAGGTTGACAGGTACTGTTGTAATCCAGGCAGATCCTAGACCAGTCCCTTCAGACTCATCAGTTCGTCAAAACTACACTTTTGGAGTTACGTCGATATAATTGTCAACAACACGATCACCCACACATGTAATTTAATATATGTGAACCATTTACAAACTGTCATAGACTATGTCAGGGGGGGTCAGGAATATTAGAAGAACTGTTTTAAACATGATTGAACTTTATACATTATTTATACATTTCCACACAGCAAGTACAAAAGTAAGTTGATCAAATAGACATAATTGTGGAAAAACGTACCATAAAAGAAGATATACTGATTAAAGTTAATTATTCAGTATAGTATATGTAAAAAAAAAAAAAAGCTCTAAGTGGATGTGATTTTTGTGGGTGTTCCTGTCATTGTCGATTGTATATATGTTGTGTTTACATTGTGTTGTTATGACGACCACCCACACTGAGACAATAAAAGTTGCATAATATACAGATTTTTTTTTTTTATCTTTCTATACATTGATAGGTTTATTTCTGTCTACATTATTATTGCTTCATTGTTATTTTACATCTCAACATTAAAACTGACTTCAACCTACATGGATGAATCCGATTATTTGACTAATAACATCTACAGAAAGCACTTTATGCAGGTCACAGTAATAATTCACTGTATTAGACACTGGAGCAGTGGTGAACAAAGCAATAATGTGCAGGTGAATGTTCCAGTAACCAGACAAAAACAGGTCGGTGCTGACATCTGGTTAGTTCCTGGTTCGAGGATTAATATGATCAGCACCTGTTGACATGACTGGTCCAGTTTGTCATCAACTGTTAAAATACTGGATACATTCATGATATAGTCTAATAATAATAATAACATGTTTGCATGTTCTCCCCATGTCTGCGTGGGTTTTCTCCAGTTTCCTCCCACCATCCAAACACATGCACTGATAGGTTAATTAGTTAATATAAATTGTCCATAGGTGTGAATGTGACAGTGATTGTTTGTCTATATATGTTCGGCCCTGTGATGAACTGGAGACTCATACACAGTGTACCCCCCCTTCACCCATTGTAGCTGGATTAGGCCCTCAGTGACCCCCAGTGACCCCCAGTGACCCCCAGTGACCCTAGTGAAGATAAAGCAGGTTAAGACAACGAGACCATGTTTCCCCCATTCTTTATGAGGACTTCAGGAAAAAACAAATGAATGTATTTATAAGGCCACATCATTTCTATTTTAATGGTGGGGACCTTTATTTATATTTAACTGCAATTTATACCTAAGTAAACTAAAGTGAGTTTAATGTCCTTGTTTGTTAATATCTTCAGTGTCATTTTTATACAGCTTGGACATTTTAGTGGATCAGTTCTGGCCCATGGGATGTATGTTTGGTGGTAGAGAGTTGTACATATTATAGTTTTAGTCTAGTTTTTAAGTATTTATTGTACTTTTTTTTTATTATTATTGGATTTTTTTTGTATTGTTTTTATTTTTAATTCAGATTCTTATGTCCGATCCCGAGCTTCTGCCTGGAAATGTCACTGAATGTGGACTATGGTTGATATTTGTGACAATAGAGTGGCTATTCTATTCTTTTCTCTATGTTTGACCAGCCTTATCTAAAGCTGTTCTAATACTGGTTCTGGCTCTGCCACTTTGTCCAAATCCAGTCTTGTTAGTGATGTTACCTCCACGATCTAAACTGTATTTTGGCACCAAATTTGTCCAAAGGAGTCAAAGCGCAGCAGTCACTCATCTCTGGAGCCTCCTGAACGGCATCATGGGTAGTTTTGTGTTGAATTTGGACGTTGAAACACTCACCACCCACTCTTCAGCCGCCCTTCTCTCCTCCATGTCCAACTCCATCATGTCCAAGCGGTGGCGGGAGAAGCAGCAGCTGGTGCGTCCATGTGTTCATGAGGACACACATGGTGTCTTCAGCCAGCGAGGGGGTGGGTGGGTGGGGGTGGGATCAGCCAGAGTCAAAGGGATTCAACAAATACAGATAATTCAGAGGAAGAGGAAGGACACCATCCTCATCCAGCTGCTTTTCTGCTTCTTTCCAATTGAGCTGAAATCCTATTGGCTGCAGCTCAGACATCTAGAAGTGGTCAAACCTCCCTCCTTTACAACCTGCATTACATCTGTCTTTAACCATTAAACACTCAAACACCCACCTTTAACCTAAAGTATCTACTTCTGGAACTGTTTAATACCTGATGATCCACTAATCCTATCAGTCCATGTACATGACACTGGTCTACAAGTAAAATACTTTTGGAATAAAATGAATGGAATTTTACCACCTGTGTGTTACTGATAAAAAAAAAAAAAACTCCCCTCTATGGGAGTATGTCATTTATAAATGACACTTTTAACAAAAACAGCTTTAAAAAATAACAATAGTATTGTATCATAATTTTTCAATACTTTATAATTTAACTAACTACACTGCTTTTACTTTTTGTGGGGGTTGAACCACATTTCATTTGTAATTGTCCATTCAACCTTATATTCAACTTTTCGGAATTCATAATTAATCAGAATATTTTTCTGTATTCTTTATGATTTTAGAATAATTCTGAAATAAAATGCTCTTAGTGTTTTTTCAGTCAAATATGTTCATGGATGATGATGTTATTTTATCAATTTTTATTTTTTTTTTACATTAAGAATTCATTTTAAAAATTACATATTTATAGAAATAAAAATTATATATCCGAATGCAGTGGTTCTCAAATCCGGTCCTCAAGTATCACTATCCTGCATGTTTTAGATGTTTCCCTCTTCTACCACACCTGGTTTAATTAATGATCAGCTTATCATCAAGCTCTACAGAAGCCTGATACAGATGTATTGGCGACACAGTGGCTGGGCTGTTAGCGCTCTTTCCTCACAGCAAGAAGTCCTGGGTTCGGACCATGTGGAGTTTGCATGTTTCTCTCCCCATGTCTGGATGGGTCCCCCCCCATCACCCAAAAACATGTTTGTTATGGTAAAATCCCTCAACCAGGTAACTGACCATGAGCCTGGCTCTACAGCAGGAGATGGCTGCCGACTGCTGCTTACAGGTAGGCTGATCATTTGAATCAGGAGTGGTTGGAGAGATTAACATCTGAAATATGCAGGGTAATGTGCCTCGAGGACCTGGGTTTGGAAACACTCCCATAGAGGGTTAAATGCTGGTTGGCTCTAGTTTCCAGGATAAATCTTGGGTTAAAATGCAAAATTCTTAGAATTAACAAGAGAATATGTTTTATATATTTATTTATTATATTAGAATATTAGTCTCAGATCTACTTCAAAACACTGTCTGCACATTATGATCCATTCACTTTACAGCAGGCAGGTACAAACTATTCCACAAAGAGCCAATGTGGCTGAAGGTTTTTATTCTAACCAACCAAGAGTTCACAGTTTGGCCAATCAACTCTCTGAAGACTGAGATCAGTTGATTAATTGAGTCAAATCTGATGTGATGCTGCTTAGTTGGAACAAAAACCTGCAGCCACACCAGCCCTTTGTGGAATAGTTTGGACATGTCTGCTTTACAGGTTCTTTCTAGTGGAATATTTAGAAATCTATTGTATACATGTACATAAACCACCATATATGTGGAATAACACACCATCGTATATATTAAAAACATGAGCTAACCAGCATTTATTTTTTTTGTGATTCAAAATGTATGTAAATTACTTAAGAAATGGCAAATATAGAGACAGATGAACCTGGGAATTCACACAAACTTATTGTTGGGTCATCATGGGTTAAATGCAGGTTGTGACTCTTTTCTGCTGTGACACATTTACCCAGTGGGCAGTGACATAAACGGCCCAACACTCAAAGTCAGCGCCATTTGTTGTGTGAAACTGTGCTTTTGCTTGACTTATTCTTGGAAAACTGTCACAACTCTTTCAAACACTGACTCACAACTCTTCCACTACAGCGGCGCTAAACTTACAGCAGAATAAAGGTTAGTAGTATCATAGTTTTGACTGACAGTAGTGCTCAACCAAAGCAAATGCTTACTCTTATCCTTCCTGTCAGGAAATCGACACTCCTACTGCTGTTAGTTCTTCCAGCATATGTCATATTTATACATGTATCACCCACTGAGATGACTGTGACTTTACCAAACAAGCACAGAAACATATGGTACTGAAAGGTTAATTAATTTTGACATTCATATCAGCACTTGGTGTCTGCATTTTACCCATATTTAAAAAAAAAAGTATAATAAAAAAAACTTGTACTTAGCATTAGCACACATCACTAGTCACTTTTATATTAACTCTCAAATTGCGCAAATATAACTTGCACATGAAAAAAACAATTTCCTCAAAACCCTTATTTTTCAATTAAAAAGGTTTGTGTGAACAAGAGGGGTTTTTTTTCTTTGCAAATGGTATATTATGCAAAACTACAATGGAAAGACTTTGTGTGTACGGGCAGGACATTTTGGAAAAATGGGGGGGGGGGGGTCACAATTGAGATAAAAAAAATCATCATTATGAGATTGAAAAAAAAGTCATAAATATGACAAAGAATGCATAATTATGAGATAAAAAATTCAGTTTCTCTCCACTGATTTTCCTTCTGAAGTGATTTATTTTTCATACTGTCACATCTGTTTAGTTTGAAAAAGTAATGAGTCTATTCTGAGAATGTAAGGAGAATAAAGTACAGATATTCATGGAAAAATGTAGGGAGTAAAAGTAAAAAGTTGCAAGAAAAAAAAAATACTCAAGTACATATACTAAAAACCTACTTAAGTACCGTAATGAAGTACTTTCACTTAGTTACTTCCCAACTCTGCTTACAATCCAATGATATTTGTGTTGTTATAACCTGTGAGCCATAGCGATCATTTATTTCTGGAGGAGGCTGTAATGCATTGATAGAGTTTGCAACTCATTCAAAGAAGAATAAGGTGCACCTGGTGTGAGGAGAGGTGAGAGGAGAGGGGTTCTATCTGAAAATGTTTGTGGGTCATGAGGTAACGTGACGTAGGACACGGCTTCGAAGCCAACTGTTACATAGTGATCATCTCTGGTGGGTAGAATATGATGTTTGTAGTTGAAATGTTGTATGTTTTTGTCCTGTTATTAGATAAATATTCATACTGAACTGCTCCAGGTGACATCCATAGTCCAGGAGTGTAGAGTTTTGGGGTTAACAGATGGAATCAGAACAGGATTCGCCCTCTATTCCACAAGTGTTTCTGCCTCTTAACCTCTCTTACCTCTTTTTCTTTTGGCTTAAAATGCCTGAAAAATACCACTCCATATACAATTCTTCAACTGTCTGGAGTTTAGCTGAAAGAATGGACTCTTTGTAAAGGTAACACTCTGTCCTTTGCTGTTTACTTGACAGGTAAAAAGCTGTAGACTTAGAAATACTAATACATTTAGATTTTTATTTATGTATTGTATTAGAAAAACATATATACAACTAATAATTCATAATTAAACATAATTCAAATTAAATAAGATCTATAGCCATGAGTGGACCTGGTTAAGATGAATGTTAGTCTTTTCATTATATTTTCATTATTTTAACATCACATTTATAGTTTACAATCAGTTCCAATATTACATGTTATTTCAGCATAAGTTTACTTTTAAAGTTACAGGAGTCTTTCGTCTGATAATTTGGTTGTGAGTCGTTGAGTGATGCAGCTTCAGACACACACACCACTGGCCTGTTGTCTTTTGGCGAGCAGTTTTAACATCTTCTCTGCTTTTGGGGAGATTCCATTCGGGGGTCATCTCAAACTGTGCTGACCTGTCTTTGGATCACAAACTTAAACTCTGAGGATCATATATTTTTACAAAACATTAAAACATTTATATCTGGTAATTCCCAAAACAGTGTGTATGTATGTATATATATATATATATATATATATATATATATATATATATATATATTGTGTGTTTTTGTTATTTTTTTTGTATAGTATTGATAGTTTGTATAACTGTGATGTCATAGTGGTTGTACTAAGAGGTGGATCAAGGCCCAGGTACCAAATATACAGACTGACGCTGATAGAATCACAGGTGGTGCTGACGTGTCTCCATCTAGTCCACTCATCTTCATCTTTTATTGTGAAACCCAGCTTGTTCTCCGACCTGTGGATAAAAGTCGGATTATTTATCTGTGTCTGTCGCTTTGTGCCAGACTCTCCAAATAACAACCGGTACAATTTGAGTGTGAGCTTTGAACTGAGCTCCAGTTGTTTTCCTGATGGAAGAAAAGGAGCGGTGTAATTGGAATAGATATAGGATTATATTGTGTTTCGGAGCAGCTCTTTGATATGGTTGATAGTAACTTGGCTTTTTCGTCTTTGATTAGACATGAAAGCGCCATCGGCACAATGTGGCGCAGCGGCAAACACGGGTGCTGTTTTAATGACCATTTGCATTTTCAATTTGCATAATATGTATCAGTAAATAGAAGCCTTTGCTTTAGATCAAAACTATATTCATGCATTTATGTATATCTATCACTGACTAGACAGAAATGGGCTACGATGATTACTCTGCACTGACATGAAAGTCAAATTAAACTTTGATTACAAAGCTCGTCGACTGTTTGCCGGCATTTGCACATCGTCATGGCACCAACGAAGGTGGATGTAGTTGCTGTGGCATTCAGTGACAGTGTGACTGAGGCAGAGCAGAGGCTGGAATCTGTTGAAAACGAGTGGGATGTGGAAATAAGATGTGATATTTAACCTTTCTGAAGTGATTTATCACAGATTATCCTCCATAGTTCACATGTTTCAGTGTAAAGCCTGTATGTTTTTTATATTTAATTCAGATTACTATATCAAAAACTGAAGAAAGTGTCTTTGGCAGTCCAACCTCTTGTTCATTTCATTTACTATATATATATATATATATATATATATATATATATATATATATATATATATATATATATAAATTATACAATAATTTGAAGTTGATGTTTTTTTGTTCAGAAATGTTCCTCTCTGGGCAGAGATGCATTTATTTAGATTATAATAACAGAAGGTTATAATGAGCAGCATCTTCTACAAATCCCGACCATGTGAATTATGTCAATATTATTTTTTTAACAGTTATTCTATAAAAAGTTGGCAAAGTGCCAGATACCTAAATATATCCATTTAGTTGTCCTTCCTAATTTCTTAGTTTTTTTCAAATTGTTCTTTTATTTTCACACACACACATTCCACTATGACCGATTGACATGATAAATAATTTTATGAATTGGCACACGTTTACCTTTTCTTGGGGCCCCCTGGTGTCAGGTGAATAGAATCTTTATTGTTATTTCATTACAAACAATGAAATTCTGTTGGAGCAATCCACCAGTTGCAGGTATGAATATATAAATATGATGCATATTGATTCAAAAGTATATATATAAAAACGCGAACTTTTGCTAAAAGTCGTTAGTGTCCTCTGTATTGAGTAGTGAGGGGGGGGGCATCAGTCCAGAAGGGGGTAGAGTTTAGTAAAATGACAGCTCTATTGACATGATTTATTTGTTTTAGCTCAGCCCAGTTGTTTCAAAGTTGAAATAGGACTGTAACAGAATTAGCACGACTGTATCACAATGGACATGTTAATGGCTTTGAAGAAAATGATTGATTTTTTTTTTTGCGTCTACACATCTATGTCCTGCCGGCTCTGGTTGTATGCAGATTTGTGGATATGGGTGCAAATCTAATTTCTTGCAGAGAAATCAAAATTGAAAAAACTTAACATGGGTGAGTAGAACAATTCAAATGACATCATAATTCTGATAATTTCACATTTTAATCCCACACTTATCTTGGAAACTCGAGCCAACCAGCATTTAAGTTTTCTTTATCAGTAACACACACGTGGCAACATTTCATTAGTTTTATTCCTGAAAAATGTGACTTGTAGACCAGTGTTATTGGCGTGAACTGGTAGGATTAGTGAATCAACAGGTATAGAACATTTCCATCAGTAGGTGGTTTTGGTTAAAGGTGAATGTTTTGGGTTTTATGGCTTAAAGTGGGTTCTGTCGTCTGTCAGACAGCAGTGACACTGCAGGTGTGTGTTTGTGTGGTATCAGGATGGGGGGGGGGGGGCTTTTATTTAACACCCTGGCTGCACCCCATCCCTCCTGTTTAATACCAGGCTGTGTGATGGATAGTTAGTTTCCCACCTGCTGCGACGGCCTGTTTGTTCTGTGTTTGTTGCAGGGCCGTCCTGTGTATTCATTGACTCTGCTATGGTTTATTGTCTCTTCCTCCTTTTCCCTGTGCAGAGGTGGATTATGACTCAGTGTAAATATTCTTTGTATGGTTGTGTATCTATCCATGTAAATACTAAGCAATGCCTCCTCTCTGATTTGTGCTTGTGCTGTCCTGAGCGTCGTCTCCCAGGTACAAACTCTTGTTAGTTATAGATGTAGAGGTCGGCGCTGCGGCTGTGACTGATGTTCACACACTTCCATAAACTCTGCACACATTTAGACCATGATACATTAGATGACTGTTTCCAAGATAGAGAATAAGTGAATGAAAGACGGTGGTAAAATCTGATGATTGTAGTTCATTAAACATGGTACTGGAAACACAAGCAGGACTTAATAAAACACACAGAACCGTTCTGCCTCCAAACTGACTTGTATAATGGTAGAAAACACAACTGTCAACTTCACCAAATCATGGGTTTCAAGAGGTAGTGGCACAACATGATGATTTTTAATTCAGAATTATTTATGCTGAATGAAATAAGTCAGAAGTAAAGCGATTTCCTTCATGTTTACCAGAAATTTTAAAGGTGATAGAGAGTAGTTGAATGGGGTATTAATCCTTGTTCTGTGATGTGATGTGTAGGCCATTAAAAAAATTGGTTGGGTCTGCAGTGTCTCAGAACCTTCTTAAAAGGCTGTGTCAAACTGCTATGTATGTGTGGTGGGTGTAGAACATGTTGTTTGTTCTTCTTGGTGTCGTTTCTGAGCTTATCTGGCAACCTCATTATGAAATGCTGAGATAATATAAACTTTTTTTTTTTTTTTTTAGATAAAACACATTTCTATTTTATACAAAAAAAATGCATGCAACAGGGTAAAAGGGACACAAAAAATATGTACACCATCTTCACAAAATTGACAGCTGTTGCAAAATTACTCAAGATGTAATTTATATTGGATGGAATGCAGTATTTTATACACCAAACCTGCAATGAGACTAAATACTGAATGAAAAACCTACATATTTAGATTAAACAAAGCACCAGTGTCTTTAAATGTAGTAGTTTTTAAGAACGGTTATCAATAAGAGTGGATTTACACTGACATACTGCCACTAAAACAAATCTGCTGGTTATGAATATAGTTATTATTTTTATTGGATAAATAGGTTTATTTTTTTTACTATTTCATGCCACTATTTTTTTTTTTTTGTCAAATAATTATATTTTCCCTATTTTTAGTCTTATTTCTATGTCATCCTTAATGGATGTTATTGTCATTTATCAGATTGATGAGAAACCCAGGATAAACTGACAATAAATGTTGAATGTGTTGAGTCTTGGCTGACAAACCAGGGTTTTGTGTGTCTTTTTCAGACAATGGTGAGCTTTTTCTCTGGAGACAAAGGCTCCGTCTGTTGATTCAGTTGATCAGAAAACGTGGATTATTTCCACAGATGACGTCGGTGGACTGTTGTTGTAGATCGGTTTGGTTTTCTACTGCTTGTTCATGTTAAAGGTTCATTTTCATCATTTGGTGAAATGTCCAGCATTTAGATTGAGTTTAGAGCAGGGGTCTCATACTCTTTACTTTCAGGGGTCTCATTCAGTTTGATCTCCAGTGAGCCAGACCAGTAAAATAATAGCATAATAACCTAGGGGAAAAAAAACAACAATTTTTTTGTCTTTCTTTTAGTGCAAACAAACTACATTGCCTTATGAAAATACCTACTTTTTTGAATAAAATAAAGTATCCAACAAGAAATGTGTGACTAACCTGGAAAAAAATAAATATCTCAAGAAAAAAACATGCAATTCTACCAGTATTATTCCTCATTTTATGATTTATGTGCATGCATTATGGATCAGATCTACTACAGACACCAAATTTTCTTTAAAATTTTCAGGTTCATATTTGTTCAGATTTTTCTACATTTTATTGTTACAGGATAGTTTGTTCATATGAATATTTTCCCAATTTAATGTTATTTTTTGCACTATAACAAAGACAGAAATTTGAAGTTGTCATTATTTATGGGCATAATGACAATTATTTTCACACAAAATGAAAAGACAATATGGAGTCATTATTTGTTCTATGTTATTCTGCTATAATGTAGATCATATTGGTCTGTATGTGGAACCTGAACTAAAACATTAGTTCCACAACCTTGACTGTGAAATTTTTGCACTTTGCAAATTCATCCCACGAGCCACATTGGAACATTTGAAAGGCCACATTTGGCCCACGGGCCGCATGTTTGAGACCCTTGGGTTAGAGCAGAGGTGTTAAACATATGGCCCGGGGTCCAATCTGGCCCCTGGGATGAATTTGTCCAATGCAAAAAATTGTACAAAAGACATTAAGTAAGGAAGTTAAAATGATTTGACATCAATTCAATCTAAAATGGATCAGACTATAATCATAGCAAAAAATTATGAAGAAAACACATTTTCTTCTTTGTTTTAGTGTTAAGAAAGAGGGAATAAATAAAGAAACAAAGAATTAAAAAAAAACACTAGCCTGATATAAAAAATGTGAATAACCTGAAACGTATGTGGAATTTTACTAATATTGTGAATGTTACTAAATGTTTGTATTTCTAAATTCACAGTTATATTTAAGTTGTGATCCGCATGTATATAAATGATAAACTAAAGTGCAATATTGTTAATATCGCACTTATTTTTCTTAAACATTTTCAGGTTTTTTATTTGTTCATGTTATGTTCAAGTACAGTTCGTAGATGTTAACATTTTCATGATGGACTTGTATTATTTTTGAGAAAATGTGTAAAATATAAATATTTTCACATATTTATGCCAAAACAAAGTATAATTCCACAAAACGTTTGAATCTGAATCTGCTGTGTTTTAAGAAAAGTTTTTCATTTTTCAGAATAAGCTGCCTGATATTAAATATTTTGTGTATTTGTAGACCCACTATGATCTGATACTTATAATGAACACGTGGAAATGATGAACAAAAGCATAATAATGTTAAAATTAAGCTTATTTTTTTCATTTGTTTCATGTTATTTGCATTATTTGAAAGGATAGTTTGTCAATATAAAGATTTTTATTACTTAATTTGACTTTATTTCACTCTAAACTATAGATAATTTTTTTGGGAGTTGACATTATTTATGTTTTTATCCTATTATTTCTGTTATTTTACTAGTCAGGCCCACTTTATATCACTTTAGGCTGAATGTGGCCATCTGAATTAAAATTTGTTTCAACAGATGTTTTTAATATGACTGTATTTATAATTATTTCTGTTATGTATCATCTGTCCTTGTGTTTATTCTTTCCATTTGAATTCAGAGGAGAAAGGTACAGGTGCAAGGACAATATCCTCTGGTTTTTATGGTTTGTTTTGCAGCTTTTGCTGTTTTAAACTCACATAAATAGCTGTTTATGTGTCAGGCTTTTGTGTAAATGAAACCACACATATAGGAAAGTGTGGGCAGAACAGGCAGAATAAAACTGACTGAAAGGCTTTAGTGAGCGGTATAAATGTCCTTGTACTGTGCTTCTGTCCACCCTCCTCCTCATGACTTTGTAGGATCTGGAATAAAATGGCAGCTCTTCTTTCATTCACGCTTTTTTGTCACCTCTGAACATCATCTGCTGCTGATCTAGTTTTACAGGAGGACGTCGATGAGTTCCACTGCTGCAGCTTTAAAGAGACAAAGAGAAAAAAGACACAATACTCAAGTAGAAGTAGAAGGTTTAACTACTGGTCAGGGTTTAACCGCTTATACAATAATATACATTTATTTTGAAGAAAGTATGATTCTGTACTGTAGGTCAGTTGGTGTTTGATGACAACACGCCATCTTGTAGACTTCACTCCAAAGGCGTCACAGCCATTTAAAATATGGGGGTGTTCTAGGTTATGGCACATGAGCAAAATATTCTGAACGAACAATTATCCATTTAATGGTTACATTTTTATATTAAAAAAGTAATATATGGCCGAAAATAACAATAAAAAATGTGTTTTTCCTGAATTAAACCTTTATTCAATTCATAAGTCAAAGTTATGAGATAACATTTTAAAAAATTATGAGATAAAAAAAATCTAAATTATTAGATAAAAAGTAACAATTATGAGATCAACTGATATAAATTTGGATTTAAAAAATATGACACTGATTTTAGACATTGTTCCTCTTTTCTTACAAAAATGTTTTGTTCATGTCGGGGGAGACGACTAAAAATATGTTTCTCAGGGGGAACATCACTGAAAAAAGAACCACTGTCTTAGGGTATATGTCACAGAACAAGACATAGTTTAGTTAACTTAGTTTAACAACAGCAACATTTGTCATTACTTACTGGTTGACTGTTAACACCGCGAAGAAGAGCTGTTTATATTACCTGCGAACTGAGGTGCGCTTCATTTACATATGCTGTTGTGTCACCCGGGTGGGTAAACAGTTTAAACCATAGATATTGTAACAGCCTCGAAATGTTATTGATGTTTGTTTGGTGTGATTGCGACCGACAGTGACTGTTTATCCTGAAATAAAAAGTAGGTGAGACCAACTCTGCGTCCGTTTCCTGGATCCAGTAACGATACAATATATAAGCTCAGGAAAAAGTGGGGGGTATGAAATCATTTGGTTGGAGAAGTGGGGGTGTCTCAACACCCCCATCCCCCACGGGTGTGACACCCATGCTTCACTCAACATATGAGTGAACACATGACTTATATTATTATTATTATATTAAACTATTTGGTTTTATTTAGTTGATTTTGTTGATTTTATTGATCATTTGTTAAGTTTTTGTTCAAATGTTGTTAATTTGTGGTCATTTTGTTGCAGTTTTCTTCATATTATTGATTATTTGGTTAATCTTTGGTCATTTTGTTGTATTTTTGTCCATATTATTGATTATTAGGATAATTTTCAATCATTACTGTAGGTTAATTATCTTATTTGGTTAAGTTGTGTTCATTTTGTCCAATGTATACATATGCATTTGGAACATGTGATTTTGTATTTCCATTGTATTTAATATGTGGAAGACTTTTGCTCATATGACACGTGATAAATGAACACATGCCTCCTGTTTACTGAACTGACATTAGTCTGTATCCACTTCAGTCGTCTCGTGTAGATGTTGGACTCGTGCAGATGTTGTACTTGTGCAGATGTTGGACTCGTACAGATGTTGGACAGACACATTTCCTTATGTCCATAGAACCCATTCTGATCTGAGACTTTTGGAAAAGTCCTGTGAATTCCATCTTTTCCAGATCATATTCCATCCATATACAGCATTAGTCTTTGGGTTAAATAAACAAGGTCTTTTTATTTTTTGCCTGCGTTAGCTCGCTGTTCTCCCTGTGGTGTCTCTTCTGAACGCCGTCAGGGGAAACTTTTAAAAGCTATTATTGTTTTTTAACTTGTTGTGAGTGGAGTCAGTGCGGCCCTTGTTTTTGTCGACATAATTACTCCTCCTTGGCTCTACCTGAACTGCAGCTCACCTTAACACTAAATGGAGTAATTAGCCTGTGGAGACCACCTCCTCCTCCTCCTCCTCCCCCCTTACCCCCCCCCCCCCCCCCTCCTCCTCCTCCACCTCCTTCGGTTCTACAAATAGATCTGAGCCCACAGAGAACGTCTGGCATCATCCACCACTGTGAACTGCAGGAACTCACAACTAATGAACGAAGGCTGAGCAACCGAAACTACCACCAACCTCAGCACTTACCTCAGACCCTGAACGCAACAGTGGCGACACAGCGGCAAGAAAATAGAAACATATGACAAGAGTTGAATCAAACCTCAGTATTTTTGGATTTTTTTAAATTCATTTTCTCATTTTGTTGTGTTATTATTAATGAATTAATTTGTTCAGTTCTGCTCCTTTTGGGGATGTTGTGGTTATTTTATTTCACTTTCTTTGTTTGTTATTGTTCGTTTGTTTATCAGCAAGGTTACGTAAAAAACTACTAAACAAATTTCCATGAAATTTTCAGGAAAGGTCCAAATAAGATTCCATGAAATTTTGATTAATGTAGGTCAAAGGTCAAGGTCAGAGCCACCAAAAATGTATTTTTCCAATGAGAGAGCAAAGTCGGGTCAAATGTTAGCAAGGGGGTGGGATCAAGTTTTTTTTTCAAATTTTGTTCAGTTTTGTTAATTTTGTTCATTGTTTTCTTAATTTTTACTTGTTTTAAAGGTTTATACTGGTTTACAACTGGACGCATGGGTCTATAGATACTAGATTTAAACACTCAGTGGGTGTTTTCAGACCAGTAGGAGGTTAAATAATCACAGATTACTGACATTCACAGGATTAAATACCACCTTGTCATCTCCTCAGGTTCACCTATCTTATTTTTTTTTTTCCTTGTAGTTTCAGGAGGAGGAAGAGGAGGGTCTCCTTCAGACAACTACCACCATAAAACCCTAGTTCTCTCCCAGAACCCCCCCCCCAAACCCCCTCCATCCTGTGGTTCCTCCTGACCCTTAAAGGCCACCTCTAATTGGACAGTTCTGTGTCCTCAGGGATGCGAGTCCCCATTGGCTACCTCTCTACATTAAATGTCTCATGAAGGCCTCTATTACCCATTTGACCTTTGACCTGATGTATCCACAGTTCCACTAATGACTATCTGGACCCGACCAAGTCCACAGACCTGGTTTATTCTGTGGTTCTCCTAACACTGCAGATCCTCTTGTCTTGTCATCTCGTCTGGTTCTGTCACCGTCGTTGACCACAGATCCGCTAGGTGGTGAGGTCAGAGGTCACCAGGGCATGGATTTACTATCCTGTCGCCTTTGTCTGGCTTTGGTCGTGTGGTGTTTGTTTTCTGTTCTGTCCCCTGAGCTAAAGGCTAGCACAGACCTCAGAGGCTGACCCTCAGCCTTTGGGGCTTTGGCTGTTGTTTTGTTTGTGTGGTGTATTATCCTGCATGTGGTAGCGGCAGAACAGCCTGGTGTAATAAGTTTGCTGTTAGCGTGTGCTTTCATGTTGTTAAACAGACCTGGTTATTACAGTTTCCACCTCTGACAACATGCGAACAGACCATGACGCAGAACAAAGAGATTCACAGAAACACCAGAAGATCCATGAGGACAAACACCATATCTGTGCATTGTGCTCATTAGATTAGATTAGCCTTTATTTATCCCACAGTGTAGAAATTCAAGTCAGTAGTAGTTCACACATACACAAGAATTATAAAAGTATGAGTATAACGAGAAGGATAGATTGATAGATGGATGTGTGCAGTGTAATTGTGTGTTTTGTAATGTTATAACTGACCCATGTGTAAAAATCACCCACCATGCGCGCGCACACACATACACATGCATAACTTGCAACATAAAAAACTGAAAATAAAATGCAAAGCTTTTCCAGGATATCTTTACATTAGTGATTAAATCAAAATTAGCTGTAATTTTTACAGGCTATGTTAACAAAACCAGATTCATATGTAGAAATGATATGTATTCTTAGACAAAGTAAAACTGTAAATTAAACAATGTTCAGTTGAGTTAAATTTATTTTGAATGTGCGATCGTCAGTCCCTGCTAGTGAAAGATACAAAACAAACACAAAAAAGAACATTTACACAAATAACAAAACATATGGCTTCATTTGCATATTCCAAAAAGGAGTGGGAAGAAGTAAAACTTATTGAATCCTACCCTTTCTCCACCAAACAGTATATTGTTTCACTTCCTATCAGTATAATATATGAAGAATCAAGTCCCTTGGATCCCAGTTCAGCTCGCTTATTATCTTCACATGCACATCATACACATTCATACATACAGAGAAAGTAAAAAAATGAATAAATGCATACAGACATCCTTGAAGGCAAGACAAAATGAATACACAATATAGTAAACAATGAGACAAAGTAACAAGGGCAATCAAATAAAACAGACAAATCGACACCTACACAGTAGTATAGTATGAACAATAATAATGTGGTTCTGTTCAAATTGCAAGACCAGCCTATTTGCCTTAAAATAAATGAATAACATTTTATAGTAGGTTTAAAATTTGAAGTTAACCAACACATGGCTGTGGTTCAGTTAGTAAAGTGGTTGTCCAATTTAAAGTTTAAAATGTTCATTCACATGTTTAAAATGTTCATTCACATGTTTAAAATGTTCATTCCACATGTTACTCTTGTAAATCTGTCCACAGTTTTATGTATTTTTTACAGTATTATTCTGGCAACCACAGCTGCCAGGTTTTTCTGTAAAAACAGGATTTTTTGTTGTTGTTTTTTAACCTTGTGGAGACTAGGGGTGTAACGGTACACAAAAATCACAATTCGGTTCGTACCTTAGTTTTGAAATCATGGTTCGTTTAATTTTTGGTATGGAAAGAAAATGCGAATCCATTTTCTTCCTCTGCACGATATTTATTAAACCAAAGAAAAAAAAAACACTCATTCAAAGTACTTGGTACCAGTAAGTTAAATGATATATTCTTAAATGATTAACCAAATGTCGAAATGAAAAATAATTAATTCCTTTTTAAACAGTAAAAAAATACCCTTTTTTCCAATATCATTCCACTGAAAACCACTTTTCCACACTCCATTCATAGAACACAAAGCTTGTCCACTACACATCACAGCGACGTTGGCATCACCCACGTGGGGTTAAGCCCATCCCCCATTGCAGCAAATTTGAAGTAGCATTAGCATTAGCATCTACAAGAAAAGACGTCGTCACAGTAGCTGCTGCACAAAGTTCAAAAAAATGGCGGATCAATCTGGTTCATGTGCTCTCTGTGAAAATAAAGCCTGTTTTTTTTCCCCCCCTGCACGTTTTCAAACACGTCATGGCATAAAACCTAGCTGGATGCTACCCTGAGATGGTAAATACACACAGAGCCAGAGGGGAGGGGGGGTGGTATTCGTTCACACATTCTGAGCCAATCAGAGACACCTCATTACTGCATCATGGACATGTATGTGGAAGTACCAGTAAACTGTTGTTCAACCTCAAGTCATTTTTCTACCTGTGCAAAAATACATATAAAGTGACGATAAACTGACTCAGTCGGTATCGGGCTGTACCGAACCGTTGAAAACAGATGTTTGGTTTGGTTCATTTGGGAACTACAATAACATTAGCTGTGGGTCTTCAGAGATTCAGAAGTTGAACCTGACTAAAACTAGCTAAAAATGATCCCTGAATGTTGAAAAATCTGCCGTTTTTTTTTTATAGAGAGTAATAAGTCCCTAAATGCATCGTCTGGTATTGAATCCCATTGAAGTCATGATCATACGCTGTCACTGCTGTTTTTCCTGCATAAACATGTGCTTTAAAGGTGATGTTTGTCAGTTTTTAAGAGCTTTTTACTGCTGTCAAAACATCCACTGGTGACCTCTCATCTCCTGACTGATGCTAATGGCTATTTATATTTGTTGACAGAGCAGAGTGTGATGACATGTTTGGACAGAAGAAGAATTACCATGAGCTCAATGTTGTCATAACGTAGAGATAAGCTCTAATAATCCAACACCCACTGGGAAAAACAACACCAAGCCTCCATGGAATCACATCCGCATCGGCCAGCTCCATCTTTTCTTCTTCTTCTTTTGTTCCTTTTGGTGTCAGAGGGATGAGTGGACGAGGTTAAGTATATAATTTACTCCCCGAGTCATTCATCCTGCTCATATCGATTCCATCTCAAATTTAACTTTCAGATCGGCACTGACTCCATTAGAAAGTAATAACCGGCCGGGTCAATAAGTGGAGCTGTACCAGTAATGTGTAGATTGAATGTAGGTTTATTGGAATGCACCATTAAGCGCTGGCGGGATTGTGGTATGGACGTTGGGTGGGTTGGTAGGGGGGGGTTCAGGAGTGGGTGGGTGGGGGGACATCTATCATCCTGTCCCGTGTTCAGTCAGCAGTGATGGCAGCAGAATAGGGGACAAAGCACTCCTCCAGTAAATTCATCATCTCCTCATTTTATCTCCACTTTAACGGCTAGACTCAAGGAGGTGGGGGCAGGGTCGTCAAGAAGGGGGGGTGGGGGGATGGTACAGTATCTGCAGTGAAATACGGCCTCACTGTCAGTCCAACCCAATCAGGAATGAGACGTCATTCTTCTCTTTCCACGCTCCACAGATGCAGAGATTGAGATCTGGCAGCTGATGGGCGTTGATGCGAAGGTGGGTGGGGGCGGGGTGGGGTGGGTTGGGGTAAGGAGCCAAATGAAGATAGAAAATAGAGGTGAGTCCAATGATATTCAAATGAAGCCCTTCAGACAATATTTGGTCTGGTGTTCTTCACAGTCTGTGGCCACTCATGCAAATGTCCCAAACTGGCCTTTTCTATAATTGTCGTCAGATGGAAAAACAATCACATGGAGAAAGATGGAGAAATAACGTCTCGATATCTGCTCCAGAAGAGGTTACCGAGGTCATCAAAGTGTCGAAGTTTCAGTTCGGACTCGGTGGTAGATGGTGAAGATGGAATTATAGAAGGCATTAATGCAGTTTCTGTGTGAAAGGACTACATAGTTGAAGTTTTTTGTATGAAGAACAGGAAATGGTGGGTTGAGCTGTGGCATCACTTCCTGTCTGTGGTTGTCTTTTGTCGTCACTCTCTTCACTCCATATACACATTCATATTTTTTTTGGGGGGGGCAAACACCATTGGTCACAATTTTCTAAAATACAGGTTCATTAGTAATGTATGCTGTTTAATAATTGTAGGTACATTAATTATGATCATACTATATTTTGCTCAAGCTGAGAGTAAGAGGTTTTTATTATAAATGTAGACATTATGCCTTAATAACACAAACAGAATGGAACACTATTAAACCCCGGGGAAATTATTGTGTGTTACAGTTTGAAGTGCAAGTATAATAACAAAAACGTATGAGGAAAGAAATGATCAATACAGCAAAAAGCTAAAAACAAGGAATATATATATATATATATATATATATATATATATATATAGTATACCAAATATGCATATTAAAACACTCTGTTAAACACAATTATAACAGTAATATGTACATTATTTACGAGACAATATATTATTAATATAATTAAAATATATATATATAAATAAATGTGCAAAAACAACACTATAAGCAAATACTTTAAATTAACTTTTCTTTAACACATTCCCTATTCAGACTCATTTTAATCTGTTAATGTGTTTGTTCCATCACATTCAACCATACAGTATTTATTGGTGTATTTGGACCCATATTGACTAAAACAGTAATTAAGAGTTTATTTATATAAATTGTTAGTTAATGGCTTCATACAATGCGGTGATTACAGCCATTAATGAGTGATTTATAATAAACAGACCATGTGCTGTGTTTGATAATCAGTCAGTGGTTTAGGCTGAACATGTGGATGTTAATATGTTGCATATTTTACTGGTTGGTTTATTTGTTCAGAAGGGTTTTCACCTCCACCATTTCAGTTCTGGACATAAGTCCTCCATATGTCCCCGTTATCGTCACTGATTTCCATAATGATGATGAACCTCCTATTACACATTAAATGACTGATGGATGGAGAAGACATGCTTCGGTGGTGCAGATCTGAAACAGGGATGTCAAACTGGATTTAGTTCACATTCCACATTCAGACCTGTATGATCTAAAGTGGATCAAACCAGTAAAATAAGACCCTATAGATAAAAATCAACAATTTTATTTTTTTGTGTGTGTGTGTGTGAAAGTTAAATGACATAATAAAAATGTGGATAAACTGAACAACTATATACAACCTAAAATACCTTTTTAAAAAGTGTAATTTTATTTTTCAGATTATCAACACGCCTTACAGATCAGTGGATCCACAAATACACACATGAAATAACAGGGATTATAGTTTTAAAATTGCACTTATTTTCAGATTAATATTTGTTCAGATTGTTCACATTTTACTGTGACAGGATCAATGTAAAGGTAAATATTTTCATGTAAATTTCCTTTTTTTTTTTCACAGTACATCAAGGAGAATATTTGAAATTGTCATTATTTGTAGGTGATGTTATAAGATTTTATTTGAAATTATATTGGTGGGTATGTGACCACTGAACATCCTGGACTGTTTTGAACTTTGTAAAGTTGGTAGGGCTGGGCCAGACTGAACCATTTGTCATATAAAAGATATGATGATCATTATATTCCCTGTGATAATGCATATGACTGTAGTTTTTTTTCCCGTTGCAAAGCTTTAATTCATTCTACACACACATTATTATCATTAAACAGCTTTATTATTACGTTTAACACTAATTAATCATCATCTCATTGTTTTCTGTTCAACCCTCAGTACAGATATTTAACGTACTTTAAATAACTACATAATGGAAACTCACATCTTCATATTTGATAAAAAAAAAAAAAAAACAAAAAAAAAACGTGCTGATATTTCAACCTTGAACAGACAAAGATTGAACTGATTTCCAACAACAGAATGAAGATGATGCTGGATGTGATGGAACAACACAAGGATAAAACCCAATGCATCCTTGAGACTGAAACGATTTACAAAGGAGGCGCTGTGATGTTCACAAAGACTGCGCTCATATTGTTGGTGCACAAAGGCAGCACTCGAGTCCAACACACTCTTTAATGTCATGGAAAAAACAGATAAAAAAAAAAAGAATCTAACCGACGTCTTCTGGTTCAACATCATCCTCGCAGCTCTGTCCTCTGAGGGTTTCAGATGTCATTATCCTACCTCGCTCCTTCTCAGACACTTTAATATATTATTATATCGACTAGATTAGATCTTTATTATCAATGTCACAGGAAAAATGAAAATTTGTTAAGCACAAAAAAGTAATGAGTACAGAAAGAGGACTGTGTAAAAAATATATTACACAAAATATCATACAAAGTTAATAAAGCAATGTATGAAAGCTCTATGATATAAACCAGTGTTGTTCAACCTTGGGGTGGAGACCTCACATTGGGTCGCCTGCAATTCAAATGGAAATGTATAGTAATTACCTAAAAATAACACAAATAAAGAATATGTAGCGTATATGCAGTACGTATTATTAACGTGTTCAGAATATTGTGTTTGTGCCACAACTCAGGTCTCGGCCATGACAAAAAGCTGGAAGGAAACAAATATTTATTTAAAGTACAATGAAAAATAACCAATCAGTTGTGTGGATGTGTATGGTTGGATAGAATGAGTGTAAGTTTGTAAACCTGGAGTGAAATAAAAGGAAAAGCAAACAAAAGGTGCTGGTAGAAGAGGAAAGAGTCACTGACAGAACTGACCTTTTATTCTCATCCTCAACACCAGGCCCGGATGCTACTGATCAGGATGATCAATCAGCTGATCAATTACCTTGGAGGAAGCATAGAAATAGTTACCTCACAGCCATATGCCTTCTCAGCCACTTAAAGGTAGGGTGGGAGATCTTGGAAAACGGTTCCTGCGAGCTATATTTTGAAAGTATACACACCCGTGTCTCTTCTTCAGGCCACCCCTCGAAACCACGCCTTCCAAAAATACATCAACACGCATGCTGTCTGGACCAATCACGAGAACTCAATGTCATTTATCATCCTAAATAACAAAACAATAAGCAACATTTATCAGTTTGTGTCACATGAAGCTTAACTAACAAAAGGTTTAGAAGCATGAAATAAACAGGGATAAGGATAATAGCACTTTACACACAGTGATGGTAACAGTATGTTTGGTCAGTATCTTAAATGTTTTCTTCAGTTATGTTCTGTTAGTGTCTTACTTTGTTCATGTTACATATTATTTTGTTACTTTATTATTCATTTTTGTTCATTTTACTGATCACTTTGCCAGTTTTTGTTCATTTTATTTTATCTTATATATATATTTTTTTGCTTAAGTCTCAGGAGTTAAAGGGTTAACTGTAACTTTCTAGAATAAGCAAGTGGTTCCAGGCACAACATACCCCACCCCTCACACATACTGTAGCTCATTTTAGCATCGATCCAGCAGATGTCATCATGTCTAGGCCTGTGCTGATGTCAGCATAGACATAGTTAGTAGGCATAGACAATGTTTGCCCATTATAAGTAAGTGGAAATAAAAAAGATTTTTGTTCCTAGTGTTAACGAAGAAACAAACTGAACCAAAAACATTACCCATTGCCTACCCTTCAGGGGGTGGGGTATTTTAACACATTACTGCATGGTCTGCATATTTTAGTTCTTATATTTTATATTTGTATCATATTTTATTGCTGTTTATTTGATCTAGTGTTATGTTTTTATGCATTGTGAGTGAGTGTGGTGCTGTGTAATTCAATTTACCTGAATAACTGAACTGAAAAACTATTGGTTTTATGGACCAACACTAGTGCTGATGGAGAGGGGGCGTGGCCAGCAAGACGTTTACTAGCGCTGAATCATCAACAGTGAAACATCTGTCAGATATGCGAGGATGAAAAAGGGTGAAATATTCTGCCTCTAACAAACAGCTCAGAAGTGTCAGATGTTTCAGTGTTAACATCTCAGTGACTCTGATTCTACAGATAAACATGTGTGTGTACACACAGCTCACTGAAGAAAAGACAGGAGATACGGATCATATCAAACATAATGAACATCTGTTAAACATGGATTAATAATGGATGGATTTGACAGATGTTACAGATTACATTTACCATGTTAACTTGTATCTTACTGAGTGAAATATTAACACATTCCAATGTTAAACTCATCTGGGACTTTGAACATTCATTTCTGAACTGAAGTTTTCCTCCATTACGTCACAGATATACAGGTATTATTTGGAAAAGCATAATATTGTGTTGTTTTATTGAGGCAATTGAACATAAAAGGTGAAACCAATACATTGTATAGACTCATGACAAAGTGGGATATCTCAAACATTTCTTTGTTGTAATTTTGCTAATTATGATTTACATCTTATTAAAACCTCAAACTGAGAAATTTAGAATATTGCTTAAAAGTGAGTTTTCCTAATTAGTAAAATTAAAATCAATAAAAACTTAAAATATATTGATTCACATACTATTGTCTACTGTATATAGTATCTGCATTTCTCTTTTGAAGTTGAGTTACTGAAATACATGCACTTTTTCAGGATTTTCAAATTTTGCCAGTACTACCTATATTATTATCTCAATTTCCTGGTGATGTTTAAAGCAGAAACTTTGGTGAAATCAGCCACTTTTGTGAATGCATAGCCCATCTATTAACCCATAAAGACCAAAGTATCACGCTTGCATGTATATATGCCTGTATGGGAATATATGTATACATAATATTGCCTTATATACATCTATGTGTGTGTGTGTGTGTGTGTGTGTGTGTGTATATGTATATATATATATATATATATATATATATACACTGTACATTTTGCAGTGTTAATTTGGAGACAATGGGACCAAATACACTTTAGAAGAAGTTAAATAAACTCTCTAAGTGTTGATTTAACACTGCAAAATTTACTGTATATATATATTTAATTTTTTTTTACAAAAATTGAGAAAAAAGCAACAAAAACACCCAAAGTAATCAATGAAATTAATAAATCAATAAAATAAAAATATGAACAATACTGAGGAAAAACAATAATATAGGCAACAAACTATAGAAAAATACACAATATAAGCAACAAAACAGGCAAAAAACTACAAGTAAAATTACTAATGGGTGAGTGAAAATGAATATCAATATAAATGCCATTGTCGATTCCTGAATGTTTTGTCTTTTGTTTGAGTAGGAAATTAAAGTAGTTTGACTGTACCAAAATCAGCCATTTATAAACATCTACATGAACAATAAATTAAATATTGGAAAATTCCTTACTTTCACTGGAAAAATGCAAAAATACAGAGGATAATATTATAATAAATGGTGATTTATCACATAGGACAAGATAAAGAGAAAGAAAGAGAGAGAGAAGACATTTGAGAACTGACACAAAAATAGCACTGTGTCTTTTTAATGTGATGAATAATCTGTATGTGATGAGATGTGCTGTTAGTTCTGGGCCCAGTCAGCGGTTTCTGGGTCCAGTTGTTGGTCTGTGGAAACATAACGTGCTGCCTGTTGAGGAGACCAATGTGTGATTTTTATACTGGAATGTGCCTCCTGCTGCTGCAACGCTGTGTGATCTGAGGTGTTTTATTCCATCCTAGTATTTGTGCGACTCACCTGGAGGTCTAACCGATGGATGGGATTTCATCACTGACAAAAAACAACCATCGAACTGGAAACAGCAGATTCCAGACTAGGCGACATGCGAGGCAGCTCTGATCTCAGACCTGTTAAACCACAGTTTTTATCCATTACCTGAATCCACTTCTTGTCATTCTGTGAAGCTCCGGTCTAGACTCTACTGAATAATGATGCCTTTGAGGTAGAACCACATTGAGCATTCAGCTCCATTCAACATTGTTTGACCTGGGTTTGTTTGTATAGATGAATGTGTCTGAACAGATGGCTCCTGCTCTTCAACAGAAAAGCCACTAAAAAGGCTTGAACGTCATCAGCCCACAGGTCCGCAGGTCATGTGGAGACAGTGAATGCATCATAACAAAATAAATAATAATAAAAACATGTTAAATAAATATCCATATTTACTGAGGTATGTTATACATGTATTTTCTGTCTGACCCATTATTTAAAAAAACATTTTTAAAGTAAAAAAAAAATCACAAAATTTGCATGTTTCTGCCTCAATACTGGTAAGAAACCTGCCTCTTATTGATCATGCAGATATTTGGAATATTGCTTGAAATGGAGTTTTTCCTAATCAGCTAAATCAAAACAAATAAAAGCTTGAAATATATTGATTCGCGTACTATTTGTAATAATAATAGTAATAATATCTGCATTAACCTACATGCACTTTTTCAGGATAGTCACATTTTCTGAGTAGTACCTGTATTTATCATTTCAATTTCCTGGTGAAGATGAGTTTTAAAGCTGAAATTTTGTAAAGTAAACAATTTTTATCAATGCATAACCCATCTATTAACCCATAAAGACCAAAGCATTACGCTTACATGTACTGTATGGTTACATACATATGTCTGAATGGCAGAGGTGGTCAAAGTACTCACATTCTGTACTTAAGTAGAAGTACAGCTACTGGTGTGAAAAATTCAACACCTTTACTTAAGTAAAAGTAAAAAGTATGATTTCACAATTGTAATAATTTTTTTGCATTTGTTTTTTTTTTTGGCCATGATCGCAATAATACTTATTTAACAAGGAAAAATCTGAAAAGTTTCACAAGTATCTAAAATAAAGAATTTAAAAGTGAGTTATTGTGTAGATAATGTGTTTGATTGGGTCACAGTACTCAGTTTTGTGGGTATGGGTAGAGAATTTAGGAAAAATGAGAAAACAAAGGCAGAATTGAGATAAAAAGCCATCATGAGATTAAAAAAATTACAAAAGAGATTTTAAAAACAGCATAATTTTAAGATAAAAATGTCAAAATTGTGAGATAATAATCACATAACTATAATATATAAAGTTACAGTTTCTCTCCTCCACTGATTTTTACTCTGGTGACTTATTTTCATACTTTTCATACTTTTTTTTTCTATTCTGAGAATGTAAAGAGTATAAAGATATTTATACAAAAATGTAGGGAGTAAAAGTAAAAATTAATACTCAAGTAAAGTACAAATACCTAAAAAGTCCACTTAAGTACAGTAATAAAGTACTTTTACTTAGTTACTTTTCATCTCTGCTGTATGGGAATGTAAATGAAACCACATTGAACATTCAGCTCCATTCAACACTGTTTGACCTGGGTTTGTTTGTATAGATATATTTATTTGAACAGATGGCTCCTGTTCTTCAACAGAAAATCCACTAAAAAGGCTGAACGTCATATTTAAAACCCAGCCCATAGGTCGGTCAAGTAACATGGAGAGAGCAAAGGCATCATAGTAAAATAAAATTATAACAAAAATTAATAACAATAATGTTAAATAAATACCAATATTTCTCTCCTAAGGTGTGTTATACATGTATTTTCTGTGTGAACCATCGTTTCACAACATTTTTTAAAGTAAAAAAAAAAAAAAATATATATATATATATTTATATACATTTGCATGTTTCAGGTTCAATACCAGGAAGACACCCGCCTCTCATTGAGCATGCGCAGTCCTTCGCAATCAAGGCTGACTGTTGCACCTGTGTTAGCTTCAGTTCCCATGTGAAGTGATGGAGGAGATGCACTATTATAACCTGTTTTTAGGATTAAAAACACCCCCCAAACCGGACTTTGAGTTAAAAAAGGAGGTGAAAACGAATGGGAAAATAACAGCAGAGGTAAAGAAGTTCGGTTTAAACTACATACAGAAGATAAATAAGATGTTTTTAATTGGAGTTTTCAGCTGTCAAAAGCGTCTGTGTCTGTCCTGAAGGAAAAACCCGCCCTTACAGTTTTTAACTGGCTTTGGTTCCCAAGGACAACAATGTCTGGACAATGGAAATAATGACGAAAATAACGAGGAAAGCAAGATTTTTTTTAAAGTCCAAAGTCTTTGAAGGAAAAGGATAGGCGCGCGCACAGATGAAGGTAAGACAAACGGTTTTCAATTTATTTAAAAAAAATACATAAAACTAATTAATGTAGCCTGTCAGACATTTGCAAATTAAATCTTGACCTTCTGTAAAGTATTATCTTGTTTTTCTTAGCTGCTTATTGAGCAATCTGTATAAAAATGAATTAAATCAGGAGAATTTAATGTTTTAAACCACCTACGTCTGTTTGTTTAGTTCAAAGTTGAGTTACAGTAATACATGTAAAACAACATTAGCTGCCTAGTATTGTATAAAGATACAAGTAAAATACATGATATAGTAAACTATGAAGAATAAGAATATTACAACTGATAAAAACAGATGCAAAATAAAACAGATTAAATAGGATAGAACGTCTAAAATATGAACAATGGATAAAAAAAAAAGTCACAGTCTGGTAGTAAAACTGATTGTGGACCTTTGTGTCCCCAGAGACAATAGTTCCTGCCACAATAGTAATTAAAATAATAACAAAGTGTGACGCAAGATGACAGCCACATTAAAAATTGGTGAAGCAATAAAAACATATTTAAATAATTGTAAACTAATGCTTGCTGTGCAGAATATACCATGGATGTTAGAGGGTATGAAGGCGAATCTGTGTCTGTTGGTTTTGGCTGATGTTTGAGGTGGAAATTAAATTCAGGTGCGAGCCCTGTTGGACATAATGAATCTGACATTTGACACTTGGTTTTTGAACAGTACTGACAGAGATTTTTGCTGAGTACCAATACTTTTACTGCTGACTTTTATTATCCTGGTTAATGGCTTTTTTTTTTTCCTCTTCCGATTTAGAGATGCAATCCAGTGAAAGAATAAATGAAAGAAAATGTGATAATGGACTCGGTAAAATATCTATAAAACATAGTCAGAAACAGTGTCTGTCCACCTGAAACTGAACTAGTTTCCTGCACTCAATCATATACTGCTGACCTCTGTGAACCAACATGGCTTTGTTAGTCTTAAATGACAGTTTATCATCAGTGATGGTGCATTAATACTTTATAAAACACTACAGTTGCAACAGTCTTGTCATTGATTCTGGATTTTGCAGGTCTAAAATCAATGCACGTCCTTAGTTTAGGGACATTTAACTGTAAAAAGGCTTCAGCTAAATCCAGCGCAGGTAGGTTTAGAACAAGTTTGAATTGTTCAAAACATGTGGAGGGTGCAGAGCAAATGTGTTGTTTTCTCTGTAAAGAAATGTTTTTTTGTCCAAATTTGTTGTTTTTTTTGTGTGCGTGTGTCTGTCTATGTGTGTGACTGATGAGATATTAAACATTACTCGTAGTCAGTATACATTCTGTGGTAATACTGATTCTCAAATTCTAATAATTGTAGGTTTGACTAATTTTGGGTCTGCGTCTCACTATGTCATCGGTCATTGTCTGATGACATCAAGTTAGTTAATGGTGCGACAAAAATGAAAAAAATTTGCTTCGTTATGCTTTTGGTACAGGTGTCTTAGGTTAGATATGTTTACAGTACAGAGAAAGGGGGTGGTATAAGGGGGTTTCACTCTGTAAACTACCGATAATGAAACTCAAGGCTTCCATGAAGTTGGGCTCATTGTACGTGGTGCGGACTACATGTGCACTGCCCACAGACGTTTGACGTTTCATAATTGAGCATACCGATTTTCGACATTTCTCATGACAATATCCTTCATTTACATCATCCTAAATTGTGTGACACCGAGTATGTTATGTGGAGATTGGGTGGTCATAAAAATTAAGGCTTGCACACACATGTCTGGTGACATCTGCTCCATTTTGAGTCTCCCTCGAGTATCCACAGATGTCTGTGGAGTCAAGTACATCCAACTCTGTGGGGGCTTTTAACATGCTTTGAATGTCCGACCTAGCTTCTGCACCTCTGTTGCACTCTCTGTTGTCATGTTTATTCTCCCCTATCGGCACCTCAGCTTCAGAATAAATAGTTTCTCTGTTTTTGCAGCGGTGCTGAGAATTGATCAGTGGTGCAAGGTTCATGTGGTAACTTAAGGCGAGTGTTTGCATTCTTCCCATAGGCTACATATTCGTTTGGTACACTTCCGTATTGTATTGAAGGCCCCAAACCAAAATGGTACAGTACAAATGAGTACACTGTTACAACCCTACTATTGGTGAGGTCAGGTTAAGGATCAGTTATGAAGGAAGTTTAGGAGCATAACTGGAGAAAAACTGGAGTACATGGGTCATTTCAATGACCTTTAAAGGAACAAAAATCCTAGGGTGTCAACACTAATACGGCTGTATTGATTTACATACCCAGTGCAATACTGTGTTTTTGTTGTTTTTTTTTTTTAACTGTATTTTGTTCTGTCCATAATTTCATGTTGTTTCGCACTATTAGACTTAATCTTTTATTGTCTTTTGTAGTTATACTTTTTTATATTCATATATTTGATACATATTACTTTGTTACCTAGTCATTATTTTGTATTCTGTGCTTTTCATTATTGCATGTTTGCACAAGGGGTTAGAGGATGTAATTTCATCTGTACTGTATGTTGTGCATATGGCATATTTGACAATAAAGTTGACATTGACTTTAACTAATCTGTCTTAAAAATGAAAGACAATTAAAACCTATTAGTTTAGTGTCTGACAGTTTTACTAATTCATAAAGACAAACAAAACACAACTATCTACTAGAATTATAATGATAATGGAAACATGCAGGTGCAAGTTGTGTGTCCAGTCCTTAACTCATGCTTCCATTCTTGATGCCATTAACCCTTTACACCCTAACTACAGAGTATCATTAACACCCAGGGCCTGTAGGGGGAGCTGCTGACTCTGCCCCTCTGCTGATTTAATGTTGACGCTGTGGCCGCCTCGTATCCATATATTCCCGCTCCTCAGGGCACGTTTACGCCACCTCCACCCCTCATCTCCCTCCATAATTAGATTGGACCATTCCCAAGAGAAATACATTCGCCAGGTAGTTTTTTTCCCCCCTTTTCTTTTCCTTTTTTTTATCTGCCGTTCCGAGGAGTGGCTCCAGCAGCTCTAGTCATTTATTACCTGGATTCACCTCACCACTCCCACACCTTATCACAAATTGCTGGGAGCAGGTTAACATTAAACGTCTAATTGACAGAATATTTATGCGTTTGCATCAGTCAGTCTGGCTCCGAGCGACCGCCAACTCGTCTAAGAGCTGTGTCACTGCCACCCAGGAAAGACTAATTTGTTTTTTTTTTCATGCTACGGTGCCTTATTTCAGGTACACGTTTTCCTTTTCCTCCGATGTGGCCAGAAGTGAGTTGGACTTTAAATTAAGACTGGTCCAGAAAATCACCAGCATTATTACTTTTATATTAATAATAATTAGCTTGGGCCAGAAGCGCACCCAGCGCCGCTTTAAGCTGGGTATTATTATTTATTTCCTCAACTAAATAAGTGGTTTTTTTTTATGTGTGGTGGGAAACTTAGAGGCTGTAATTGATGATTAATGATCCTGTAGTAATTACTGTGGATAAGTGGCTGCTTTGGTGTGTATCGGGGCATCTGTGCAGAGGACCGGCCCACATTAAAGAGCTTTAATGTCTTCACAACAAACTGCTGCTACTGGTTTTATGCAGCGCTGGAATGTGCTGAAGGTGCACATTTTGTTCAGCGCCTGTTAATCCCGATTCATATCAGTCGGTGATGACGACAGGCTCAGTATTTCAAGACTTTGTGTTCTCCAGATCTGGGCTTAGTGAAAGGAACTAAGATCCATGTAAATATCCACGTGATGTTCTGTTATCTGTCTAGACCAGGTGGGAGGTGTCAAACATCAGATCTGGACTCAACCCCAACATGGCAGTAAAAACATCCAAATTCAGGTCATTTTCATCTTCTAAAGTTCCCATAGAACCTTCTTTCTACTTTATTTTGGCTCATACTCTGCATCAATTTGATCTGAATTCAATCAAAACAACTCCATTTTACTGGTGAATGAATGAGCCTGTTTATATTCACACCAGTACCCCGATCATGATCCAATTCCTGGAGTTATCAGATTAGCAGGAAGGATTATCTGACTGACATTTTCTGATAACAGCAGTTATCAGATTATGAGCAATTTGATTAATAAGACTACATTACACTATGACTTAAGATTGGGCGATTTATCGAGATTTGAGATATCTCGTGATGTTTGATGAAATCGAGAAAGAATTTGGCATATTGAATATCTCGAGATAATGCTCTAAATGAATAAGATTTCGCGCCTGCTTTTTTCCTTCAATGTCTTGTGCAGCTGTCCGCCCCGCCTCCTTCTTACGTTTGTTCCTCCTCCTCCCCTTACGTGTAAGCGGTGTGTGTGTGTAAACTCATTCAACATGGCGGCGCACACAGAAACGGGCGTGACAGTATTCATACTAAAGAAAAGAACGGCTCCATTATATGGCAATATTTTGGATTTAAGAAATTGGTGCCACCTGACCCGAATCATAGAGCACTAGGAACCTCTTCAACCATTATTACATAGCTGCCAACACTCCTGTTTTTCCCGGGACTCTCCAGTATTTCAGTCCCATTTCCTGCCCCCCTCCCGTTTTGTAATTTCCCATAATTTATTAGGTCATGGAACATATAAACTTCATTTGTTGACTATCTGACAACTCGATGCGTGGTTGATCTGTGCGCAGGTTGAAATTCTATCTAAATAAAAATTACACAGAGACAATGTGAGTCTAAGGAAAAAGGTAGAGAAACAATGAAATGAAGGATAGTAACATCATGTGACCCTTTTTGTAGTCTTAGTAGCTCCTCCTACATCAAGGCAACTAACTCTGACAACGTAGGTGTTACCACAGGCAACAAGAGAGGACCAGATGTTTTGAAACTGACAAGGAGTGTATCTCTTACATCATTGTGTACCTACGTCCTCTGAAATAAATCAAATAATGGACTGAAAGATTTGGAGTTAATGACTTTGTGTTATTTGAATGTTGTTCATTGGTTAAGTAGCTCAGTTTTGGACATTGAGGGTGAAAACACCCATTTTGTAGACCATCCATACACTCTGAAGTTATTAGTAAGACTTTGCAGAAGTTGTTTTGTAACAGTAAAGTGAGAGGAGTTTTTGCTGAAGCATTGTGGCGTGAAGCAGCCGGTGGCTTGCACTGTTCTCTGATCGGTGCGTGAAAATTAATTTGTGTTTGTGTATCAGCGATATGCACCGGAGACATGTTGGATTCAGTTGGCTCGGAACATTCGTCTCTGCTTCAGTGGGATGGGATGATCTGCTCTTTCAATGCGTCTCACCTGCATTTACACCTTGAATTAATGCATTTTTATTTTCCACTGCATGGCTGCTATGTGATTACCCAAGATGCATGCTACTGTCAGGTGTAAATAGTGTCAAAAATGCATTTGTGAACAGATAAACAACTGAATATCAAGCGGCGGCCCATCAGCCATGTTTAGTGTTGGCTTTAAAAGCATTGGTGGTGGCAGATGTGGCGGCTTTGTCATTATCCGGTAGCGGGTGACAGGTCCGTGTCCAGGCCTGATCCCTCCCTGTGGAGCTGGGGGGCTGAGGGGAGGTGTGAGGTGCGGACGGGGGCTGGGGTGGGACCCCGGAGGAGGCGTTAATCGAATTTCTCGCTGTCCAGCACTCAACCGCATCCCCACTGCTGAGAGATTATTCCCCGCAAACTCTCATTGCCTGCCAAAAACGGTGTTTATCGGCTCACTGGAGCCATTTCTAATGCAACTTTCAAAGCCTCACCAGCGGCCGCCACCGCCACCGAGCGCTGCCACCGTCGACTCTTATCCATTCACGTGTCTTAATCTTGTCAGGAAGGCGCGCACCCCGGCTCAAACAGATCTCAATTTTTTTCCACCTTCTTCCTCTAGAGTCATATCTGTTAGTGAAGAAGAAGAGGGGACAAACAGCCCGACAGTCAATAATTAAGGACATGAGGAAGAGGAATTAGTATGTGTGAAGGTGATGGGGCTGTGCTCTGGTTGAGGAACAGTCAGAGGATGTATGTACATGTGTTGGTAAATCCTCCAGTCACTTTATTTATCTACTCTTGGTCTGAGTTCAGCATGAGATACAACTTGAAAGAGGCATCATTTCTACTATAAAGTGTGAAGTCCTGAGGCGACGCTGTGATCTTGAAGGCGTCCCAGTCGACTCGACCAGGAGCTTGCTCACAGCTTCCTGCCATCAGTGGATCTAAAGAGTCAATTTAAAGGATTTCACCTCTTTCAACAAAACAAAACATGTTACCTCCTTAGAAACAGCTTCAAGTGGTTTATACCCCTCGTGTGAGTTATCAAAATATAAAGTGACATTTACTGGTGAAAATGGCTCAGTTTTCTTTAGTGTTGTTGTCATTCAGTCCAAATCCATCAACCACAGACTTCTAGAATGAAAGACAATAGTCAGTGGTTCATCAGTCAGTCCAGATGTGTTGTTGTAGCTACTTTATATTAGCACTAACGTTAGCTCTAGTGTCAGCATTAACTGCTGTAGGTGGTGTTGTATCTGTGTTGGCAGGAAACTGTTGGCAAACAAAATACAATTCAGCTTCAAATGGTTGAGAACTATTTGGATTAAAATGTAGTAATTTATCATATTAATACTGAAAATGTTTGGTAATAATCCTATGTTGTTCAGTGAGTTCTGTGGAATTCATCTCTCGGTACGTAATGGGGGACATGGGAGGCATGTGCATGTGACTCAGCTGGTTTCCATTCTACTTATTCAATAAGAGGGGTGGGGTTATTTACAGGACATTTATTTACAGTCAAACTCAGTGAAACTGAAAACTGAAAGTGAAACTTACAGTAAGACGTGATTAATTCCGCTACGCTTCCTGCTATTATGAAGCTCATTTACTTTTACCTTACCTCCTGAAACTTCGCAAACTTTCATTTGAAGGGGCAGGATGTTTCTTCACCTACTAACCCTACTATATATTATACATATGTATAAGCCTAATGCTATGTTGAGGATTTTTTTAATGAAAGGTACGTTGTGGTGGCAAGGATGCACCACGGCTAAACCTTAGAGCAGAAATCCTGCTGTTAAACATTGACACTGTTGATCCAATTTACACCATAATATAAATGTAGACATAAAATGTTTACTTTTCTGTAATATTTCAGGACTATATTTCCAGGAATGTGTTATTATTTATTTTTGGGAAAATCTGTGAAAGCTTGACATTTGAAACTTGGTGAAAGGTCAGTTCCATCAACAGTAAAGTTCCAGAGGTTCGGTCAAACTATTGTATAAAAATAACTATGAACTATAAACAGGGTTTTCAGTGTTTGATTCTACTCAGTGAACAGTATTTCTTAAGCCTCATAATTGTAACAGTTTCTGTTTTGGCTTACTTCAGTTAGTAACTGAGTTAATGAACATTGATCATATCAACACAATGATGTGATTGCTGCTATGAAATGCATAGTTTAGCCTTTTTGTTTCCTACAAACCTGACTTTTTCCAGAAATATTTTTTTTATTTCCTTTTGAGAATCTATGAAACCTCACCATTTGGAACATAGTGTAGTGAATGTAGTGTGAGGTATTGTGGGTGAGACTTGTGGAATCAGATATGCACATCGTTGAAGGCTCTAATCTGAAATGTAATTTTCAGCATGACACATCAGATAATCTAAATGTGTGATAATGTATTCAGTTAAAGAATGATAGTCAAACATATGGCCCATGCACCAAAAACAGCTCATCAAAGGATTTAACCTGGCCTGTGGGATGAATCTGTAAATAGCAACAATTACACTGATAATGTTAAGTCAGTGCTGTTAAAATCATTTTAGTTCATGTTCCACATTCAGTCCAATATGATCAAAAGTGGACCAGACCAGTAAAATAGTAAATATGTCTAAAAAAGTTACACTACATGAAAGTGTTTAAATTTGTAAACTATCCTTTCACAAAAAAATAGAATAACGTGAACAAATACAAACAACTTGAAATATCTAAAGAGGAGGAGACGCAATTGTACTAATTTTCTGTCTGTTATGAAATGTTTGGTTTATTTAGAGATCCACTGTGATCTGTATGTTACAATATACATGGATAATGATAAACTGAGGCAGAATACTGTTGAAATTGCACAAACTTTTCTCAAAAAATTCGCAATTCATGTTCATATTTTAGTTTGTCGATGTAAGCATTTTCATAATGTAATGCGACTTCTTCCACTCTAAAACATAGAGAAAAGGATTATTTCTACATTATTCTGTTCTTATTTTACTGGTCTGATCCACTTTAGATCATATTAGGCTGAATGTGAAATCTGAACTAAAATGCCTTTAAAACCAGAGATAGAGGAAATAACTACAGTTAAAGCTGGCGGTGATGCAAACTAGCATTAACGATGTTGACAGACGGGTTTCATCAGAGAAATATTTCTGTTTCCAGTGTTCCTCGTCTTTCTTTGATCGAGTTTTTAGGGTTTATTCAGCCTCAGATGGACTATAACAGTTCAGTGCTACTGTATATTAGCAAATCTGAGTGAACATCTGACAGCAAACAAAGGAATGTTTGCAGATTAAATAAACCCTCAAATACATTTTCTAGTCATGGCTTTGCATTTCAGGACTGTTTTCCAGTAAATATCAGTGAGTATTAATGCTTTGTTGGGTGCCCTGATTATGTGTCCATAAATATGCGCAGGTAGATGACACCCAGGGGTGTCTAATATGTGGCCTGTGAGCCAATATGGACCAATCAAGGATTCAAGGAAGGTTTATTGTCATTCAGAATCAGAGAAAGAACTAAATTAGATACTAAGGACAGGTATTAGCTATAGCAATAAATAATTAAAAATAAATTAATATGTTAAATTCTACTAAAATCTGAGACTAATAATACAAGATTGTTAATAATAATAAAAATGGATTAGATTTCTATAGCGCTTTTCAAGGCACCCAAAGCGCTTTACATTATTGATCCGTTATTCATTCACTCTCACATGCTCCCTCGGGTGGTGGAAAACTACATATGTAGCCACAGTTGCCCTGGGGCAGACTGACAGAAGTGTCGCTGCCATTTCTCGCCTACGGCCCCTTTGACCACCACCAAACATTCATACACATTCATACACCAGTGTGAGTGACACTGGAGGCAAGGAGGGTAAAGTGTCTTGCCCAAGGACACAACGGACTGACTGGGACAGAGCAGGAATCGAACCACCAATGGACGACCCGCTCTCCCAACTGAGCCATGGCCCTCCCATTAACTGTTGAACTTTCATTGAGATTCCACATTCAGAGCAATATGATCTAAAGTAAAATGAAAAAAGCACTCAGAGAGCGCAGACTCCACCAAGGCAGTTAATTTTTTCAACATATTAACTTACAAGCAATGACATTGGATTTTGACATTGAAATAAATGCAGGTATGTGAGTAAGGTCATTTGGTGTTCATGAAGTGCAAATCAAATGTGCACATCAAATTGATGATTGATGATTTGTTGTGCCAGGTACCACTTGTTAAAGTTGCATTTCCTTTTTTTAACACAAAAACACAAATGTGAAGTTATCATTAATAGATTATTAAATTGTTTTACTGGTCTGACCTACTGGAGATCAAATTGGGCTTAATGTGGGAGCTGAACTAAAATGACCCCTGCTTTAAACCTTTGTTTGCGGTGTTGTGTTCAGGATCATTGAGCCCAGATGTGTGTTAAGATGCTGTTTAAAGCCACTGTGGTAGGATCCAGGCACTGATTCACTGACGCTGTTAATGAAGGGGTTTGTTTACCTCTGGGCTCAAAGGCACATTGGTAGCGGGGGCGTATTGAATCAGTGCTGACCCACGAGGTTAACTCTTCAGCATGGAAGAAGAGAGCACGGTGCCCAGAGGCTATCGATTCACAATCACTCATCTGCTTGGCCTTCCTTATCTTCTAGTCAGACACCAGCTCAAGTATGCATTTGACCCCCCCCCTCCTTCCCTCACGTTCTATTTTTTCTTCTTCCAGCTTAAGGCGTAGTTTAACAGAGTGCTGCTTTTTCAGGAGCGTTTAATAACCTCGTCAGTTTAAGACAGTCACATATAAGAGCTTCTGTTCTTCATCACACTTTATTATAACACACCATTAGAATTCACAAAGGGCCTTTATTTCTCTTTCACCCATCCTGACAGTTTCTTTTGTTCGGCTCCGAAAAAAAAGAAAGAAAAAAAAAAAAAAACTAAGCCGCTAAATTTCATATTCACTCCTACTCTTCAATTGAACGGGTGATAATTGCCGGGCGGAAGGTGTCTGGGCTTGATGCAATAGGTGTTAATCCATTCACCATCCCAGATGACGCAAGGACAAAGTAACATGTGTGGGGTTTGATGTACAGCTCTTTGTTTAATACTTCAATGCTCACAATGCACTTTTAAGACACAACCATGCAAAGTATAGCCTTTGTGCTATTCTCTTCTCTTGGCCAATGACTTCACTCCATTTCCTCCTGCTCATACTGTAACAGCTGTTCTGTTGAAGGTCATAGCATCAGAGACATATTAACCATGGTACATTTATACAAATGACATAAATAATCTGTCTGTGTGTGCATGTATGCTATAATGAACATCATTCAGTCAGAGCTGTCAGATCATACAGTGGCTGAGCCTCAATAGATAGGTTTCAGTCATGTGACTATGATGATGTCGCGACTTCAGCTGGAGAGCAGAAAGTAAGCACATAGAATGACGCTATAGGGGAAACCATTGAAGACAGAGCTTATTGCACTGATTTAGATCTAGTGTTGAAACAGAGATACGTACAGTTAGTTAAAAATGTACTGGACATGACACGTATGAAAATGAATGAGTTTTTGACTGAACCTAAAGATTTGCCAACAATCGAGGCGATGGATATTACTAAATACCTGGTTTTGCAGACATTGGTTAAAAGCTGAGTAATCCTCACCAGTAAAATCAAAAAAGTAGAAGAAGAAAAGCACAGAAATCAGAGAAGAGAAAGCAAAAAGACACTTGGATCTGGATGACAAAAAAGACGACAGGCAATAGATTACTGTGAACCTTTATTTGACAGGAGTTCAGGTGGGTGACTACCACTACCACTGGGGTTTTCATCCATTTCACTCTCTTTACTGCAGATGTTTACCCACTGTAATTCACTCTTTCTCACTCAGCTGCAGCTGCAGCAGCAGGAGCACGTGTTATAAAGACGATTTGCCATTGGAAGCGGTGTTGGTTTGTGTGCTTTTTTTTGCAATGCACTCCATGAAATAAAATGGCTGAGAATCGTCCGTGTTCAGAAATGAGATCATGTGGGAATCGAGATTGCGATCTTTTAATAATTTTTCATACAGCCCTAGTGTCCACATATTTGTCCATTCGTGTATGTTAGACAGTTCTGATATGAGGATAACGATATGCGTTCATCCAGTTGATACTGATTTTAGATATAATAGAATAGGTTTATAGTTAGATTCCAGCACTCATTTGAATATAGTTATGAAAAATAAGAAAGTTTAAAGTAATAACATTAGGAGATGATTTGCATTTATATTATGTTATTTTATGTTATTTTATTATTTAACCATGAAATCACTTGAGATTAATTTTCTTTTTTGAGGGAGACGTGGCTAAGAGGCACATTGGTGCAATACAAAGGAACAGACATAAAATTAAGATTACATAAAATAATCTGAATCCAGTTTAAAAATAACAACTACACAGGGTAACTAAATGCTGCAGATGTATTGGCATTAGCTGTTAGTATTGAGTTGTTTTTGAAATTGCTTGCGGAATGACTGTAATTGACAAAGGGATACGATGGTCATGTTCATATTGGTGAAACTTGGCTTTTCATCAACACCATCTTGTTCTCACCATTTTTGGATCAGAAGGTGGAGTGATGAGTTACAGCTGCTCAGCTAATACTAATATGACGTATAAGGATATATAATCATAAAGAACATGTAATCAAATACAAGTATCCTAATATCAGATAAAACAGCTACACTAATTGACATCGTATTAATGACTGAAAACATGACAGAATCTTGTTAAGGTCTCCACAGCATGATTTTATTTGACAGAAACGGAACCTTTTAATTTCCAATACTGGTAAAAACAGTTGCTAATGGGAAAATTAGCTACGGAAACCAAATCCTATTTTTTTGTAAGTTACCCATTTTGGTACCACTGGTAACCACATAATGACATGATGTTGAGTAGAGCCAAACTGACAAATGGCAAAGCAGTGTTGCCAGATTGGGCGGTTTTCCGACCAATTGGCCTGCTTTTGCCAACATCTGGCATTTTTTTGATATTGCAAAACAGCACAACAAACTGTTATTTTATGGTTTAAAAACAGTACAAATACAAAATTCAGTATACTTCACTCACTCGTATTATGGTCATTCAATTAAAAAATTATTTAATTGCAGTGAGTGATTCAGTGGTGCAGTGGTTAGCACTCGTGCCTCACAGCATGAAGGTCCCTGACTCCATTCCAACACCAGACCTTTCTGTGTGGAGTTGCATGATCTTCCCCGGCAGCACACACACACACACACACACACACACACACACACACACACACACACACACACACACACACAGGAGCAGCCAGCGATAAAAGTTCTGTAGAAAAAAAACTAAAACACATTGGCTGATACAGATTAATCAGTAAAACTCTAATCGGCCCAATTAATTGGTCGGCCGATTAATCATTTGGGCTCTAATGTTGAGGTTTTACAGTGAAATGAACATGAAGAACCTCTATGCAAATAAGTACATCAGCTTATCTGAACAAGATATTCACACAGAGTTTTTTATTCATCTGTATTTCATTAGTGTAATTTCCAATTTCCAATTTTTCCATGTCTAGTATGTATTAAACCTAAGTATAAATCCACATCAATCACAGATTACACATTTGTTAATCCTGAAAGATGCTATCATGTCTGTTGTAGTTCCATTTCACTTTTGATTGTATCTTTATCGTGCGATCAGCTGCTGCACAACGACCGAACAAACCAAAACGGCCTCGTAAATCAGCCCAATGTCAAGCAGAGACATTATAAACATAAGCATAAGCTCCAAGCAGATTGGCCTTTCAAAGACGTTCTGATTAGATGTGAAAACCTGCAGTTAACTCCCAATTAAGCCACATTTGTACTGAGTGCAAGGTTTAACTGAGTTGTTTGACTTAACAGTGTCGACTGAATGACTGCACAATAATGTTTGCCTAATTAAAGCGTCCACTTAACCATAGGAGCTAAAAAAAAAAACATTCAGAGAACTGTTACTCTAATAGGACATATTCACTGGTCTGAAAAGCCTGAACTTTGTGTAAAATCCACCATAGTGTCAGTTTCCTGACTGCATCCCAGTGTACATGAATTCCCACATTAGTCCATTTTTGTGGCCTGGACACCTGTCCACAAATACACATTATACACAGTCCAGACAAAGGGAACATGCTGCCACAACTGATATGGACTCTATCAGCTGTGAAGGCCAGACATTTCCAGACCCCCACCCCCACCACTAGCAAAGCACCATTGGCTTTAGACATGAATGCAAGGTATGGTACAGAAAACATTCAGTTTGGTACGTTTTCAGTACGGTGAAGATTCCCAAGTGTTTGCATTCTTCACATAGACTACATGTATTCATTCAGTACACCTCTGTATTGTATAGAATGCTCCAAACTGAAACGTCTCCGTACGAATACGTGCACCAGGAACCGACAGCAGCTGCTAATGTTGAGGACACTGAGGTTGTGTACTCGTGTAAAAAAAAAAGTTTAGTGGTATTTCAAGATGACACGACTCAATATAGAATAAATTTAATGCTAAAATAAGGAACTAAGATGGTAATTATCCCCCAGGACTGGTTTTCTGTCAGAATGGAGATGCCTCTCCAACAGCTTATAACTGCAGAAACTATTTTCAGTGTTTTACTTTTAGCAGATAATCACCTGAGAATAAAAACTGTCACAGAATGAGCAGAAAACTTAACTGAACATAGAAGTCCAGCGTCGACACAATTCAATTTCAAATGGAACCAGTTTGACCTGGTGACCTCTGGGTTTTTATAGTGAGGTCAGAGGTCATTTGTAGTGTTAGTTAGGGATGCAAGGGTTGTCAGGAAAATCGTGAACTGTTTGGTTTGCTCTCCATGGGGCAATCTTCCCTTGTGGACCACAGGATTTTGGTTCTGTAATTGATTTTTCGTTGGTAGAGAAAGGTGAAAATTTCACCCTCCAAGTTTCTCGGTTTTTCTCTCTCTCCATGTGAGTACACAGCTTCCCTGGCCCTCAGTGAGAGACAGTGACAGAGAAGTGCCTCACACACATCCTGTATGGGTCCACCACTTTTCCAAACCTGCATCTGCTCTTATATGCATACATTAGATCTGCAACCTAACCCAACCCATGTTTAGACACATTGTCTTACTTTTATTCTCTTTTAAATATATGTGCATTCCCAAACAGGTACAGGACTCTGGCATACATACAATAAGATGACACACTACTATAAGGAAATGTGTATGGCAGATAACATGAAATTTTTATACTGCCATTTTATTTTACATCCCTATGCAAAACAGGATGTAATTTATTCAAAAAAAGGCCCCTTTGGTCCCCAAGTGTGCATGTGGGTGTTTTATACGACTATATACAAGTTAAGGAATAAGAAAGAGTTCTATTGTTAAAGACAGAAATAATTATTTTATTCAGTATAGTCAGATAATTTATTCCTACTCTGAATTCAATTTTTGTTGACAAGCAAAGTAACATTATCATTTTGGGAGAAAAAAAAATTCTATTGACGTACAAAACATGAACCTTAAACCCGAACAGGAAATTGTGGCACAAGAACCGAGAAATGGACCGAATTGTGGGATACCTGTAACCGTTGCACTTCGAGTGTAAACCCACATGAATCAGTTTGTGTCCCAGCTCTGAAGTGTCCTTGGGCAAAACACTGAACCCTCAATTAGGCTCCCAGTAGGACTGACAGGAGCTTGCATGGCAGTAGCTGAGTGTATGTGTGTGTGTGTGTGTGTGTGTGTGTGTGTGTGTGTGTGTGTGTGAATGGGTGAATGTGAGGCTAATGTAAAGCGCTTTGAGCACCTTGAAGATTGAAAAGCGCTATATAAGTGTAGTCCATTTACTGTTTACCATTTACTGAGGAAAGTGAAGATGGGTGCTGTATAGTGTTGCATGATTTGAAGAAAATGTGTGATTGTGATTATTGTGGACTATATTGTGATTTACAATTGTGATTTGTGATTGCAATTACATGAGTGTACGTCCTTGATTACTAGGGACAACACAGATAATTAAAATAAAAAAATTAAGTAGTTTATAATATATAAAGGAAACAAAAAATACCCAATCTGAAGTTTACAGTTCTGTATTTTCTCCCCAAATAACTTAAATGTTAGAAAAGTTTGAAATTAAAGATATTTCTGGAAATTGCACAAAGGTATTATTGTTACATTATTGTACAGATGTTATTTACCTCTGAAGGCTCAGTCACAGCACAGTGACATTTGTAAAGTAAAGTACTTCATTTGTCGAGCCAGGATAATGGTCACAATCACCTGGCTGGAGGAATTTCTACCCTAACAAACATATTTTTGGGTGATGGGGGAAACCCATCCAGACACAGGGAGAGAAACAACAGTGCTAACCGCTTACCCATCGTCCTGCCTGTTTTCCAGCTGCCTTAAACTTGCCACAACAAAGACTTCATTTATAAAATTTATAAATTTAATTTGAATGTTTTGTTCTGTGATCCAGGGCTGTGGGGTTGATATAGATTAACTGTGGGAAATAGTGACTTTTGCTTTGCATGTTCACTCTGCTGAAACCTGGGTTGTTACGTGACAGTAACTGTGTGTGGATGTGGAGTGACCTGCTCCACACTACGAAGGAGACAGTCCTGTTCATTGGAATATTTGTACAAATAGGACAGTGTTTTAATGTAGGACACATGTTGATTTCTAAATGTTAGATCAAGACTTTCATTTAAAAAAGAGAGAGTGTTTACAGGTACACATGCACTTTTGTTTAGATTAAATTGCCAATCACAGTTATTTTTGCGATTACGTCTTTGCACAGCATGACATCACAATTGCGATTAAATCAATCATGCAACACTAACACTGTGACAGAAGGAACAGCATCCTCTGTTTAATTAAAAATTTCCATAGATCCAGATGTTAGACTGGTCCTGTGTGAATTAAGTTTTATTATTAATTATATTATTCTATTGTGAAAATCCATGGGTAACGTGTTCAGTAGAAACCATGTTGACAAGCTTTAGTGGCATAGGTGGCCGATGGCTCCACCATCCTGAGTGCATTCGGCTTTTTGATGCATCAGAAAACAGGCCAAAGCGGTGCCGGAGGCCACGTGAGGGTCCAGCCCCGACAACATGTCGCCTACTAGACGCATTGACATTTTTGGAGGATGTGTTCGGACATTGGAACGCCTGCAGCACCGGCGTGGATCTGACAATATTGAAATGTCACATGAGGAGATGGGGATCGGCGGTCGGAGGCGGGGCATGACGGAGCCACATGCGCCTGATGTTGAGCGTGGTTCTGCAGAGCAGGGTGGTGTGTTCTGGATTGTTGGGTACGCTGTGACCTTCAGGGCCACTTAGAACAGACGAGGAAACAGATAAAGAAGAGTACGTCTCATTTCCCCCTCCTCGCTCTTCATCGCTATAAATGCACGACATGGCCCCAGAGGTTTTATCCTTTCCCTGTTTCATGGAGAAGTGATGCCAACAAATCACCCCTGCCATCCCACACCAATCAGCTGGAACATTACTAAAGATCACTCTCAGTCCCCTACTCTGAATGCTTATGCGGACGGCGGTGGAAGTTCAGCCACTGCCGCTGAAGTGAAAATGTGTGTTAGAGGAACATCGTGAACACACAGCAGAGACTGGGGCGCTGCAGAGAGGTGCACTGTGGGAAAATATCAACCTCCACCTGCTGTTACATTCAGAGATTCACATAGAAGCATAGGAATGGGGGCAGCACAGCGGTGCAGTGGTTAGCACTCGTGCCTCACAGCAAGAAGGTCCCTGGTTGGATTCCTACACCAGACCTTTCTGTGTGGAGTTTGCATGTTCTCCCCGTGTCTGCGTGGGTTTTCTCCAGGTACTCCATTCAAACACATGCACTGATAAGTTAATTGATTAATTTAAATTGTCCATAGGTGTGAATGTGAGAGTGATTGTCTATATATGTTCAGCCCTGAGATGAACTGGAGACCCTGTACCCCGCCTTCACCCAGTGTAGATGGATTAGGCCGTGACCCTCGTGAGGATAAAGCAGGTTCAGATGACGAGAAGAGACATAGGAATGGATGAAAAGTCCCACTCATTAGTCTGATGACAGTGATTGTTTGACCTTAACGCTGTTGGTGTCGAGTTCAAAACATTGAAGGAGCTTCAGCCAATAAAAATGATTTATGGATCCAACACATGATTTATTGACACTTATTTCTCTTCTCTTCTCTTCTCTTCTCTTCTCTTCTCTTCTCTTCTCTTCTCTTCTCTTCTCTTCTCTTCTCTTCTCTTCTCTTCTCTTCTCTTCTCTTCTCTTCTCTTCTCTTCCCCTCTAGTAGACAACATTCATAGGTTTAGAAAACATACAGAATGACATAATAGAGGAAACATTGACCATATATAAATAGCATGAAAAAGCAGTGTCATGAAATCATAGATAAAGCATAGTGGCCAGCATAGAATTTTTTTACTATCTTTATTTTGTAATATTATATATTAGGGCTGCAGGATTACGATAACAATATTATTCGTGATATTTCTCATTAACTTAAATAAATACCATAACCCTAAGAAAAATGTTCCTTAACAATGTTAAACTGAGTCAGTTGTTTGTATGCGGACTCAGTTATTAAACATTTTAGACAAAATACTGTACTACTACAATCAATTACACAGTTCTGTCAAATAATCTGATGAAGCTGCAGTTGTAGACCTTCACACAACTAGTCAAATATTTTGTCACTTCATTCACACATAACAATGTGTAAATGACGTGGATGTATTGAATAATAACAAAAGTGCGTCTATGTAAGAGCTTTAAAAAAACAATATTCCATGGCTTGTCTTGTTTGATAAATGCTGCATGTAAAAATGTAATCTTTGAATATGAGAATTTAGGCCTTGCCAAAAGTTGTATTCTGAAAATATTTACATCCTTGCAACATTAACATATAAACGGTATTAGCAGTACGGCATGTTTTATTTTCTAGAAAAAGTTGGATAGTGATAGAGAAAACCACTCTGATAGGAGGTATCAGTGTGGTGTGTAAAATGGAATGTTAATAGAAAACAATTACATGCAATCATTTGATTTCTTGTCATTGTGACATGAAGGATAGGCAAAGAATAAGCTTCTGGTTCAGGCCTATTACTTTTTTGGTTTTCGTATTTATTGTGGTTTATGTGCTGATAATTGATTGACTAACAAAAATACATTTCATTCATTAATTTTTTCATTATCTATGATAATGATATATTATCACATTAACAATATTTATGTCAAGATATTTTGCAACTCTATTGTGTGTTTATTTCATGTTTTGTCTGTTTCTAAATGGTCAACTCTTGGCATTTACAATTTGAAGTTGTGATTCATTTTAACTTGATTTTTGTTATTTTCCTATTCTTTTCTTTATTGTGATTTTAGGTTTTATTCTAAATTTCTATATGTTAGCTGTAATGTAATAAAAATGTAACAATGGCCAAAAACCTAATAAATGTGAATTTATGAAAGCCAATAATATAATATCTTGACAAAATTGAAAATTTGACTGCAGTTGATAATGTACTAATACAGAGATATGGCAACATTCGTTGAAAATACAATATAGTTTTTGGAAGGAACATATATAGCATCTTTCACAGACAACAGAAGTCACAAAGTGCTTCACCATAGGACAATAAAATACATATGGATAACAAAGGTACAGTTAGTCACAAAAAGTATCATTATTTTTTTTAATTGCAGTTTTCGTCAATTAGAGTCAATTAGAGAATTATTAATTTGACAAAATCTTCATTTAGAAAACTGTTTATTTGCTTAGTTATAATTCATAATTTCATAAATGTATACATATTTACTTCATTATTGTGACATGTATTTGGTCATTAGATGAATGAATATGACTCCACTAGACCTATTTATGATGAAAAACTAAACAAAAAATTCTAGAACACTTTATTTTTCCAACAAATGCAGTCCTATTTTTGTATGTATCAATACAGTATCACCTGCATTTCCAATCTAATGACTTCCTATGTTAGTAGCTTTGTTACATTTTTCCCAATTGGTGAATTTAATGAACACATATATGTATAGATCTTTTCATTGAAACTATATAGATTCATCCATATGTACAAAGAGAACAGCTGATGCCAGGTCTGTGCCCTGCTGTTCTTTTTCTGTTGATGGGGTCAGTCTTTGGACACCATGACACTATGTCTGAACCGGTCTCTGATTGGTTTGTTGAAGTTTCCTTTGAAATGTGAAGGCATGAACAGTGTTTTATCTCTGTATGACGTGTAGTTAGATGTTATGTCTCTTCCTCTGTCTCTTCGCCTCCATCCATTAAAACATTTGTTCTTTTTATATGTTTTTTCAACTTGACTTTTTATTACTTTGACCTTCGTTGGACCATATTTCCTCACCGCTGTGTTCCACATCTCAGTCTTTTCTTCTCTTTAGGTTAATGGATGGTTCTGATCAAACGAGGAAGTTCAATATGTACAACAAAAATAGGTTGAATCTGTATGTGCTGTATTAATGATTTTTATGGCTGGATCAGGGATGTCAAACATAAGGCCGGTGGGCTGAAATTAGTCGACCAGAGGGTTCAGTCAGGTGAAACGCAATATTACACTGACGTAGAGCTGTTGATATGGCCTAAAAGTAATTTTTTTTCCCACAAAAAAAAATCAATTAATGTTTTTTTTTTATTTTTTTCTTCTCTAGTACAGGAAAGGAAACTAAAGCTAGGCTAGTTATATTAACAATATATGAACTGGACTGGAGTTTGAAATGACAACAACTGAACTGTTGCTGTACAGCATGTGTGAATCCTCAGGATCAAGCATGCGAGTATTCTGGAAGATTGAGGAGGGAAGGAAGGAGGGGGAGGATGGGGGCGCACCGGTGGGTGGGTGGGGTGTATGTGTGTGAGTGTGTGGGGGTGCTCCGGGAAACTCAAGTTTTTAAAAAAAAAACTTTTAATAGGTTACAACAAAAAACTTTAATTAATCAATAAAATCTACTTATCGCCTTGTCCTACACTGAAGATATTAACAATCAATAACATTAACTGTGACAAAGTGTGACATGTCCAAGGTGTACCTCGCCTTTGCCCAGAAGTGGCTGAGATAGGCTTCAGCAAGCGCACTCAGAAAATGACTGACAGACATTTAAATGATGTTAGTTCATGTTCCACATTCAGAACAATATGGTCTAAAGTGGATCAGAGCAGTAGAATAAGAACCTATAAACAAGTTTGTACTGTAAGTAGTATTTGCCATTATTCCTATAGCATGTGAAGGCAGCATTAGTAGATAATGGAGTCCACCAGCATGGATTTATGCATCCAGGAGGAGTTTGGGGAGAAGGGGGGGGGTTGCATCTCACAGCTCTTTAATGTGAGGAAGACACACCTCTCCTCCAAAGCACCTTCCTCCTCCTCCTCACTTTCTCCACCTCATCGATCGCCCATAGACAGGCAGGCTGCAAACGGACGCCACTCACACTTTCCTCCAGCTATTACCCATCAGCCACTACCCCTGAACACACACACACACACACACACACACACAAGGCTAATTAATAGCGGGTGTTGAGTGAGACAAGGTCACACTGCCAGGAGGCTAAACACAACGCCACCGAGCCGACACCTCAGAGGGGACGCCACACAGAGCCTGTTAACGCACACTCCCGTTGTCCCGCCCGTACCCACCCGCCTCGCGCCCACGCCCACATGATGCTCCGGGCCTCTGCTTTCATTGGCTGTGGCCTCGATAAGTGATTGTTTTTGCTGTGCAGTGAAGGTCATGTCAATCCCACGCCAGGTCCAAGTGGGTGTAGCCATCTGCTGCACGGATGCCCCACACGTATAGACAGGAAGTGGAGGATGGCGTCCCCCGGCAGCTCTGATAGCGTGGAAGACATTCAGTCATTTATAGAAAATACACAGAAATACTATATACAGTGTATTTGCAATATGAAGGAGAGTGTCCAAAAACCACCCGAATGTAGCGTCTCCAGGAAACGATCAATAAAAATACGGAACTAATATATAATAAATCCATCAGTATCTCAGGTTGTACAGATCTGGTAACATTAGACATTACAGGCATGTTTAATCTGTACTAGACTTGATTGGATTTAATTTATAAACCTTTATTTAACGAGGATAAAAGAAGTCAGCAGAAATTGCAGAAAGTAGAAATGTAATCCAAACTTCAACATTAAACCCAAATCTAAAATGGCAAACTAAAAACTCATACAAAACATAACTAATCATTTGAAAGATGTCAAACATAGACTTAATAATATTTGTTAAAAGCATCTCAAAGCACAACCAAATTCAGTGACAAAAATATAAAAACAGACCGATCTGATCCTGATTAAATATAAGATTTACAAGGTCAAAGGAAATGATGATGTATGGAATAGGAACAGAAATGTTTTATTTTTATCATTATTATATTATATGTTATTTTTGGCTGAAGTTATTTTTACTAAAATATATAATGAAAAGGTTCATTTTAATCATTACATAATCATCATCTGTCATTTAATGCATATCATCCTGAATAAACCGGTCCCCTTGTCCTATAAACAGGACAAGGGGCTAACAATTCAAATCACATGTAGATTAATGTTATGAAGCAAATTGGGCAGCACTTTGGGTCTATTTTAAGAATAAATGTTCACTGAGGTAAAAGAGAAACAGTTTTTCAGACAAAAACACATTTTTATATATTTTTGTATTTATAAAAAAAAAAAAAAAAAAAAAAAAACCAGATTAAAAGGACATAAATTAAATGCTTCCATTTTTTAATATCTTTATTCTCTCATTGGTATGTTTTGGAAATATAAGTAAAGATGCAAGGCACGGTGTTTCATATTAATGACAGCTGTTGCAAAATCACTTATGTTGCATATATTTGCGTATAAACTGGCACGTTCCGCATGTAACATGAGTGGACACAATGGGTTACACACAAAACATGGAACTGAAATTCATGAAAAGCCCACGTCTGGATTTGAAAAAAACAACAGGATCAACAAATTTAACGCGGTGTCTTTACGTACACTGGTGTGTAAGACTATTTCCAGTCATGTGTTCCAGATCAAATGCACTGAAACCTAGGTAGCTTTTCATGTCCCAATTTTGGTCTTATTTCTGGTCCCAATTTTATGAAAACTGAGCTAATTTATTTTTTGTTTTCTCAGAACAAACAATTTTTTTTGCATTTATCTGAGGTCATAATTAGGTTAGAAATATTAGAAATATATGTTGTGTCTAAAAAGCTGGTAAAGTGCCAGATACAAAAAAAACCCAGTTTCATAGAAGCATCTATATATGTTTACATCATTCAGTATAATACTTAATAATAATACACACACAATAACATGCATCTTGTTGACTCCTCCAAATTTAAGTCGACTTGTGCTACAGGAGTCGACGCATCAGTTAATGCTTTAGTTTCTACTCTTTTTGCAGTATTTGCATCTTTCCATATTTGATCTTTGAATGCTCTAGTTGATCTGTAGTAGACTCTGCTGTGTTTTTGTGGTCATTTTCTCATTTATTGATCGATACATCCATGTTTTTTTCTTTTATCTGATCACATACTTTATGGATGAATGTGTCATTAGATCCACCCCTGTCCTGTTTGTCCAGGTAGACTTCACTGTGTGTTCACTAGATTTGTTGATGTTGTCAGTTTGTTTCCATCAGGCCGTCGTATCAGTAATACTTTATGCCTCTGAGTATGAATAATATATGTCCATGCAGTGTAATGTATCATAGAACGTTTGATGTCCTTCAAATGCTGTTTTACAGACGATGCTAAACCAACTGAAGACCAACATATAGTGAAGTTTGACCTTTACATCAGCCATAGACACCACAGACCTTAACCTGTTTGATTAACTCTGCATTTTCATTAATATCTAGTGGTTTCTTCATTTATATTCTATTACTAGAGTAACATATTCACTTACTTTTTTATTACCTTGAAGCCCTAAAGCTTATAGTATGTTTTCTATTGATTAATAAAAGGCTGTATTGCATTAATAGGCTGGTTTTAATTTCATGTAATTCTGGCATTTTTCTTATTTTGGAATGACAATACAGACCCTAGTCTCCTCAAACATGAGTATAGTAACTATATATATATATATATATATATATATATATATATATATATATATATATATATACATATATATATATAATTTAAAATCACAATACTGATTGTGACTTCTGAGGAGGATGTTATTTATTACACACTCCAGTTGTACAATATGTACTAGACTAATATATTAACAATATGATCATGAAAAGAAATACACATGAATAAATGTGAAAAAAATAGTATAGTTATACTTAGAATATCGCAGGTTCATGTTGTGTTATTGATACCTGTAGATAAACTAGGTTTGGAATGGATTCTGAGTCATAGCATCGGTTTGGCGGAACAACTTATACAGAATAAACACGTAATTATTGACAAAGAAAAAGTATTTAATATTATGTATTTATTCTAATAGTTGTCATGTAGCTGTAGTACTCACCATATATAAACCAATATTACATCCATAATGTTCTTTGTTCGTCCTGTGTCTCCCATTGAGGATAAAGTCTGCATTTAGCCCAAATGGCTGAGTTTCGATATTGATCCTTTAATATGAGAATCGATCCTTGAACAGGAAATGTGGAGATCAGCAGTATCCATATTTCAGCATCGATCCACTGATGTTGAACCAGGTGCTGAGCTTTAAAATCTCTATTTGTGCAGAGAAACGGAAGATGGTGACATATCCTCCAGCAGATGAACCTCTGCTCCTGCACAGCCCTGAAGACTCAGTCATTATAGAAAACTGGAGTTTATTTAAACAGGAACAGTGTGAAAATGCAGATCTGTGATTGGAGGAGTTAACAGGTCACAGTAAGAATGAGACTGTGCTAGTGTGCGATCACAGCCGGACCCAGTTCTTCCGTCATGTGCTGGTGGTGCCGGTGATTCGATTCCAGGCCTCTCCCTGTTTCTGGCTGTAAGTGGACATGTCCGCAGGGTGTCTGT